>OY977937.1:45830263-46355263 GCA_963854355.1 Epinotia brunnichana | reverse complement strand
GACTATTAAAGAGGAAAGAGATGCAACTGCATCCTCAGTGGAGAGTCCTTGTCTAAATCCAAATTGGTTTGATGATAAAATATTATATTTATTTAAGTAATTCGTTAAGCGATTATTTATGAGTTTCTCAATAATTTTTGATATAGCCGGCAGAACAGATATTGGTCTATAGTTCGACACTAAGCTTCTGTTTCCACCCTTATAGACCGGTGTGACAATAGCTTGTTTCAGAGGATCCGGGAACACTCCATGTTTAAAACACAGGTTTGCCAGGTGGGTGATTATAGGAACCACGGTGCCGCTCGCCAGCTTGAGGAATTTGGTGGGGATACTATCCCAGCCAGGGGCGCTGTTTGATTTTAGGTTAGAAAGGATAACATACACTTCGTTCGGGTTCGTGTCAAAGAGTACAAATGAGTTGACACTAGATTGTACTTGGAAGTCAGGAGTGTTGTTGTTCCAGGGGCAGTTACCAGAAACGATTACCTCCGCAAGAGATTTACCAACATTGGCGAAATACTGATTAATAGAATTTACTGATGCGAGTGGGGAGATTCCATTACTATTTAATAAATCTGAGTTGTCATTTTTACATTGTTTCCTATTAGTTATTTTATTTATTTCTTTCCATAGTGTTTTTGAGTCTTTGCTCGCTTTGGTTATGTTTTCTTTGTCGTATTTACGTTTTAGTTTTTTAATTAATCCATTGCAAAAATTTCTGTATCTCTTGTAAGTAATTTTGAGAGTGATGTTTTCCGGGTCGTTACGGAGTTTTCTTTGCATATCGTTCCTATTTCTGATGCACCGGAGTATTCCCAGTGTTATCCAAGGCTTGATTATACGATTGCTTCTTGGTACTAGGGTGGTAATCGTATTCGCTGCGAGACAATTTTTTATTTTGTATATGATACTATTTGTAAGGCGATTAGGGTCAGTTATGGTAATTAAGTCAGCTAGATTTTCTTTTGATAGGGTGCTAATCGCATTTTCGAAATTAATAGTAGTTTTGATTTTTTGGGGAGGTATAAGGGTAATATTGCAGCTAGCAAGATTAAGTAGTACCATAGCGTGGTCTGTGATTGACGTGTCCAATATTAGTATATTTTTCTTAGAGTTATGGTTGTCAGACTTAATCATCATGTGGTCAAGGCAAGATTTGCCCCTGGTGGGTAAAACATGACCTGGGAGTATACCGTGCATTGCCAACATATTGAGGTAACTTAGCCTGTTTGTACGCTCATAGGACTGTTCTGTAGCTTTATGGATAAGGTTTATATTTATATCTCCCGTGATTATTATATTTTTACAGGTTTTTATACAATCTAGGTGAGAGCTCAGGGTATTTATAAAAGCTTCGGCGTTGTTATTAGAGGGTGATCTATAAATACCAAGTATCTTCTTATTTGTAAGAGTTATTTCTAGGCACGAGGCTTGTGAGAGTTTTATTTCGGTAACTTTGACCTTAAGAGTATTCTTCACGTAGGCAATAACTCCATCATTTTGATTGAGGTGGAGTGTGGTAAAAATGTTTGGTAGTTAGTTAAAGGAGGTATGGATTTGTCAGGGTGCAATCTACATTCAGTTAATATGATTATATCAATATTACATTTGAGTTGTGATAGGGTTACTGTTAGGTTATTAAAGTTGTAAAAAATACTTCGAATGTTTTGAGTGATAATCGTAATATCTGTCTGGTTAACTTTTATATGTTGTGTAATTTCATCACATTTACATGCAGCCGATTGTGCAATAAGGAGGTCGTCTATTTGATTTATAGTAGAGAGGGTGTTATCCATTATCAATTTTACGAATGTCGGTTCGAGTGGCAAGCAGTTGTATACGTATAATAACTATGGTTGAGGTACGGCAGGTACAGTGCAGCGTGCATTGTATGGAAGTTTGAACTATATATTTTTTTAATGATTTTCCTGTATTTTTTTCGTTGTGTAGATGAACTGGGAGTCTTAGATTGATTTGCAGTAATATGTAATCTGTTATATTATAAACGCAAATTAAAGGGGGGTTTATAGTTTGAGCATGTTTAAATTGTGTAGTAATGTGTATTTTGTATGTGTGATTTAGTGTAAGTATTGTGTATGTTAGATAAATTGTGTTTACAAAAGCAAGATCAAGCGAGGAGACAAACTTCGTTCCGGTATACATAGCAGTAAGATTTGCACAAAAATAGTTACAAAATAATAGTTTAGGTATTGTTAGTCAGGTTTCCTGGAGAAGTTTCTGTATCTGTGACTCACTTGTTATGAGGATTATTGGTGACGTTTTGTTTTTTCTAACGAAGACTTTGCCTAACGCAGTCCAGCAGAACTCGTAATTTTTTGAGCGGGCTAAGTCGCGTGCCAGAAATCGGAGACGGGCCGCTTTTGCTGTTAGGTGTTCCGTAACGTAGATGGGGGTCTCAAGTGTAGAGAATCCGAGATGCCTTGCACATAGTTCGTTCTCTTTGTTTGCTATATTGTATTCTTTACACTTTGACAATATGTCTGTTTTTCGTATAGCTGATACCATTTCTACTATAATAGGGGAGGTTGATTTATCATTTTGTCGGCTCCGTACTCTGTGTATGTCCGAGATGTCCGAGGGCGTTATTCTGTAGCCAACGGTCTCTGATAACGTAGTCACCATGTTCACCAGGTCCGCTCGTGTCTCCTTCTCAATTTTGGGGGCATTTTTAATCTCCAAGTTGGTTTTGCGGTTATCGCGTGACATGTCCTCAATTTTTTCTTCGAGGAGGTTTATGTAGTCCCTGTCCATCTGCCTGTCTTTTTCCAGGCTGTCTACTTTCTTCTTCAGCTCCTCGTATTGTGTCGCTAGGAAACTAATAGAATTTTCTATATTCGTGTTTGATTCTTGTATTTTTAGTAGTGTTGGGGTTATAATTTTGAGCTCGTTTTGTTGTGAGACCATGAGATCGCGTATCATTTGCCTCATTTCTTCCTTAAAATTATCAAGTTCTGTCCCGGGGCTGTCCCTTGTCCTTTTGTTTCTACGCTGGTTCGCAAAGTTCGGGGCCGTCCGCATCAATTGTCCAACATGGACTTCTGTGTCCGAGTGCGAGGCCTCGTTACCCGACATTTTTCCTTTATTCATACCAGGGTAGTATGAGAGCAGAGGAAGTTGGCACTGCGCGCAATCACTGTGCGTATGACTTAACAATCAGTCTGTGTTCCTGGTAGCACCGGGAGCTTCGATTGGAGTAGGCGGGGCGCCGGTAGCGTACTGACTGAGGCGGGGCGCACGTACATGTAGGTATTGTTGTTGTTGTTGTGAGTTGTTGTGATGATTAACACCAGTGTCCTGTCTCACGAAACAACAAGGACTACGCTACAAGGTCAAATGATCAGTTATTTGTCAGTGCATCAGTAATTGCTAGTTTAGACTTGTAAAATTGTAACGTATCCTTCTTGAATCGTGCCATTGTAGGTTGTTCCATATTTTGGCCACATCCAATAGGAAAAAATTGGGAACGTCTTTAGGTAAGTAACTATACTTACTATATTTTTACTTAATTGGTTCTCACTGGAAAACTCAATTTTTCTTTGACTCTTACTTATGAACGTATGTATCTACTCTCAATATCAACAGATCGTATCATTAAAATCTCTACCCGAAATTCAACGTTTTTAAGGGTGTGTATGGTATAAGATTATAATAATTATATGTACTTGTTGCTTTTAGGGTACGTATTGTTCGGTAGTATACGAGTAAAATAGGTAACAACATTTCCTCTTCAGGACCAGCTGGCAAAATAAAAATACAATGTAAAGAAGAGCACTGTGTACTTATTTTAAACAGTGTATTCAAGTAAAATGGAATATCCGCGCGTCTCGAGGTTTCACAACGAAATGTGACTGAAAACCACGGGCTTAAGAAACGAAAAAGAAATAACTAGAGCGAATAGCAGCTCAGTGTGAACTTCGTTTCACTCTGTTTATTCTGTTTCAATTCCAAGTAAAGGTATAACAGAGGTTTGTTTTTGTTCATCGCTTTATACATGTTTCGCGTTTCAATATGTTTCATGCGCTATTAAAGCACACTACAAACGATGCATTTGCACATGCAACTAGCCAAAGTTGGATAAGACAGCAATATAACTTGGATTAAAGCCAAAGTTCTGAACTACCTTTAATTTTAACTATACTATAGCAAGTTGTTGTGACCAAATTTACTTTAAAAACAAAGTTTAAACCGACTTCAATTCAGTACTTCACCAAGCCACATAGTACATGAAAATTTCCACATTTCCTTTCCAATTTACCACATGGACTGCTTTCCGAGAGCAAATGCGTTGATTATTACAGGAAAAACCTAAGTCGCTATATGTCGGCTGATAATATTTGAGGAATTCCGTCGATTCCTCAAGGATCTCAGAATTAACACTTCATTAGTTGCTAGTTCAACAGAATCATGTCAGAATCTTTGACGTACTTTACATCTTTAAGGAATTCCATAAGTCATCTGTGGTCTTCATCATCAGTTCCACTTCACCAAAATTACGATTTCCGAGGGTAAATACACGAGTTATAATGGATTATACCGAAATCACTACACGCGTCCCTAATAGTATAATACTCAGAGGGGTAAAAGAAAAAAAAAAGAAAAAATTTGAACAGTTTATTTTCAGATCTGTGATTAAATTACATACATCAGTTACATTTAGTACAATCTTTAATATTAAAGATTATTTACTAAACTTTTTTATCTTAATAACTAGTAATATTTATCTATGTTACTACTGGTGGCCATAATGAACATTCATCATTGGGTGATCACGTAACGCATTTTGCGTACGTTAGGTAGATCTAACTGCCAATTTTTATATGGTAAAATTACAGTTGGATTGTCCTACCGCGCGTTCAAAATGTTACGTGATTACTGATTAGGTACCCCTCTGAGTATTATACTCATAGGTCCATGGTTCCAACGTAAAATTTTGACATTCAGGATTCTGTTCTGAAATCTGTTCACAATCAGTGACATGCCCACAAAGTAGCAATCGAATTGGTAATTCCCTGTTCAGAAGTCGGTTACGGAATAATTCCATTATACACGTAGAACACAAAGGTTGGCTCGCTGGCACGCGGCCAAAAGTTCCATCCGGAGATTTATTAGCAAAGCAGTTTGAACATGTACATATTGTACATTACTACACAACGCTAAGTAAATTTATTGTCAAACGGGTAATGTTGGAATATGCGTGGTAATTTTAATACAGCTGCCTGGCTAGATATAAAGCCTTCATCCCACTAGCACTTACAAACTTGCTAGTGAAGGCTGATATGATGTCTGTCATAAACACAATCATGCTAGCTTTAGGAAGTTGTGACCAGTGGAGTGATCGCGTAACTTTACGAATGAGCGTTGATATATTTCCTACAAAACTGTCCTTTGATATTGTCCTATTGTGCGTTCGGACGGTTACCGGAGGGCAATTTTAAATTATTAAAGTAGTACTTATAGATAAGTACTATAGTTACATATCTAATCGGAACACCTTTGCTTGTTGCGCTTTCATAGTTTAGTACAACAATGCACAAGCTTATATTAGTGCGACATATACGAATATAAATATACAGAGTGTATAATTGCTACAAAAAGGTCAAAGAGGAGAAATTTGAAAGTATGAAAAATAGTGAAATAATTACGGTAAAGTATACTGAAACACGTACCTTTTTAACTTTTATGGTCATCGTGACAAAGACGAAGAAAGCATGTGTTAAAATTTACTTGACTGTAGGTACATACCTGGAACAGAAGTAATGAAATGGTTACAGACAAATTTACTTACATTAAATATAAACAAGACAAATTATATAACCTTCTCAATTTTAAATAGATCACAACCCGATAAAAATAAATTTAAGTTAACTGCCCACAGCTGCGGAAACCACCCCACCAATAACTGTTCTTGTTCCAATCTCAATCATGTTACTTCCACTAAATACCTGGGTATCCATATAGATAATTTGCTTTCTTGGAATCAACAGAATGAAACAACCGCAAATAGAATTAGAAAACTAATTTGGTTATTTAAATATCTAAGACACATAACTGATAAAGAGCTTTTGATTTATATTTATAAAACCCTTGTGCAATCAATTATACTTTATTGCCTACCCATCTGGGGAGGTACTCACAAATTCAAACTCATGACTCTCGAACGAGCGCAAAGATCTATTCTCAAAGTCCTTCTAGGTAAAACTATAAGATACAGTACCATTAGCGTTTACCGGGATGCTGATGTACTCACTGTGAGACAGCTTTATATACTGAATTGTATTCTTAAAATGCACAAAAATCTAAAATTTGACGACACCTTACTAAAAAAAACGCAATGCCTATATAGTAATTAAGCAACCAACCAAAATTAGGACAGAATTTTATGTACTATCTATTAATTTATATAACAAGGTAAACAGACTGGTGAATATATACACCAAAAGTTATGGAGAGTGTAAAAAAACTGTTACAACTTGGTTAAAAGGGAGAAGTTATGATGAGACTGAATCACTCTTACAGTGATTCAGTCTTTATCATAGCTTTAGTGTACATGGTTCATTTATTTAGGTACCTATTCTAATATATATGTATATATTTATTATTTCTAAATAATATTTAAGTCTACTTAGTTTTCCAACAGACCTATGTGACTAACTATACTCATGAGCAGTGAGTATTTCTTAAATTGTTACTGAAACTTGATATAGGATCATCATCTCCCATTGCTCTTGAGTATATTTAGGATAATTGGGACTAATATAATATACCTAGCTTAATTTTATTTTTAACTATTTTTTTTTAAATACCTTGTATGAAAGAGCGAATACCTCCTAACACAAGTTTTTAACTTAAAAGGAGGATTCCACAAATCTGTATTAAAATATAAGTTAAATAATAAATAATTTTGAATTTTTTTTGAATTTTTTGGAACAACATTGATTATAAAAATATAGAAAAACTGCATTCAAATACTTTTTCGCAAGTAGGAGGAGGACTGATAGAGACACTCTTACACAACGGAAAATTCTCAAAATAAAAACTCTTTAAGTCTTTTAACTATGGGTATTAAAAGTGAAAATTGGAAAAATAAATGCTTATTTATTGTTCTAAAACGGATAGGTATTTGAGTAAAACATAAGTTTTACCTATTTTTTAATGTAATTTGTCTCGTCTCTAGAACTGGATCATGGCTGTTAGCTTTAAATACGACATCACATCGATCGTCACCATTCAGTTAGGTCACATTTTTAATATTTTTTTCGCAAATCGCAATAAATACGAGTATGCATCCGAGCGCTTCGGTTGCTTTTCGCTATATATGGAGTTAACACCAATCAAAGGCATTGATTGACTCACTTATTTATGGGTCATTCTTAAGAATTGTGTTTGCGGTTGGGTCTAATTACCCCGACGTTTTACTAACATTTTATATGGAGTCAGGGGAATTAGACGTAGTCACAAATCTGAAGAATGACCCTTATGAGTTATAATTCTTCTAGCCATTACTCGAAAAATGGGGCTACGCGCTACGGTGTAGCACGCGTAGCTTTGCATGAGGTTTTAGGATTAACGTACACAAGGCCACTGACTCATATTTGAATTATGACTCTACGAGCGATTTCCGCTACAAGGCAGAACGCTGACGCTGCTAGGCGCTACGGCGTAGCACACAATCGACGTCGAATGAGTCATGCTGCGGACGTCGGCGTAGCGCTACGGGCGTAGCGTGTCTGTAAATAAGTTAACACTTTCACTGCACAGTGGTTTCCCCCATACGTCAAAAATCAAAAATCGAAGTATTAATAATCAGGACATGGCTCATCGTTAAAGTAACTACTAAGTCTAAGCTACAAGAAAATATAAATTAAGTGCAATTAGCTAATTTATTTAATTCCAATATCGGCATTCAAAGTGCAAGCGTCTGCAGTTCGCTATCGCCCTATCAGTGACTCACGTAATTACCACGTGTTGTTTTCCCTATATCTTGGGATTATTATTATTCCCGTGAACTTTTTGTGTGATGGATATTCAGACCCAAGGTATGTACAATTATTTGTCATATAAAAATATTTGAAATATTGTTTTACATTATTATAAGTTAGCTGCTACGCAAGCAGAATATTTTTACACAAATATTTTACTTACGTCAATTACATGTTGACTTTCAAAACACATCCCGGTTTTTCCCCCGGTCGATATTATTATTAACCGTTACGTAAAAGCTTACTTTATACGATTCAATTCAGAAATAATCCGCTCTAATCCGACTTTTCGAGTAATTAAGGTGCTACGCCGATGTATATTCTTCCCAGCACGGGGTGCTACGAAACACGGTGTATGGAGCAAATAAAGCCATTTATAAACAAAGTATTTTTTCATTCAAATAGTTATGTGTATTCGTTTAAGTAGTCTTAACGAAATAAATTTGGCAATATCACATGTTTTGTATTTTTGACGCACCTTAGTATGGGCGAGGAACCAGTGTGCACTGTCAGGAACCCGCCTAGCGAACGCCTACGCCTTAGTAGATTTCTCTACATGCGAGGAAAATCAAGGGATTGGCGACGAGCGTATCGCATAGCAATTCTTGGCAGTGAATAAACACATGTGAAAGTTTTAAAGTTCATACATGTTATAATACATATTATATTTTATTCCGTCTTGACAGCGATTAAAGGCACCTAAAGGCACCACTATCCTATCGACTAGTCAAATTATTAGCTACGACCTACATATAATGACGTGACAGTAAAATAGCCGTAAATTAGCACTGGTACCTCCGCCCTCAAATCCTATTACGATGGTTCTGTTTCCGCACAGACTCTAAATCCGTCGGCAAAGAAAAACATGTGTAGCTGCCTTTAATATTCCTAATATAATGGCCCGCCCTCACGAAACCTGTCATACAAATGGGGGGCCTAACGCGCACGAGCGTTTACAAATCGCAGGCCGCGGAAATGTGCCCTAATCCGTTTACCGGAGATGTTAGTTACTGGACTCCGACGCCAAATGACGGACATATAAAAAAACGATTTAGTCTACCCTACAGCTACTCTACCGGCCACTCAACGAGCCGACATAAGGAAAACTAGAGTAAATATCTACAGTATTTTAGCCTCCTGAGATCGCATACAAAAACAAATACGATGGAATTAGAACCAAGTGGTCTGGATAATAGTTTTTTTTTTATTTCCATTTGTTCTTAAATCAAACGAAACAAGAATTATATTAAAATGTGATTTTGATACATTCCAGTGAGCGATTTTGTCCTTTCTCTGACTACATAATGTGTTGCCACTAATACAATTTGACAGTTATGAAAAACTGGTAATTAAATTGCAATTCCTTATTTTGCTTTGAGTATTAAGCCCACTGGAGATGTCATAACGTCAACTCTTCGAACAAATTTTTTCGCCACTTTTAGCGGGGGGTGAGGTAAACACGTACAGCACACCACCAAAATATGAATAAATCAACAGACATAAATTTAGCTGTAGAGATAAATACACACTACAAAAAAATTTAACACATCAAAAATTACACGCACATAGACAGAGTTTTCACGTGACCGTGCAGCATACATACGAACAAGTTAGTGATGGGACACAACGGACAGATCTGAAGAATGAGTCAAATCAGTTTGATGAATGAACTGAATTATCTTATACTATTTATTATAAAATTGTAAAAGTGAAAATTCTGTACATTGAAGATAGTACCCAAAAAAATGTTTATTTGTATGTATGTCTGTCTGTATTTATGTGCCCCTGTGTCCTTAGCCCTCTCGCACAGTTAAACTGTGGAATGAACTGTCGCCCGCGGTTTTTCCGGGCTGATACCGAGATAATGTGATGAATGGTAATATTACAAATATCATATGCAGTAGCCAGCAGATCTATACTTAACGCACTCCAGGATTTCAATAAGGTTCTTAAACTTACAATGAGGCATTGCGAAGATCGGGTATCTGCTTCAGACGTTGCTGCAGCTGAAGCACCGGCAGCATTCGATTTTTTGGTTCAATATTTTTTTACAGGAGTATCCTCCTAATAAAAGTAATAAACTAGTTTATTTTATTTAATATAAATATAGATTACTTTTGAAAATATTCAAAAGAAAAGCCGAAAGAAGCGCCGCGCCGCCCCAAAAGTGTTACCAAAGATGACGCCACCTAGTGTAAAAGTTGACAGTCACAACGCACAAGGATAACATATCAGTACCTAAACTTTCCATAGTAAATCCAGCTTGAAATTAAATCATTCTAAAAATCATTACACATTATAATTTTCTGCGCTGTGTCTAATTACTTGTCACTTAAGTACACTCTTTTAGAATAAGGAACTTTTGAAATGGATATTTGAATTAAAGCCTGACCACAAATATATGAGGATTGTCAAGAGGGCGCTATTTATGAGATCATATGGCAATAATTTTGCAACTGTCATTTTGCAACTGTCAATCTGTCGGTTCTTAGGTTATCATTAAAAAACCATTTAGTGGATTGCTCTTTTTTTGTAAAAGTTTTTCGTTTACAGTAAACACGTAGTAAACACGTGTACCTGTATTGATAATATTCCACGCACGACTGTGAATTATTTTTAGCGTTTTGTTAATATTTGTCTTTAAAGAAATGTGAACGACCACCACGAATGACGTTGACATTATTCACCAACCAATCACAAATAACAACAAATAATCATAAAATCATTGCCTGTGTAAGAAATTAGTTCCAGTGAAATTCCGCAATAGCTTTAGAAATTGGGATTGTTTCGAAAATAAGTGTAAAAATGGGGCAATATTTAATTTGTTATCATTAATTTGATTTTATGGAAAAAAGCCGGGTTTAAAAATTAAATGTATACCTACTACTACTACTACTACTACTACTAGTCGCAGATTTAGGAAAAACAAAGAAAAACACCAAACATAGTCGCAAAGAAAATATTGCACCTTCAATCAATGTCTTTCTGTTAGCATCATTTTTGTAGCTTTCCGGAGTAAAGTGCTCCGAACAGATAACACTTGTACGTGTAGGTTTCCAAGAATAATTTTCGTTATTACAAAATTTTCTCCATTTCTCCTTTATATATGGATCTTTTGGAAATCTAAAAGGACATATAATTTTCGTTATTACAAAATTTTCTCAATTTCTCTATTAATAAAGTATATAAATAACACATACATTCATGGTCCCGCACTAAATGTATTCCTTTTACCTTGTTTTTTTTTTGCCAACAATTCTTTTCTTTTTATGACTAAATTTCAACAACGTATATCCAAAGAAAAGTAATTTTCTAATTCACCTTACAAGATTCAAATGTAACATACATATATACCTACTCTTAAATTCAATATCTAATCAAAAAACTGACTATTAAACAAACTGACACAGAGATTGAATGAATGAATGATTCATTCAAATGTTGAGTCGCTTTTCTTACTTTTATCGCATCCCTAAAGACAAATTCGACCCCGTACCACGACACCATGTTTACATTTTCTGTCGTTTACGTATCGCAAACGGTATTTTCTTTAAATGGAGATTGTATTTCAATACACATTTAATAGTTAGTAAAAATACTTACCTATGATAGGAAACGCGAACTTGTTGCGAATTTGAGCTGCCAGATCGCCTTTTATATGATAATACTGCACAATTCACCATTTTTCGAGAGAAACGTCACGCGACACGGATCGATACAAAATGGCGATGAAGCGACTTTAAGTAGTTTTATATAACGTGGTTGACCAGTTGACCAATGTACTTTGCCGGAGGGGGTCGCCTGTGTATGACATCTCCAGTGGGCTTAATACTCAAAGTTATTTTGTTACACACTATTTCATCATTATTTCTTAATCGATAACCCTCACCTCTAGCAATCCAAGCGTATTGAAACAACATTGTAATGACGTTCACGTAAGAATATAAGTAAATATTACGTCGTGTTTTCACCTTTTACTAACTGATTTGGGATCAAATCTACATAAAATGCGCATATTAGACGTGATTTAATTTTACAAGCAATATTTGTCGCTTGGAAAAATATGGATTTCGCTTACCGCCTTACTTACAAAGTTACATGGTATCATGAAGTAATAATCTTCCTAGAAAAAATGTGTCAATAATCCAGCCTTTATATTGAATTTAGTTCAGAATAAACCATTTGTACCTGCACAACCAAACATAAATTTATGATTAAAATCAGAACACATATTCACAAAAAAATGCGTTTTATGATTTGTAAAACATTTAATCATTTTAAATGAAGCCCCATGTTGTGACGTATATTGAGAGCCCCTAGTTGATTACCCAACACACCATAATAGAATCCTATTCCATCAAAGAACATTCCCGCCGCCCTACCCTAACAATCTTCATCGCCTCTAAGTAAATGAACGCATGATATGCCCATCACTAACAAATGCGACCACTTAAACCCCTATTGCAATAAACATAAAGTTCATTTTAGCAAAACCACGGGTATGTTTACCTTAATATCGTCGTTATGTTACACAATAGTGATGCTTTCAGGATCAGCCTTAATCTGTTAGAAATAGGAGTGAGTTTTGAAAAGCTGGAGGTTGAGAGTGTAATAATCGTCGTAAATCTGTCTCCTGCGCACTCAGTATAATGAGGGTCAGTGACCTCGCATTGTGAACTGTGAACTGGAAAAAGATTCAGTAGGTAGGCAACGTCAGTTTTTATTCTAATTCAGATACGTGTGAGTGTGTGAGTGAGTACCTACCTACGAGTACGCAGTTGTTTTTTTTTCATTCGATTGTAGCGGTGCAGCTTCAACCTGTCTCGCGCTCTTTCTGACACGTGATGAGAGAAAGCGTGCGAAACATGCAAGCGTGAACACAGAAAAAAAAACATACTTCATCATGGCATGTCGTAGTAAAACAAGGCAATAAAAGGGGTGTTATAAGTTCAACGGGTCTGTGTTTGTCTGTGGCATCGTGGCTCCTAAATTTTTGAACCGATTTGAATGCGGTTTCTTTTGTCCGAAAGCTGACGTGATCGAGATGGTTCTTAGCTACGTTGTAACAAAATCGGTTTAGATGTTTTTGAGATATTGAACATTGAAATGAAAATATCGGGGATTTTTCAACTTTCCTAAGTTGTTAATTACTTATTGCCACATGCGCACTTCGTACAAGCGTTGATGCTTAAGCGCTTTACGCAGTACAACTACTCACCATGATCTGTATCTAATAGTACCAGGGCGACCGAGCTCTGCTCCGGTGAAAATAGACAATACGAATTGTCCCAGACATATGAGACCTAGCTAGATCGGTTTTTGGCCCCCGTAAACCCCCTTATTTCAAATATCATCGAAATCGTTAGACCCGTTTTCGAGAACGTTATTACAAATATATATTCACAAAAAAATGGAACAGAACAAATGGACTTTCCCGCAAGAGAGGGATTATTAAGCGTTAGTAAGGAAGTAAAAACAAAAAGATTTATTTTTGACGCGATATTTTTTTACCTTTCTATGGAGGAGGTTGCCCCAGTCGGCCAACGCTCCATAGAAATGTAAAAAAAAATGTCACGTTAAAAAAATATAGTTTTCTTTTTACGTAGGTACAGTCGACTACAAAGAGATTTATGTTTTTTAATGTTACAAAATGATGTATGTATACCTTATTACTATGGCAGTAAAGTCTATGTATAGGTGTTTGTGGGTGTATGTATGGATACATGTATTTGTAGTCGACTGTACCTACGTACTAACGCTTAATAATAATAATCCCCCTCTTGCGGGAAGGTCCGTCGTTCCGTTCCACGCTGTATATCAATTTGAACATTGATCTCATTGTTGTTAGTATAAGCACAGAATAAGTAATAGTACTACGTACAGAAGGTTCTCTGTTAACAAATTCCCTGTTTAGGTACGCCAAACGTGCCTAAATGTGGCCATCCCGTTCTATCGCATGCAACGCGCTGCGACCCGTGCGAGCGTCCCGTACCAACACGCGGCAGCTACTAATGGGCCGCCAATTTGGCGGCCGCCGGCATGTAGGTACTTGTAGCGGCACGACGGGATCACTAGAGTGAACCGCCCCTGGTATAAGCCTTAAAAAATAAAATGTTAGTACTTAAAAACTAAGTAAGATTTAACATTTAATATGGGTATGTTTGCGGATGCCCGAACAGACGGATTCCACGCTATAATCCGCAAAAAGATCGCCTCACTGCTAGGTCGAGTCAGGCATAGCTCCAACAGCATCCTGATGGCCCTATAGTTAAGTTTTGGACAGGGCAAATAAAAAGTGTAGCCCAATTTGAACTTTACTAACCTAGTTAATAAGCAACACCTAACCTAGTTAACTAACAAGCTATGGATTTGTACTGTCCGAAATAAAGAATGTTATTATTCTAATATATCCACATATTGCTTGTTAACCTGTTGTCTCCCGGTCCTGCGAATTCACGGCATCCTCTCGTCAATGGAATTTATATCAATTTAAATTAGAAAGAGTTGCATTTGTTTTGCATCATTCGATTTTAGAAAAAGAACAAAGTCTACTCTAGTTCGTATTTTGAATTGATTCAAATTTAATTGCCTATTTTCCTGGTATGGCGGGATACCTCAGGTAGTATAGAATAGGATGAAACCGCCCCTACTGTATTGTGTGTATTGCGGCCTAGCACGCGCCAGCCCCACAGTACTGCAATTACGATAGATTGACAGTATCAACATCGATTATACCCGCCCGTAACTTTATTCCCTCCACTATTATTTTACGAGTTTTACGACCTATTATCAGGTTTGTTTACGTACATATTCACTTACCTTCACTTAGGACGGGTTGCATCAAATACACTTTACAGGCCGGTTAACGTTAAGGCCGACAGTTAGGTTCGGTAGTTTTAAACCGTTGGTAATCGTTGCTTACGTTCATTATCCACATCCCCACCATAAGTTTACCGAGAAAAAAAACATCTCCACTTTAGGAGTTTATTCTACCATTTTGTTGTCGTGATTTTAATAATAACTAGCGACCAGCCCCGGCTTCGCACGGGTTTATATGTATAATAGATGCATGTATTATATATATATATATATAAACCTTCCTCTTGAATCATTATATCTTTTAAAAAAACCGCATCAAAATCCGTTGCGTGAGTCATCCTTAATTAGGTAGGGAAGTCAGATTGTGGCAATGTTACTTTTTATTTTACGTCATACCTGGCCATAAAGTAGGAATTACCGCACGCTATGCGTGTGGAAAACCCCACTTCCTGGCCAGATAGAGACGTAAAATTTTGTACTCACCACGGGCGGTAATAAAGAAAGCCTCAGAGCGCATATTTATCGCCCTTGCCTTCGGCTCGGGCGTGAAATACCTGCGATCTGAGACATTCTTTGTTTAACCGCCCTAGGTAAATAATGTACTATTACTACATCAGTTTCATGACAATAGTAGGGTGACGACAATAGGTGCATTTACCCTACCCCTCTGTCAGCCATGCCAGATTGCCAAGCAACAGTTGGATCGATCCACTAAACCACTAATTATCCACCCGGCTGATGGTCCGCAGTTATCAATGATGGCTGACATCACCAAGCAATCAGTGTATTTCGGGAAGTCAGTTATGGCAATGTTACTTTGTATTTTATAACATAGTTTCCATGACAATATTATTAAGGTGACGAAAATAGGTGCGTTTACCCTACCCCTCTGTCAGCCGCGCGGGATTGCCAAGCAACAGTTGGATCGATCAGCCAGTTCACTAATTAATCCACCTGGCTGGCTGTTGGTAGTGTCGACAATTATCAATGATGGCTGACACCCCGAAGCAATCAGTGTATTTCGGACATCCGACTTGCTTTTGGAAGGTATTTCATTCATTATTTTACAAGGTCTTAATTAGTTTCGGCACTTCCGGGGGTCTCTAAAGTGTTGACAACGAGTGTGACAAACACAAAATCAATTGCAATTTGGTCCAATAAGCCCCTGAATTATTTTACGAGTCTGCCCGCGTATAACAGAGAATCCAGGCGGAATTGTAATATTGTTATTATTTTATTATATAAAATATAGCCTATTTTCATTCGAAAGGTCCATTTTAAATATAGGTATACCGATGAAATTTGTTTTTTAATCTCTTTAAAGGATGACTCACGCTAGAACGGGCTGTGTCCGGCCCAGCCCAGGCCGTTTCCTAAGAAAAACGACGGCGTTTTTGCGCGGCCGAGTCACGGCCGAGGCTCGGAAGCGACTTGTTGTCGGCACTGCCCGGCCGTGGCTTGGGTATGGCTCGGCCGCGCAAAACGCCGTCGTTTTTCTTAAAGAACGGCCCGAACCGGATTCTAGCGTAAGTCATCCTTAAGTGGTCCCTTAGATCCCTCTACGTGCAAACTTACAAAGCTACGAGACTTTCTTCTTTATAATATTAAGTATAGACACGTGCACTTCAATAACTATCACTCTTTTTACAGCAAAGACGAAGAATCGAAGCGGAGCCAACATTCAACGTCGACGATTCGAAGACGCTCGGGGATGTAGTGGAATACGACAAGGTGCATTTGCACAAGTAGGACCAACTTTTTGAATTCCCTTAAGTACCTTTTTCAACGGTCGCAGGAGTCCGCAGGATGCGGGTGGCACAGGGCCGGTCACTTTGGCACTCTTTGGGGGAGGCCTATGTCCAGCGAGACGCGCTCAGTTTTTATACAACTTAACCTATTAAACTCATCTTATATAAAATTAAGTTTCATGCCTAAAGTAACTAAAGAAAATAAATATACCTATTTCTGCAAGTGTATATATATCTACATACCACATACACATCCATATGTGATAAGTCGAGAGTGTGTTCTCGTCTCATCACACATGCACGCGCATATACATGTATACATACACACTACACTACACACACACTTAATTATGACAAGTCGAGAAGACAATTCTTTAGTCTAGTTTAGTACAAAATATCATGTGATATTTGCAGTAGGTATGTTGGTCTAGTTATCTGTTGGGTTGGAATGCCAGAAATGGCAGTCGCTTTCGTTTCGTTTCGCTTATTTTTCAATTAATTTTCCAGAGCCATTGTAAACCGTACAAGCGAAAGAGTACAAGCCTTACTAGACACGGAAGAAATAAATCTCTGACGAAGACGAGAAAAACTCAAACATCTACTAAGAGAAGAAGAAGAGAGGCTAAGGCAAGAGCTAAAGGCGAAACAAGAGCTGCAAGAGTGCGGGTATTGTAAAGAGAAGGAGAGTAAGTTCAAGAGCTATGAGGAAGAGATTGAGAAAGAGAAAGTAAGAGAATGCTTGAAGGCTCTAGAGAGGGAGAAAATGTAAGTATTACACTAATTTTAGTCCAGTTTGTAGACACAACCATGAAGTAGTCATGCAGCGGTCTGCTCACAACCCAAATAGTAACTTACTTCGCACATCATCATGAGAGGTATGCATTGCTGTCCCATTCCAACTATAGCAAGTTGTTGTGACAAATCGACTTTCTCTGCCAGTGACTCACCTGGCGCTTTCCGCTTCTAGTTTAGCAGAAAAACTACGGGCTCAGCTACGAGCGTAGCGCGTAGCGATTCCTTGCAGTAAATGTGTCAAAGTCGTTCCCGCGACGTGGGCACACAGCTTGCGACAATTTCAGACCTTGCACTTCATGTCTTTAATTGTTACAGTGCCAAAGGAATGCAGCGTACGAAAGCCGACGAATATCACCTAAAAGCTTTACAGAAGGCACAAATGGAGGAAAAAATTCGTATAGAGATGGAAGAAGCTAACATTGATAGATTGTGGCACCAAGTTCTGCTGGATGACGTTAGGAGAAAGGTGAACTCCTTAGTCGAATACCGCTGCGTGATTCCACAGCTACGCCATACTAAATCTAAGGCTCTACCTACCACATGCATGCATTAAGTTTTTTTCCGTTGCGCATGAATTCCGCTTGTATGTGGCGGGCGGTCACAGGCGCTTTTGCATTTTAACGGCTATGAGCTTAGGGCTACGAAATCGTTGGCATTGAAAGTGTTTGTTTAGCTCACTCTTTCTAACAGTGTGTGGAGTGGAGTGGAGTGTGGAGTCGAGACCGTAAAACATAATTTACTTTAAAAACAAAGTTTTAACCGACTTCAATTCAGTACTCCGCCAAGCCACATGAACATTTCCACATTTCTTTTCTAATTTACCACATGAACTGATTTCCTAGAGCAAATACGTTGATTATTGGAGAAAAAAAATTAATCGATGTATGTGGGCCGATAATATTTGAGGACTTCCGTCGATTCCTCAAGTATCACAGAATCACCTTTAGCACTTCATTGTTTTCTATTTCAACGGAATGATATCAGTCTCTGTGACGTACTTTTATAGTTTGAAATAGGTAAGTACATCATTTTTTTTTTTTTTTTAAGTAGTAAATAACATAATAATAAAAGTACATCATTGAGAAGTTCTCAAGCCGTCTGTGCATGGTCTTCATCATCACTTCCACTTCACCAAATTTATGATTTCCGGATATAAATACACGAGTTATAATAGGAAATACCGAAATAACTACACGCGTGCCGTATATATTTGAGGAGTTCCCTCAATTCCTCATGGTTTCCTTCATTCAACTGGAGTTTTGAAAACAATGGGACCAACCTGGAAGCATATACTTTCAATTAAAAAAAATGGTATGTATGACGGAGTTCTGAGGTAACACACATTAAAAAAAACAACCGAATTGAGAACCTCCTCCTTTTTTTTGAAGTTGGTTAAAAACGAAATGTCATTAGGATCGGAAGCGACACAGAAAAATAGGTCTCTTGTATTTTAGGAACAATATGAAAACTACCAGGAGCGCAGAAGACAGCAAGATATGCGTGAACGACGACGGGCGTATGACGAGCAGATTGCCAGCGCCAACAGAAAGAGACGAGAGATGCTCAGTGAGGAGAGAGAGCGGGAGAACAGGAGGTTGGAGCGGATGAAGAAGAAGATGGAACAGGACCATTATGAAGGTAACCTTAATGATAATGACTGTATGTAAAAAGACAGCCATAATAGTAGATTGGGTTTCAAGGGAGCAAAAATACTAGTATATCATGCATTTACGGCGAGGGCGGTATATTGAATCAATTCTACAATATAATCCTGAGCGGTATTCTAAATAATGTAGCGATGACATGATGATGATGCGATGATGATGTGATGATGTTGTGTTGTGATGTGTAACCACCAAAAACATAAATGTAAAAAAGGAGAGCCAAGTTCAATACAAAAATTATGCTTGGCTGTGGGCTTCGCCGCAAAAAGAATGGAGATCTAAAGGAGTGCCAAGTTCTATGCAAAATCCAAATATGTATTTATAGGAACAAAATAACATTATAAACAAATATTAAACTCTATGTCTTTACTTTATTGGATACCTATAACAATTGCTGTTATTTAAAAATGTGAGATCTAAAGTAGGTTCGATTTGACTTGGCCAGGTTTCATTACATCAGTGATTTTATAAAGTTATTCAACATATGTATACTTATTTATGTTAACTTCTTAAGTATGTATCTATGTAAATATATGCTCTATTTATATAAACGGGTTCGATGTATACTTTATATTAGCAAAATTAAATTTGTAAAACACATATATATTTTTTTTTTTATTCTGATAAAAACTGGCCAAGTCAAATATAACCTACTTTAAGATCTCACATTTTTAAATAACAGCAATTGTTATAGGTATCCAATAAAGCAAAGACATAGAGTTTAATACTTGTTCATAATGACGACCGCTTTAGCCTAGTTGGTAGTGACCCTGCCTACGAAGCAAGAGGTCCTGGGTTCGAATCCCGGTAAAGGCATTTATTTGTGTACGTTTTTTACGTTATTATGTCAGTTGCAAATTTATTCGATAGTTGTTTTGCTTTTAGTTTGAAGGATGGCAGGAGATGTTGCTTGCGCCACGTCCACTGAGCCAATTTATTTATTGGCTCAGTGGACGTGGCGCAAGCAACATCTCCTGCCATCATCTCCTGATGATGCCTCGTAGAGAGGCGAAACACGTGTCGAGGTTTTTTCATTATTGGTGGTGGTTTGCTGTAATTATTTGCATGTTTATACGCAAATAGTTGCATTTGATCTCCGCTGATCGACCAGCATGTTTTTAGCGGAATAGCAAAGGAATATTGTTCTCGTAATATATCATGGACTTCCGCAATGTACCGTAAAACGGGGTAAATAGGTCCAATATTCACATTCAACTGGAATTTTAACCATCTTCCGTAAGTCATAGAGTATTTTATAGTACTACATAAACATAGTAAGCTCTTTTAGATGCTGAGTAGCCTTAAATTCCCGACTTATTGCCATATTTTGATATATTCTACAAAAACCCTATCGGATTCCAATTTACCCCTGACGGGGTTAATAGGTTCGAAAGTGAGGTTAATTGGAATTCACTAGGGTTGTCACTCAATCTATTCAAAGCTAGATAGGTACCTACTATCATCATCATCATCATCAGATACCTTCAAAACTAGTCTCGGAAAATCTTTACAATAGGCACTAAATTAAAAATTCTTTGTGAGATCTAGTAGGTACCTAAATAAAATTTCCTTAAATTTACTAAGATTTGAATTTTTGACAACCCTATTAGGCAATGCCAAATTTTCCCCATTAACAAACCAAATAACCCTTGTTCCAATTAGACCTGTTGACGTGCCAATTTCCCCCTTCACCGTTCCTATTATCTCAAAAATAACCTATAAACGAGTGGTTATCGAAAAACTAAGATTTGTAATGAAATATTACAATTATTTACTTACTTTTTAATTTATATAAACCACAATACACTATTATGATCGATATTACACAAATTTCAACACTTTTCAGAATATTACTTACTTAAAACTTGAAGTTAAAACGCACCATGCACACGTGTTGACGACTACCCTGACTTTAAATGTGTTTTTCTTACTGAAACGCCATTGGCTGATTTAAATGCTCAGTGTAGCCAGTAGCAAAAAATACCATGTTCGTTCAGAAATTAATAAGTTGACCTCCTGTCTGGTTGTAATGGAACTAACAGACCAGTTTAGAAAAGCAGACTTTTATTCCAATTTACCCCGCGATTCCTATTTTCCCCGTTTTACGGTAACGCCTGATTCAATAAATTATCAGAAAAAAATGATGATAAAAACCTCAAGGTCATTTTTGAAGACTTATCCATAGATTATGACCTATACATAGACACGTATGGGTTTGATGAAAAAAAATTTTTGAGTTTCAGTTCTAAATATGGGGAATCCAAAAAAAATATTGTTTTTTTTTCTATTTTTGTGTGAAAATCTTAATGCGGTTTCCAGAATACATCTACTTACAAAGTTTCAACAGTATAGCTCTTATAGTTTCGGAAAAAAGTGGCTGTGACATACGGACGGACAGACAGACATGACGAATCTATAAGGGTTCCGTTTTTTGCCATTTGGCTACGGAACCCTAAAAAGGATATTCTATCTCAGAAATCCTCTAAAATATAATCCACTTTTCCCAAAAATAACACCAGCCGTATTTCAGCTTTAAAACGCAAGAAGGAACAACAAATGAAAAATAAAATGAACTTCATAGAGGGCCACGAAACGAAGTTACAGCGGCTCATGGCGGAGAAGTTGCGGGAAAGGCAAATGGACGATAACTCCATAAGGGCAGCCCTGCAGGGAATCGACCGGGAGAATAGGCGGAAGAGGGATCAAATGGTATAACGCATTTCATTATGTATTTTTCTAGCGTCAAACAGAGACCTTTGGATAGTGCAGCGATTACGGACCCGCTTCAAAGTTATTTTATGTTTAAGATTACGGACCCGCTGCATAGTTATTTTATGTTTAAGATTACGGACCCGCTGCATAGTTATTTTATGTTTAAGATTACGGACCCGCTGCATAGTTATTTTATGTTTAAGATTACGGACCCGCTGCATAGTTATTTTATGTTTAAGATTACGGACCCGCTGCATAGTTATTTTATGTTTAAGATTACGGATCCGCTGCATAGTTATTTTATGTTTAAGATTACGGACCCGCTGCATAGTTATTTTATGTTTAAGATCACGGACCCGCTGCATAGTTATTTTATGTTTAAGATCACGGACCCGCTGCTAAGTATTTTATGTTTAAGATTACGGACCCACTGCATAGTTATTTTATGTTTAAGATTACGGACCCGCTGCATAGTTATTTTATGTTTAAGATTACGGACCCGCTGCATAGTTATTTTATGTTTAAGATTACAGACCCGCTGCATAGTTATTTTATGTTTAAGATCACGGACCCGCTGCATAGTTATTTTATGTTTAAGATTAGAGAAGAGAGGGAGATATACGAACGAAATTAGTTTTCGTTTCGCGGTAGACCCTCTGGTGGCAAACAAAAAATCCGTATACGCGATGAGGGACAGAAAATATGACACTGTATCTCGTTCCCACTTGCGGTATTGTCTATGCATACATCTTTGTCACTCATTTGTGCATGTGTGGGTGAGTCCCTCTATTCTATTCTACCTATATGTCCGGATGATTTTGAAATCCGCCCACAGATAAGAAATAATCTGTGAACGGCTAAAGGCACACCACACGATTCTGCTTGGTGGATGGTATGAGCGGTATGCAGCTATAAGATAGAGCGAGATGAGGATATGGAAGAAGCAGAACTACCATCTGGAAGGGCCGTTCAATACTGTTACTATACTGAGTATTGCTGCAAATACTGGCAAATCAGGATCATCAGTATTTAATCACCGTGTAAACCATTAAAGGCCACCTATAGTTGATTTTATTTTATTCCCAGACTCAACTACAAATAGACAAGGATAATTTCGTAACCCACTTCAACCGCGAGAGAAGAATGGCTCAAGCGTTGGAACAGGACAGGGATAATGTGGTGGACATGTGGATGAAAGAGAAAGATAACAATACAGAGGAGGGGCTGAGACGCATGGAAGAGGAAAAACGGACGCAGAAAGAAGTGAGAATTTAATTAATAATATAAATTCGCCAACAAACTGTTATGCAGTTTGGCGAAGACTTAGACTAAGTTTATCGTAATTTATGATAAGTAAGAAATAAATTAAAAAAAAAAAACAAAATGTGTAGGTACCTACTTTCTTTTATGGTGGCACCACACTTGGCGGTATTTGCCCAAATATTCGTGTTGCAACTTTTTCCTTCCTACGGCAAATGAAAGAGAGGCAACGACGCAATGCGAACACGAACCCCCAAGTGTAGTGCGACCATTAAGAGTAGCTTGTATGGTCAATGTTAAAGATAATATGTTTACACTTTTGCACCTTATTCCATAGTGATAAGGGAATAAATCGTACAATTTCAACATATTTCTTTGAAATGAATGTATGTAACTATATGTAGACCGCTTAACGAGTTAAATGATCTGCGGCGCTACCACGAAAATCGAAACTCGAAGTTCGTATATCTGCATCCCTGTCACTCGAGTATTGTAAGTGCGATGTGCGATAGAGATGAATATACCCGAACTTCGAATCTCGAATGCTGAAATTCGCTGTAATGATGGTAACAAACAAATGCAGGGACCTAATCTATCATTTACTAATTTCCAGCAACTTGCCGAAGAATATAGGTCGCATATAGCTGAACGAAACATCGAGCTGGAAAGAGAAAGACAAGAGCGGGGTGTCAGGATGCAAGCTGTGAGGACTGTGGCTGTGAAAGAGCTACAGAAAAGACTGGACAGTGCCAATCAGGTAAGTCTGGACTCAGTCTGAATTCATGCGCTGAATTCAGTATCTGGACCACCCAAGAGCAAATAATTTACTTTAAAAACAAAGGTTTTAACCGACTTTAATTCAGTACTCCACCAAGCCACATGAATATTACCACATTTCTTTTGCAATTTACCACATGAACTGATTTCCGAGAGCAAATGCGTTGATTATTAGAGAAAAAAACCAAATCACTGAATGTGAGCCGATAATATTTGAGGACTCCCATCGATTCCTCAAGGATCTCAGAATTACCCTTGGCACTTCATTGTTTGCTATTTCAACGCAATCATATCAGAATCTGTGACGTATTTTTATAGTTTGAAGTAGGTACATCATTGAGAAGTTCCACAAGCCATCTTTGGTCTTCATGATCACTTCCATTATCACCAAATTTATAATTTCCGGGTGTAAATACACGAGTTATAATAGAAAATACTGAAATTGCTACACGCGTGCCTAATATATTCGAGGAGTTTCCTCAATTCCTAATGGTTCCCATCATCCAACTGGGGTTTTGAAAACAATGGGACCAATCTGGAAGCATATAGCATATATATATATATATGGTCGACTAGTACCCATAGTACAAGCTTTGCTTAGTTTGGGACTAGGTTGATTTGTGTAAGATTGTCCGCAAAATATTTATTTATTATTATTTATATACTTTCAATTAAAAAAAAAGAATTGTACGAATCGGTTCATAAATAACGGAGTTTTGAGGTAACAAACATTAAAAACCTCCTCCTCTTTTTTGAAGTCAGTTAAAAAATGGTACAACCCTCTGGTAGCAATTCCGCATAAAGTGTAACGTTTTATTTGCCCGTGAGCGATTTACATTATGATTAACTCCGTTCAGTGTGTAGCCGGCCTAAGGACAAAATTATTGTTGTAAGTATAGGATGTCCCAAAAAAATTCGCAAAAAATATTATTCTGTCATAATTTGCATACTCGTACTTACAAATTTCTTAATGGCATTGTAGCAGCGTTGAATATCCACCTTCAGCCTGCATCACACTGGCGCGGCCTGCGGTGGCGGACCATAGTAAATTTGACAGCTAATGGCAATTGACAAGTTTTCTATTGTCCGCCGCGGCCAGGCCGCACCAGTCTGTGAGAGGCTTTAAGCCTGTCACAAACTGGCGCGGCCTGCGGTGGCGGCCGCGCTGGCGGCTAGTTGTATTCTATGATAAATCAAGACCATCTGAATCCTCGATAGGACACTTTGTGACGGGCTTTAGGTAAACGCCAAACGCACTAAGGTCGTTTTTCCCAGAGAACGACACAATGGATTTTGCATTAGTTAGATACAAGTATCTAATGTAATTAATTAACTGTTTTCAATAGGAGCTCAGACGTCAGCTGGAGTACCGAAAAAACTTGGCTACGCAAATCAGGGATGCACAGAAGGCTAAGGTACTTTAGTTGTTTAAAGGGTACCTACCTATCCTATTGTTCATTTGTTAGTACTTTACCACAAAAGCATAAATTATAAAATAAAAATAAATAAAATATCTTTATTTTCAGACAACATGGTCCATAGATTGTTAGTAAGCAAAAGGAAAAACTTAATGACCTAGTTAGTACTAAATAAATTACTTATAGGTAACTAGCTCAGACCAAGAAAAAAAGATAGACGGAGCATGACAAATAACCTAGTGAAGCCGGTTTTCAACCAAGCCAAATAAGTTTAACACACACTCACGCACACATAATTAAATTGCACATAACTCGAAATAGGTGATCTTGACAGCATTGCGACACGTCCTGAAGAGTTTTGTGCAATTTTGTTCGTATAAGTATGTGTGCGTGAGAGTGTGCTAAACTTGTTTGGCTTAGTGAAAAATTGGCTTCACTAGGTTGTTCGTAATGCTCTGTATATCTTTTTTCTTGGTCTGTGGTAACTAGGTAGTTATTCACCGCGTTGCATTTCACCGCGGCAGAACAAAATATTATATAATAAAATAGAGTATTATAATTTATACCTGAAGCTATTTTTCGCATGGTTATTTACTTTAGTACCACTTCATTTGTAGCATTTCATTTATTGTTCGTGTAGGTAGTATTTTATCTAGACGCATTTCGCCACTATCGATGATTGTTTGATACTCTAATTAATTTGACGCTTTAATTGATGTTTGCACTAAAATTCTGTATAATTTTTTTAAACGTGTTTTGTACCTGTAGTTTCATACCTTAAGTGCTCTCAAATCTGTCTGAAACTCATTGAAATATTATCTTTGCGACTAATAATAATATTGTCTTACACTAAAATAAACGATTAGGATACCTACAAAGCGAAAATGTAATGCGACTAAAACTTATAGCGACTGAAAAAATCAACGATTGGGACACACCACGATTGTTAAATATACCCACGATCGATGTGAAATGCGAAGCGGTGAATAACTACAAGTAATTTATGCTTTTATGGTTAAGTACTAACAAATGAACGCGGTAAATATGCAATGTGAAGCTAAGGCCTGAGTGGACGCTCGAGTCGGGCGTGCGAGAGAGCAGGCCTTCGGCGTGAATGTTAAACAAATGAAACTCATACTGGTGTCCTGAGTAGACGCTGCACAAAGCTGCACTCAGGCCTTAGACTAGGGCTTTCTTTATAACCACCCGTGGCAAGAAACTACAAAATTTTACGTCCCCCTTTACGGCTATCACAGGACGGCCCGCGAGCTGTGTCGCGGCGAGATAGACTAATACTTATCTTTCTAATTAGAACGCTTAGAAAGAATCAAAAATCAAAATCAATAGGGGTACTCAAAATGTATTATTACTTCAAAAGAAAGAAGGCAAAAAAATATGCCTAATGACTAAAATCCCATTCGAATATCTCAAAAAATTACGAAGCTGCAACCGTTTCAATGTTGACTGTTAGAGAGAGAAAACGCTCCGGGATCGTGACGTCACGGCCGTCTAGCGTCATTAGTAAATGACAATCGTTTCATATGAAGATGCGTTTTGCGGAAAAGGGACAGAACATACCACTTCTTTAAACTTTGGACGCTCATAACTTTGTGATTACTGATTACCTATTTAACCTCTTGCGTTGCTTTTTTCTACATTTGACTACATTTTTAATCCTTTTTCGAGAAAATGCAACATTATTGTTTATTTTATTTAGTGGCTACACCCCTATTATTTATTCTGCAAATAGGCCACAAGGGCACTTTTACATGTCAAATGGTATTTCACAATATAATATTAATAATCTTACACAATAATCATTTAAAAATTGCAGATTTTAACCAATAAGTACCTAAACGGTTAACATACTAAATGTCACTAAATGAAAACAAAAAAATCCAAAATTCTAAAATATTATCTCTTTCTAAGTTTTCTAATAAGAGAGAGACGGATAGTGCGAGAAGAGTCGAGAGAGCTCGCGTGCCGTCTTGTGATAGCCGTGGTGGAAGAGGATTTTCATCACGTGTATCCTGCCTTAAGAGCCCGTTCCCTAGGGCCACTAGTAAATAAATGAGATTATTTAAATTTAACGATAGATATTTAGAAAAGTAGGCCGCTACACACTGTAATTTGTATTTAATTCAATTCATTTATTCAGGGACCAACATGGATCATTATTGTTAGTAATAAAATAATACTTAGCTTAATATTAGTAACTATAAAAATAATAGAATAGCACACATAGTCAATTTAAAGCAATAATAATACAATTTAGGTCAGAATGAAATTTACATTAAAGGTAAGTAGCTACCTTGTGAATACATATAAAACTAGTTTTTACATTGCTGGATTTCATATTTGCTGACAGTATTGGTGTGTTCTGTAGAAAAGTATTAACATTCTTATCGCATAACAGAGTTTAGATTTAAACTGGGACATGTTTCTTGTTGAAGTTGTTTATGAGTTTATTTTAGTTTTTGTTTATTGTTTTATATCGTTACCGTATGTTTTAAATTTCGCATAAAGTGTGTATAAATATCTTTAGTTATGTTATGTATTTTGTAGGTACCACATAAGTGATTTGGTGTAATACTGTTAACCTATGTGTGAATTAATAAAAATTCTTATTCTTATTCTTATTCTTATCAATATATTATGCGTCCAAAGTTAAAACGGCCGTTTTTCAATTGAGTTCATAGATCGACGAATCCAGCAACATTAAAACTAATTTTATGTATTCACAATGTAATAGGTATGCATACAGTGTGTAGCGGCCTACTTTTTAAAATATCTTTAGTTTTTAAATAAACTGAAATTTTTACCAGTGGCGCTAGTGAGCACGTGAACGGGCTCTTAATTGCCACCTTAATGGGCTGATGTGACGCAAAATATTTTTCTCTACACTGCCTCAGAAAGTCGTCTTTTATCCTTTAAAACCAGTGAGCAAAATCGCATTTTATCCACTAGTGGGCAAAGTAATTTGACCTTGGAGCGTATCTCATGTATGCATGTATCTCATGAACCGTGATAGTTAGACAGCTGAAATGTTCACAGATGATATATTTCTGTTGCCGCTATAACAACAAATACTAAAAACCAGAATAACATAAATATTTAAGGGGGCTCCCATACAAAAAAACTTTTCAGAATTGCTTGTTGCCTTCATCAGGCGCTGGGTCTCAAAATGTATGGGAAAAATAAAATCCGACTCGCACTTGACCAACATTCTAAAAAAACTAGTTATTTGTTATATTTTTTTATACTAGGGTCCAAATTTATTACTTAAATTAAATAAAGTGGTTTTGCATGTTGCACTTTCCTCGCTACAGTGAGGTGACAAGTTGTGTGTTACACACGGCTGCAAATGTATTTTACTTCTGGTGTGTTGAAACACTAGCTACGCTCAGAATTATATTTTAGAACCACTCGCTTCGCACGTGGTTCAACTATGGAATCCTTTCGCTTGCTCGTGTTTCAATTCCACACTCGCGAGTAAAATACAACTTTGCACCCTTGTATAACAAATAACTACATATATCGCAACTATTCACAGATGGCAGAGCTGATGGAGGAAACGACAAAACTACAGCCTTTCACAAAGAAGGCGACGATGTTCAGACAGGCGATGGAGCGCGTCGGAACAGACCCGAAACGAACGAGGTGATAATCAGGTCACCAAACGTGTCAGTAGCAGAGAAGATGAAAACAAACACTAGATCTTTTCTTCTGGCTTGATTCTAATCAAAGAACAAGTAAATTAAAAATTTATAAATGTTCCGTGATTCTACTGCTTCAGCTTTATGGTTATTTTAGACTAAGTACCTATATAGACCTTCATATATTCAAATCTTGCAAAGATTGACATTACAAACCATCTGAATTGTCTTACTTAGACTGTAAGATCGATACTTGAATCAATTAATTTGTTACAAATATTCATATCATAAATAAGTTTCTATCAAAAATGTCATTTTTGGTACAAACTTTTATTGCCGACTGTACTTTTCTGCATACCATCATAAAACTACTCATTGAGACGATTCTAACGAGCCTAAACTCGGTGGGGTTGTGTCGTTTTATTGCGGAGTTCCTATGGCCACCTTCCAGCTCCTGCATCATATCAGCTCCAAGTCATCATAATATTGCATTGTCATGCGATATACATATGCTTGCAAAATTTCAGCTCAATTGGATAACGGGAACTGACTGAAAAATGGATTGCAAATTTTGACGGACAACTTACATACTTACCTACATATTTACATACCTACATACATAAGAACATTGCAAGTTAATATAAAGCTTGTAAATAAAAAATACAATCTGCTTCAAATCAATACCTACAAGAGTACGGTATCTCACATTTTTTTTAATATTTTGTGTTCTGTTGCAGCACTAATCCTGTTCATCCGTTTAGAAGACTGGTGGAATCAGAAAAAAACAAGACCTTACCCTCAATATAAAATAAATAAAGACTACGTACCTACCGACTTCACAGATGTTTTTATTTATCGTTTCACACGACCCTTTGCTTTGATTGTATTCCTACTCAAACTCCAATGGGCTTGTGACCTTAAATTTGTTTACGATGCCATTCAAACCAGTTTTTGTAGATGAACAAATGTTTGTATGGAACTAACTACATTTAAAGGACATTAATACCCAAAAAATCGAGTTAAAGACGGACCTCACTGACAGCAGCCGAAACGCTTCATACTGATTGGCTTTAAAAGTATGACGTCACACCGTGCAATTTGTACTAAGTTACTAACCGTTGCATGGAAAATGAAGTAAATTGCTGTTTCGGTCGCGAAATACTGCGTTTAGGTCCATAGTTGTCATACAAATTTGTTTTTATAAAAGCGTAAGGATTCTATTGGTACCTTTAAATTTACTCTTGGACAAAAAATAAAAAAACTTTTTTTTCTAAACTTTCAAGGTTCATAATTGTATTTTTTATATTTGGTTTTTGATTGATTGTTTTAATCAAATTAAATAAACCAACTTCAAGTAAAGTTGTGTGATTCACACAGGCAATTAAATTTAAAAAGGTTCATACCTTTTTATGATTTGAATTATATTTTGTAATTTATACTTTATTACAATCAGTTGATGGTTTACTATCCATTTAGCAACACGGCGTTATCAATTTTAACACCACGCAACAAACGTATTATAAGTAGGTAAATACAACACATTCAAACTGTAGACATAGTTTGAAGTGCACCGTGCTTAGAACATAAGTAATGTAAACTACGGGTGGAATTGTACAGCAAAGACCCCAATTTATGTATATACTTTATTAAATCAATAATTTACAAGATACGTGATCAATTTGAATATAAAGTAATTCTAGTCACCAATTGATGTTCCCGTGTCGAGTGCCCATTCAAAAAGTGGGCGCGCGCTGCCCGGTACGTCACTACGTCAGTTTTGATCATCGAAGTGGCGCCCTCTGTCGACCGGAAACCAGAGTTCGCCCGCAAGGAGTTAGCGCGCACCGGATGTTGCCAACACGGCCATGCTGCACGGTGTCAGCCTCTGACACCATACATGCCAATAATATGATCCTGAAACATATTATGGAATGTCATTAATGATATCACTTTATTTAATAATTATTCGCTGGATGTTATATGTATTCTGCTTTGCCTCTTCGTCATATAATGTCATAGCGACCAACCAGACCCTCGCACCCAAAGAGCGAACGCTTCACTTGAGAGACCGAGTTGATTCAGTTGTGTCACTATGGCTTCTGTTATATTTGAAGTCACTCACACTTAAAGAGCGAACCGCTTCACTTAAGCGTTCCAGTGTACCTTCAAACATACAGTATTCATCGACATTTACGCAAAACCAACATACACGTAACAACATGTATACATATAGTCTAGTATGTTAAGAATGCAATATAGATTTTATAGACAACTAAGTATGTATGAACATCCTGAATTAAAACATATTTAACTGGGGGTTATGATTGTTAATTTACCTCTTTGCCAACACGGAATACTCACAATATAATTATTCAGAAGACCAATAATCGATTTTAATCCATGATTTCATATTTTCGGCTGCTGCAGTGCCCACATAGTTTTTATTACTACGTTCAGAACCTCTTAAATCCGTCACCTCGTATCGATCATTTCCTAATACGCGTTTAATTCGAAATGGGCCTTTAAAAATTGGCATCAGTTTTGTGCTTTGACCGTCGTTATTTTTGCTTTGAATCCTAATAAGCACTAGGTCACCAACGAAGTATTCTCTTGCCTTCGTCCGAGACTGATCAAACCTCTTTTTTTGACTAATTGCACTGGCTTTTATATTATGATCAACATTCTTACGCAAATCAGTCACGTCTATTAACTCCCCGTTATCAAGTTCGGATGCCATAATATTATCTCCATCTGTTCTCAAGCGATAACCAAAGAAAATTTCGCTTGGGATTGCTTTCGTGGTTTTATGAATGGTACTATTAAGTCCTTGTTGTAATATTGTAACGTACTGATCCCAACAATCCTCATCGCTGTTGGCACCTAAAGTTCTCATGGCTTCTAGGATAGTTTTATTAAATCTTTCAGCCTGACCGTTAGAACGAGGCATGCCGGTTGCAACTGTATGCAAACGAATATTTTTATTGATACAGTACTGAGTAAAATCTTTGGAAGTGAACGCGGTTCCAGCGTCACTTATTATGCGCCTAGGGTTACCAAAAGTTTTATACACCTGATCTAACTCCGATATTACTTCAGCCGAATTGGTTGTCTTTACTGCCGAGATAAATACGATTTTGTAAAAGAATCCACCATAACTAACAAATATTTATTACCGCATTTTGATTTTACAAATGGTCCCAAATGGTCCACGTGGAGCGTATGAAAAGGTTGGGCGAATTTCGGCAAAGGATATAATTCGCCTTCTTTTGGACCACCCTTCATTTTATAATATATACAATTAATGCAGTTCTTGATATACTTTTTTACTGTATGTCGTACTCTTCGAAACCAGTATATATGTTCTATACGTTCCACCGTTTTATCTATCGAAAAATGACCCAAATCGTCGTGGTTACTTTTTATGACCTGCCAGATACATTTTTTTGGTACCACCCAACGACGACCTTGGGTTGTTCTTCGATAAACTTTGTTACCTAGAAGTTCGTATTTGCTAAAAATATCTTTATTTTCATCGGCTTGTCCTGACTCTAGTATTTCCTTGATTCTAACTATCTCCGGGTCCTGTAATTGCACTGTCATCAACCAATCAGCCTCAGTTATGGATAGAATTACCTCCGATTCCGGTCTTTCCCCGGATGGCACGGGGTTTCGGCTCAAAGCGTCTACATGCTGCATACGCGAGCCATCTCTATGATATACATCAAAAGCAAACTCTTGTGTTGAAAGTACCCATCGTGCTATTCGGGGAATTATGTCTTTTTTTGTCAGAGCATATCGTACAGCGTTACAGTCTGTTATGATTTTAAATGGCGAGTCTAGTAAGTACAGTTTAAACTTCTGTAACGACGAAACAATAGCCAGTAGTTCCAATTCGAAAGAATGGTAACGTTTTTCGTCGTCAGTCGTTTGTCTACTATAATAGTGAATTTGTTTTTCACCCTCGTCAGTCACTTGCATAAGGATGCCAGCTACACCGTCTCGACTAGCGTCCGTGTACAAAACTTTATCTTTGGACGGATCAAAGATGGACAGAACACTACTGGAAATTAATTTTTCTTTCAACGTCAAAAATGCTTGGTTCTGTGCATATCCCCACACGAAAGCTGAATCTTTTTTTAGTAATTTCGTAAGCGGTGTTGATAACATTGCACAGTTCTTGATAAACTTTCGGAAATAACTAATCAACCCTAAGAACTGGCGAAGTTGATGCACAGTTTTGGGTGCCGGAAAACATTTTACTGCCTCTAATTTTTCCTCGTTTGGCATAACCATGTTTGGCTTAATTTTGTAATCGAGAAAATCGATTTCCTTTTTAAAGAAGTGACATTTTTTTAAGTTTAGCGTCAGTCCATTGTTTCTGAAAATGTCCAGTACCTGATCAAGTAATTTAAGGTTTTCCTCAACCGTCTTAGTGACTAAATATACGTCATCTAAATAAACGATCACATTCCCAAATCGCAAATTTCCTAACACTTTATTCATCATTTCTTAAAAGCATGCTGGTCCGTTTACTAATCCAAACGGGAGCCTTAAAAACTCGAAGTGACCTTCCTCTGTACTAAATGCTGACTTGGGTATTGATTCGGGACTCATTAGTATCTGATAGTAACCACTTTTTAAATCAAGACTAGTAAAGCACTCATTTCCCTGTAACCTATCCACCAAATCTTCTATGCGTGGCATAGGATATTTGTTCTTTACTGTCACTTTGTTTAACGCGCGATAGTCTATGCAAAGCCGCTTTTCACCATTTTTCTTATTGACTAAAAGCGCGGGGCTAGCATACGGCGAATCACTATGTCGCACAATATCATTGGCTACTAACTCATCCACAATCTCTCGAATAGCTTTTCTGTCTGCAGGAGATGACCTAAACGGCCTACGTTGAATTGGACGCGAGTCTGTGACGTTTATTACCATTTCATGATTATTTACTTTGCGTAATTCTTTCACATTACTAGCTACGCAGTCCCTATATTTCCTAAACATAGTTATTAATTCCGCATGATGCGAATCAGCATCAAGTTCAGCCTCGCCAATACTATTGCAAAAGTCATTCAACGTTTCGGCATTATCAAACTTTAAAACTTCACCTATTCGAGAATAAATCAAGTCGGGGCGCTCCGTCACATTCCGTCCAATTAAAATGTCACATCCTACCAAGTCATCTATCACATAAAGGTCCACATTATTTATCTCTACCGAATCAAGCTTCACATTTACGTTCAACACGGTGGTGACAACTTTTGATGATTGTTCTGAAAACCCTTGTAAAGTTACCGGGCAAGGTAGTTCGGTTGATTGTAAGCAATGTTTATTTACCAATGACTGTGATATAATCGAACAACTACTTCCGGTATCTATAAATGCATCATGAACTAAAACGTTGTTTAGAACTACCTTCTTGACAAATTTATTCCGCGAGTTCGAAGATGAGACAAACTTGGTCTCAGGCTTTTCCGGCTTTTGTTCTACTTTAGCACTTTTCTTTCGATTACATGTTCCTCTGAATTTGAAAGCTAACAGATAGCTTACTATGCCAGGTCGACCATTTCCACGATGGCCATTGTTGATCAGTGCGCAACAATGAATCATACCACACCTTAGCAGAACCTTTCAGTTTATTTAATGCTTGATAACGGGTCGTCTCATCTGACCAAGAAAACGTATTTGCGTATGATTGAATGATCCTAAGCCATGCATTAATGTCATCTTTTAGAGGGTCAAATTCCAGTATAATGTTATTCAAAGTAAGTGAATTTGAATGACTTACAGTTTTGGCTCCATTTGTGCGTAAAGGCTTACTTGACACGTTTGATCTCTTGCTCCTCTTGCGTTTCGGCGGCGGAGGTGACGGGGTTCGGGCACTCTCACTGTCGGAACTAGAATTGCTACTAGAACTACTGCTGGATGATCGAGCTCGTTTACTTTTACGGCTGTTCTTTTTCTTATTTCGCCCCATGACACGCGGGTGAACACTTCTGATGTAAACTACGGGTGGAATTGTACAGCAAAGACCCCAATTTATGTATATACTTTATTAAATCAATAATTTACAAGATACGTGATCAATTTGAATATAAAGTAATTCTAGTCACCAATTGATGTTCCCGTGTCGAGTGCCCATTCAATAAGTGGGCGCGCGCTGCCCGGTACATCAGTTTTGATCATCGAAGTGGCGCCCTCTGTCGACCGGAAACCAGAGTTCGCCCGCAAGGAGTTAGCGCGCACCGGATGTTGCCAACAGTAATTTACTTTGAAAACAAAGTTTTAACCGACTTCAAATCACTTAGGTAGCCAAATTGCTTCAAGGTTGCCTATAAAATTTGAAGAGTTCCCTCGATTTCTCCAGGATTCCATCATCAGAACTGGATTTTGGTGATAACGGAACCAATCTGGAAGTATATGCTTTCAAAAAAAGAAAAAAAAATCAAATAGGTTCATACATTACTGAGTTATCGCGTAACAAACACACGAAAAACAATACAGATAAATTGAGAACCAGTGTACCCATTATATATTCGAGCTATTTAACGAACGGACTAGCCTACTATAGCCGCGTACACACGTCCGGGCGCGGCAGCTTGCATTTTGTAGTCCGCTGCGTGTTTTCGGCACGTGTGGATAGGTGCTAGTTGGACGATGTCCTGCAAAATTCTATCCTGACCCGGACGTCTGGCGTAGGCTATATTTGAATTTCAAATGACAAATAAGTTAAGCTATTTTTTTATTGACTCAAACAGTCCTAGTTGTCAAAAACAGTTACAAACTTATTTTTCTTCGACGAAGTTTAAAAATTAATTTACCAAATGTTTTCACACATCGTAGGGTTATATCACAAAACTTTAGTTTTCTTTCATTAAGTAGGGTATTTTTTCGGTAATTAGAGTACATTTACATCATCTTCGTTATAATATCGAGCACGTGCTCACGCTCAGTACCGGCAAGTTCCGAAAAACTCAAGAACTTTTCTTTCAGGTTTTGGATAGAATATGGAAGACAATTCGGATTACTGCACGAGCAACCTGGAACATTGCTCATATAGGGAACTGCAGAAACTCGCTAAATCCATGAACCTGCCCTCCAACGTTAAAGTAAGTATTTTTATTTCCACAGTTTATTTCGTGTTTATTTAGTGTTGCGCAATGGGTTTATAATAATTTGCATTTGTTTTGTATCTGAATAATTGTAAATGCGATCTGTTATTATTATTCAATCGTAACCTCTAGTAATTATGAAGTTTGCTCTCAATATTACGGACTTACTCTTACTATTTTCCTCTTTTTATGTTACTAACAGTCTCCGCGACTCCATCTGCGTTCTGCTTATAATGCAAGCGGATGCTTGGGATAAAATATGGCTTTTGTCGATCCAGAAGGTCATTCCACACACTAGTGAAAGATTTTCTTTATATTGACCACTTTACCTCTTTACAGCTAGTTTCTATTTTTCTTTTTCTGTATAACATTAAATAATTAAATGGTATTCAAACCTTTCATTGGATTATTTTCATGCATATATTTTCTTGTAGTTCGCACAAAAAAATGCAAGCAATGAAACATAAAGATAAGCATACATCCACCACAGGTCATATCTAAAAAAATGTTTTTTTGTTGTTTGAGTAAGTAGGTCTGACGATTACGCTATCGCTACACCATCACCAACTTTACCTCTTTATTATAAAATTAGTTTAGATAATCTGTAGGTACATTACTAGTAATTAATTTAAAGTTGTGTACTACCTGCAAAATTGTTTTTCTTACTAAACTAGTAATAAATAATAATAATAAATAAATCAATATAGTTTTAGTTGATAAAATCATCATACAAAATATACAAATATGTCTACAATCACATGCAAACACACACACGCGCATACCCACAATATAGTTGTTATAAAAATAAGTATTAATAATTTGTACCTTAAATGTTATGGAGGAGCAGAATTTCATGTCACAGGTGTCCTTTCACTTACTAGGAAATTCCAAACTTGTTTGCATTTGTTAATTTATTGATTCCCTGATAAAATATTTTACATTTCCAACTATGTACCAACTGCATATTCATATTGTGTACACCCTTCACAGAGAATCTACCTAGTGGAGATGATAAATGCTAAGAAATGCTCTCCTCCGTCCGAGGCAGAGCGTATTGTGCGCCGGATAAAGCTGGAGCGGCAACACCTCGCAAAGGTCAAGAAGAGGAGCAAAAGATCTATAATACCTGTAATATTCTATTTATTTTTTGTATGCTATAACTCCTGAAATGCAGTCAAACTCTCATATATTTAATTTTCTTTTTTGTCCCACCCCTTGATAAGTGAATTCAAAACATACTTCTTAAATCATCATCATCATATCTCCCGAAAGACGCCCACTGATGGACATAGGTCTCCCCCAAAGAGTACCAAAATGACCGGTCCTGCGCCACCCGCATCCAGCGGACTCGCGCGACCTTTACCAGGTCATCAGTCCACCTTGTGGGGGGCCTACCCACGCTGCGCCTTCCGGTACGTGGTCGCCACTCGAGAACGGTTCGGTTCTACTTGCAATGTGCCCTGCCCACTGCCACTTAAGTTTAGCGATTCAGAGTGCTATATCGGTTACCTTGGTTCTGCTGCGGATAGCCTCATTTCTGGTGCAATCACACAGAGAAACTCCCAACATAAATTACCATGATAAAACTCTTAGTATCAACTTAAATTATGACAAAATGTATTTATCTGTTAAAATTTTAAACTTCATATTAACTTGCACTGTTCCTACGTCAGTATGTACGAGTAAGTTGCCCTTCAAAATTTTTCCATTATATTCCAGCCAGTCAGCAATTAAAACTTGTGTACTTATAGGTACTTGAGATTTTTTTTTTATTTATCAAAATATAAACTTATTTTAACTACATTTATATACTCTTTATCTTTAATTCTTACTGAAGCTTCTTTAATTCTTGCTGAAGATAGGCTTATTTGGGTTTGTTGCGACTTAAACCGTTTATTATATATCTAATATTAGTTTGCTATCTATCACATTTCATCCATACCAATATTTTTTCTCAGTGCTGGTGTTATGAGTGTTAATGACAGTCTATATAATGTTTTTTTAGTATTTTTTACATGCTTTATTTGGATTATCTGATCCATGTATTTTGATTAAAATGTCTGATGGCCAAATTCAATTCAATCCAATTGATTTCAGTTGGCCAAAATGCTTCGAAGTAGGCCATTGAAAAAGCAACTCTCCATCCAAAATAGAAAATTCCAATGGCAATATCAGTTTTATAAAAACTCAGCCACATTAAATAATCTCAACTATGTGTAAAACCTACCTATGTGTATAATCTCAACTAAGTATGTGTAAAACCTACCTATGTGTATAATCTTAACTATGTGTAAAATATTTTTTTTGACTGAAATTAATCACTAAGTAGGTAAGTATTCAATTCCAGGTTGACACTTCAAGCAATGAATCACTGTCCCCGCCTATAAGCATAACACCGAAACGGCCACCGTTCACGCTTCGGTGCTCTGAGCTCAGACACCAGATGATGAGGTCGCAGGACACCAGCACCGTGATCAGGTAACTTCTATTTCTTGTTGGAACAAAACTTATGGGAATCACATTATTTCCTAGTTTTATTCTAAATTATTTTCAAATAGGGAACATTACGCAAAACTCCGCGTAGGGGGCGACATTGGCAGAGTTGGCATTGTATCTTGTATCAAGTACTCAAGAGCAAAAGTTTCGGGTCACCCTAAATTAAATAACCGCAATAAGTTTTTTTTAATCTATATATATAAAAGAAGACTTCCTGACAGATCATCAACGCACAGCCGAAACTACTGGAACTAGAAACTTGAAATTTACACCCATACTACCTTTTATAACGTAGGCGACGGATAAGAAGGGATTTTTGGAAATTCCACCCCTAAAGGGGTTAAATAGGGGTGCAAAGTTTGTATGGAGGAAACTTTATTTTTTGAGCTGGAGTCTTCAAACTTTGTGGAAAGATTACTTTATAGAATACAAATAAAGTACTTTCAGCGTTTTGGTAAATTCCACCCCTAAAGGGGACTAAAAAGGGTTGCAAAATTTGTATGGGGAAACTATTTTTTGAGATAGAAGCTTAAAAGTTTGTAGAAAGATTACTTATTGAAATAAAAAAAAACTACTTTCAGCGTTTACGAAAATTCAACCCCTAAGGGGGTTTAAAGGGGGTGTAACATTTGTATGGAGGAAACATTTTTTTTTTAGCTAGAGAATTCAAACATTGTAGAAAGCTTACTTATTAGAATAAAAATAAAGTTCTTTTGGCGTTTTGAAAAAGTCCACCCCTAAGGGGTTAAATATGGGTGCAAAGTTTGTATGGAGGAAACTTTATTTTTTGAGCTAGAGTCTTAAAACTTTGTGGAAATATTACTTATTAGAATACAAATAAAGTACTTTCAGCGTTTTGGAAAATTCTACCCCTAAGGGGGGTAAAAAGGGTTGCAGTTTTGTATGAGGGAAACTCTTTTTTGAGATAGAAGCTTAAACGTTTGTAGAAAGATTACTTATTGAAATACAAAAAAAATAACATTCAGCGTTTAAGAAAATTCCACCCCTAAGGGGGTTAAAAGGGGGTGCAACATTTGTATTGAGAAAACATGTTTTTTTAGCTAGAGACTTAAACCTTTTTTAGATAGCTAACTTATTAGAATAAAAATAAAGTACTTCCAGCGTTTTGGAAAATTCCACCCCTAAGGGGGGTAAAAAGGGTTGCAGTTTTGTATGAGGGAAACTCTTTTTTGAGATAGAAGCTTAAACGTTTGTAGAAAGATTACTTATTGAAATACAAAAAAAATAACATTCAGCGTTTAAGAAAATTCCACCCCTAAGGGGGTTAAAAGGGGGTGCAACATTTGTATTGAGAAAACATGTTTTTTTAGCTAGAGACTTAAACCTTTTTTAGATAGCTAACTTATTAGAATAAAAATAAAGTACTTCCAGCGTTTTGGAAAATTCCACCCCTAAGGGGGCTAAAAAGGGTTGCAGTTTTGTATGAGGGAAACTTTTTTTGAGATAGAAGCTTAAAAGTTTGTTGAAAGATTACTTATTGAACTACAAAAAAATTACATTCAGCGTTTAAGAAAATTCCACCCCTAAGGGGGTTAAAAGGGGGTGCAACATTTGTATTGAGGAAACATGTTTTTTTAGCTAGAGACTTAAACCTTTTTTAGAAAGCTTACTTATTAGAATAAAAATAAAGTACTTCCAGCGTTTTGGAAAATTCCACCCCTAAGGGGTTGAATAGAGTTGCAAAGTTTGTAAGAGGGAAACTCTTTTTTGAGATAGAAGCTTAAAAGTTTGTAGAAAAATTACTTATTGAAATACAAAAAAAGCACTTTCAGCGTTTTAAAAAAAACCACCCCTAAGGGGACGTAGGTTTGTGGTCTTCTCTCCCTCTCACTGAGCATAAGCGTGAGCGAGATGGAAGTGCGTGTTTGGAAGCGCGGATATCATGTTTTTTAATTTTACTTTTTTGTGCGTTTTAATAAATAAAAAAGTAATAGCTGTTTTCCCTCAAACATAACATTGCCAATTTTAAAAACTAATTGTAATATGTTTAGCTGTTGTGCATAATTTGTTAGAATTTTTTTAAGTGTATTTTAGACCTATGTTTGTGATTTTTTTCTATTGAGCGAAAGTCAAAAACACAGGATTCGAATAGCTGATTTCCCTCGAGAAAGGCCTCAAAATTGCTAATTAAATTTAAAGCAGCCGTATTATAATCCAAACAAGAGCTACGATTTTTTGAAAATCCGTTTACGGAGCTCACGTCACCTTAAGGAGGTTAAAAAAAGTTTCTAAGTTTGTACCAGGGAAACAGAATTTTTGAGATAGAAGCTTAAAAGTTTGTAGAAAGATGACTTATTGAAATAAGTCATCTTGCGCTTAAAGCGTTTTAGAAAATTCCACCCCTAAGGGGGTTAAAAGGGGGTGCAACATTTTTATGGAAACAACGTTTATTTTTAGCAAGAGACTTAAAACTTTGTAAATAGCTTACTTATTAGAATATTATTAAAGTACTTTCAGCGTTTTGAAAAATTCAATTTTAGAAAGCTCCATTACTAAGGGGGTTAAAAGGGTGTGCAACATTTGTATGGAAAAACATTTTTTTTTAGCTAGAGAATTCAAACATTGTAGAAAGCTTACTTATTAGAATAAAAATAAAGTTCTTTTGGCGTTTTGGAAAATTCCACCCCTAAGGGGTTAAATATGGGTGCAAAGTTTGTATGGAGGAAACTTTATTTTTTGAGCTAGAGTCTTAAAACTTTGTGGAAAGATTACTTATTAGAATACAAATAAAGTACTTTCAGCGTTTTGGAAAATTCCACCCCTAAGGGGGCTAAAAAGGGTTGCAAAGTTTGTATGAGGGAAATTATTTTTTGAGATACAAGGTTAAACGTTTGGAGAAAGATTACCTACTAATTGATATACAAAAAAGAACTTTCAGCGTTTTAGAAAAATCCACCCCTAAGGGGGTTAAAAGGGAGTGCAACATTTGTATGGAGGCAACGTTCTTTTTTTAGCAAGAGACCTTAAACTTTGTAGATAGCTTACTTATTAGAATATAAATAAAGTACTTTCAGCGTGTTGATAAATTCCATCCCTGAGGCGGTTACTAAGGGTTGCAAAGTTTGTATGAAGGAAACTCTTTTTTGAGATAGAAGCTTAAAAGTTTGTAGAAAGATTTCTTATTGAACTACAAAAAAATACTTTCAGCGGTTTAGAAAATTCCGCCCCTAAGGGGGTTAAAAGAGGGTGCAACATTTGTATGGAGGTAACATGTTTTTTTAGCTAGAGACTTAAAACTTTGTAGAAAGCTTACTTATTAGAATAAAAATAAAGTACTTCCAGCGTTTTGAAAATTCCACCCCTAAGGGGTTAAATAGGGTTGCAAAGTTTGTATGAGGGAAATTATTTTTTGAGATACAAGGTTAAACGTTTGGAGAAAGATTACCTACTAATTGATATACAAAAAAGAACTTTCAGCGTTTTAGAAAAATCCACCCCTAAGGGGGTTAAAAGGGAGTGCAACATTTGTATGGAGGCAACGTTCTTTTTTTAGCAAGAGACCTTAAACTTTGTAGATAGCTTACTTATTAGAATATAAATAAAGTACTTTCAGCGTGTTGATAAATTCCATCCCTGAGGCGGTTACTAAGGGTTGCAAAGTTTGTATGAAGGAAACTCTTTTTTGAGATAGAAGCTTAAAACTTTGTAGAAAGCTTACAAATAAAGTACTTTCAGCATTTTGGAAAATTCCATCCCTTAAGGGGTTAAAAAGGGTGCAAGATTCGTATGGGAAACACTTTTATTGAGCTTAGATACTTGATAGTTTGTAAAAAAAATGCTAATTACAACAAAATAAACTCTTCTTCTTAATTTTTCCTTGAGAAGCGTTAATAGGGAGTTCAAAGTTGGTATGGAGAGTCAGAAAAATTTAAAGTATGAGATTTGTAACTTCGATCCTAGCCTGTTTTTCAAAAGACTACAAAACTTATTTCAGCGTTTTTTTTAATTCAACCTCTAAAGGGGATTCCAAGTTTGTATGGAGAGCAAGTATTTTTTAATGTAAGGGTTTGTAACTTCAGTTGTAGACTGTTTGCTAAAATATCACAAAACTTTATAGTTTTTTTTTATTTATCGCCTAAGAAGGTTAAAAGGGGGTTCGAAGTTTATGTAGAGAGCAAGACATTTTTAAAGTAAAAAATTTGTAACTACGGTTTCAGACTTATACTATGAGGGTTGCAAGAGGGTTCTAAGTTTGTATAGAGAGCAAGACATTTTGAAGGTAAGAGATTTGTAACTTCGGTTTTAGACTGTTTACTTAAAGACAACAAAACTAATTTCAATGTTTTTTTTTAATACATTCCTTGAACAAACATTTAGACGATAACATGTTCTACGCGGACGAAGTCGCGGGCAACAGCTAGTATTTGATACTAGTCTTATTCACGTAAAATAGTTACTATTCTTCGTAAAAACTAAATGTATTAGCAATTTCCGGGATCCAATCATGAAAATATCAACATCCAAAAATGACGATTTTTGCGATATCTCGCTCCGTTAACGCTATTTTTTTCATGGGTTTGTACGAGTCCTATTTAAACCTGGTAATGTTATTTTTATTACTGTTATTTTTGCAGTTTAGACGTAAAATTTAAAAAAAAACTGTACAACCTTGCACTATTTTAGGAAATATGACGGTATTTCACCGACCCGAAACTTTTGCTCTTGAGTGTAGTTCCCACTTGCGGTATTGTCTATGCATGCATCCTTGACACTAATTTGACAATGAATTGTGCACGTGTGTGTGAGTCCACAACTTCCTCTACTGGTGTACGATTTGTGCTAGTGCTGCACTCTGGCGGCAGAACATTGCAGTAATGATCCCTATTGGAACTGTATCCCTAAAATATAAAGTCGATAGCAACTTTTTTATTGATCTTCATCTGTGAACTTATTATCTACATATCGATACCTGCAAACTCAAAGGGCGTAACAGCCTGCTGTTGTAATGGCTGTCACGCCCTTTGAGTCTGCAGGTATCGATATACTAATAATATATAGAGGTAGTCTACATACAAAAATCAACCGTATGCGGCTAAGAAAGAAGAATCAAAATAAATTTAAAGTATTGTGAGGTCATAATTATAACACTTAACAAACTTAGCAGCTGTATGTTTGTTTATAAAAACCAAAACAGTGTTAACTCCCATTGGCTTCACAAGATGCACAACAGTGGAATTAATAATAAGTATTACTACACAATAAAGCTGCAGGCAAACTGTTAAGACAGTTTTACAAGGAGTGTATTAGAATAAGTTTTTATAATGTTTGTTTGGTGTTAAGTAACCTTTGCTTGTACTTTAGGCCTGGCTGAATGCAGTGCACTAACTGCACTCACATTCACTAATAAGAGCGAGATTGTTTATCTCCCCTCCCCCTGTTAGTGCACTGCACTCACACTCACTGATTAGAGCGAGATATGGTGTATCTCCCCTCCTCCAGCTACTGCACTGCACTCACTGATTAAAGCGAGTTATGGTTTATCTCCCCTCCCCCAGTTACTGCACTGCACTCACTGATTAGAGTGAGATGGTTTATCTCCCCTCCTCCAGTTAGTGCACTGCATTCACACTCACTAATTAGAGCGAGATGGTTTATCTTCCCTCCCCCAGTTAGTGCACTGCACTCACACTCACTGATTAGAGCGAGATGGTTTATCTCCCCTCCCCCAGTTAGTGCACTGCACTCACACTCGCTGATTAGAGCGAGATATGGTTTATCTCCCCTCTCCCCAGTTAGTGCACTGCACTCACACTCACTGATTAGAGCGACATGGTTTATCTCCCCTCCCCCAGTTAGTGCACTGCACTCACACTCGCTGATTAGAGCGAGATATGGTTTATCTCCCCTCCCCCAGTTACTGCACTGCACTCACACTCGCTGATTAGAGCGACATGGTTTATCTCCCCTCCCCCAGTTAGTGCACTGCACTCACACTCGCTGATTAGAGCGAGATATGGTTTATCTCCCCTCTCCCCAGTTAGTGCACTGCACTCACACTCTCTGATTAGAGCGACATGGTTTATCTCCCCTCCCCCAGTTAGTGCACTGCACTCACACTCGCTGATTAGAGCGAGATATGGTTTATCTCCCCTCTCCCCAGTTAGTGCACTGCACTCACACTCACTGATTAGAGCGACATGGTTTATCTCCCCTCCCCCAGTTAGTGCACTGCACTCACACTCGCTGATTAGAGCGAGATATGGTTTATCTCCCCTCCCCCAGTTAGTGCACTGCACTCACACTCACTGATTAGAGCGAGTTTTATAGTTTTTGTGATTCAGGCTTAATTTTATTAAGTGCCGATTCCGACCGGAATGGCAGCGGAGCGGCTAGCACTTTCAGTGTTAAAAAGTTTAAAACTTTATCTACATAGTTAAAAGACCAGTATCGCATGAAAAGCTTGAAAAGGTCGCGGAGCGATTCTGGTATTTAAGTATGTAGATAAAGGCGGCGACGCGAGTCTGCTGCTGCCGTTCCGGCCTGAATCGGCCCTTAAAGTTCAAATTGTAATACATAATGTCAGTCGTACACAGAGGAAGCCATGCAATAGTTACAGTGCGTCAATAAAGTGTAGAAATTAAATGAGGGCGCCACTTTCTTCGTGACTGTCACATTTTTGACGCAAAAAACAACATGGCAACAATTTTGTATGGATTTTTTTTACTCCTTTTTTTTTATTTCTACTTTTTATTAACGCACTAACGCATTAAGTGTAAATCTTACAACTGAGCAAGGTTAAGTACTAATCAGTATTCACTTCACATAGTGATGCGTCGGGGCTCTACGCCCGATTTTCGGTAAGTACATACCAGGGAGTCATCAGTATAGCCTGGTAAAGGTCGCGGGTGTCCGCTAAATGCGGGTGGCGCAGGACCGATCACTTTGGCACTCTTTGGGGGAAGCCTATGTCCAGTAGTGGACGTCTTTCGGCTGATATGATGATGATAATGATGACGACCAGTCCGTCTTAGCACTCGTCGCGCAGCGCAGTAGCCAATCACAACGTACCTAGTTGCTACAGACTACGGAGTAGCGCTACCAGCTTAGCGTGGCGGTGAAAGGGTTAGGATCGTTTACGTGACTTTTCAATCAGTGGTTATGGACTTCCTTTCACTACCACAAACTAAAATAAAGTATTTATTCAACAGCACATCAAACCCAAACGCGAGCGACCGCGTACTCCGAAGCTGCAACCTCAAACTCAAGCGAACCTTCAACAAGTACGCAGAGGTCAACCAGCGACATGTGGATACTTCGGACCAAAACACACATATGAACCCCATACGGGTCATCAAGAAATACAAGCCTAACACACTGTCCAACTCATATTTGAGTAAGGATAGGCAGCTGGCACCGGCTACACACATGGTAAGTTGGTTTTCTGTCACCTGTCACATTCGAAAGTAAGTTTACATAAGTTATCTTAAGGTGCGTGGACACAGTGGACCAAGCCACGCAGATGAACCCCATACGGGTCATCAAGAAATACAAGCCTAACATACTGTCTAGCTCATATTTGAGTAAGGATAGGCAGCTGGTACCGGCTACACATATGGTAAGTTATATTTCACTTTTTACCTATCCCATTAGTGAGTGAGTCAGTAAAAGTTATTTTTGTACTCGTCGATTAAAATATGTATTAAGATTTCATAGAGAATACTTTAACGTCACTCTTTTCATCGTTGAATACACTATGTTACTTCCGAAACAACCGAAATAACTATTTCAATAGTATGTGTCCTTGTTTAATGAGACTCGATCCGATACAAATTTGCCAATCTATGGCATTTTGGACCGTATAAAAATCTACTTAAGCTTGCTGCTTTATCCGGGGAATAAAAAAAAAAAAACTGCGCTTTGTGATTGGCTAGTATTTAGCCAATCACAGCACAGTACTGCAACATTACGAACGCCGGTGGTGTGATAGAACTAGACAATATAGTACTTACGATATTTAGTTTTCTTATATACTCGTATTAATTAATTAAATTAATTAATTAAAAATCATTTATTTCGGATTAAGTATTCATCCATAATTTGTTAGTAACAATATATTAACTTAAAAACTAGTGTTAGTAACAAAACAAGTAAGTTAGCAAAACCAGTGAATGTTAAAATATATAGAGCAAAAGCTCCTAACAAATTTCTTCCCAAACTCGTACCCAAAACCCGGTATGCGCATAGTCAACTACGTATCCAATCACAGCTACCCAAAATGTCAGCCTATTTTCAATTATCTACCAAACACAAATGGATGCGATTGGTCAATTTAGGAATACATTGCTGTTATTAGCCGTCGGACGACAGCCATGTGACAGTGACAACGAAAACGGATAATTGTTTTTTTTTTTTTTCTTTTTTTAAGGAGCTTAGTCGTTAAACGAGAATGTCGCTCAAACGGATAATTGTTGAATGGTTACATGCAACAAGAAGCAACTTAGTTATGATAACGTTCGCGTGATATATTTTTTTTAATAAGTAGGGCAGAGTCGCGAGGGAAAATAACAAATTATTTATCATTTATTTTTATTTACAATATAATACAAGTAAGTAGGCCACACGGTGGGTGAGCAGAGATACGCAAACATTGCTACCTATATTTTTACATATGGATATACAGGGTGGAATTTCATAAACTGTACATAATAAAAGGAGAAAAATTTCAGCCAATTTCATCGGTGAAACGGTGTTTTTTTTTTTTCTAGTCATTAGTTTTTTTTTTACAGAATTTTGAAAATTTTTGTAAAAACTCGGGTAATACACCTAATTCAGACGGTATAACTTTTGATCCAATGGTCCTAAAATGAAAATAAAAAATGCAGAGTATTACCAAGGGACAGGTTAATAATTCTTAATAACAATAAAAAACCAACTAGAAGAGAAAATCCGCAAAAAAAATTATTGTTTTTGAAAAATGGCTACAAAAATTACGAATTTTAAAAGAAAAACACAATTTTCTGAAAAAAACGCAGATTTAGTTACCATTTTTTTTGCTTAGTATTAAACCTCACTTAATGCCGATTCTAAAACCGTTTTTAAACTGTCTCAGACTTTGAAAAATACCACGCAAATGGGTACGTAAATCAAACCATAATTTTATTAATTTTAATCCTCTTAAAATCCTTAATGACCGTTTGTTCACAGGTAGTTGAAGGGTGTTATTGGGTTTTAGGTGGAAATAACAAATTACGTACTTAGTATTAATCCTCACTTAATGCCGATTCTAAAACCGTTTTTAAACTGTCTCAGACTTTGAAAAATACCACGCTAATGGGTACGTAAATCAAACCATAATTTTATTAATTTTAATCCTCTTAAAATCCTAAAACGCCGCGGTACCGGTGTTGTGTTTGACTTTATTATTCAAAATCTGCCTGTATTTTTTTGGTTTTTGTATATCCAAGGAAAAGGAAAGTGAAATTCCGCTATGGGAAGGGAAAAGCGGAGGGTATTTTTTGTCAGAGAGATCGCGCACTCGATGCGGGGGGTGTGTGTCCGCGTGGGCTCGCCCTTCGGGCCTTCGGCCCTCGGGCTCGCGTAGAGAGCGTGCTCTGAAGGGACGCTTCGGGCCTTCGGCCCTACGCGGAGCTCGGCCTTCGGTCTTCGCGTACCTGGAAGCTCACCTTCGGGCCTTCGGCCCTCAGGTTCGCTTAAAGACACTTGGGGGGCGTATGGTTTCCGAAAGCGCGCTTTGAAGGGACGCTTCGGGCCTTCGGCCCTACGCGGAGCTCGGCCTTCGGCCTTCGCCTGCTACGAAGCTCACCTTCGGGCCTTCGGCCCTCAGGTTCGCTTTTAACACACTCGGGGGTTAGTGAGTGGTAGCACAACCTTAAACTCCCGCAGCTCGGCCTTCGGCCTTCGCGTCGCTCGGCCTTCGGCCTTCGCCTACTACGAAAGACACTCGGGGGCATAGACGCACAGTCCTATACTCCCGCAGCTCGGTCTACGGCTTTCGCATGCCTCGTTTTCTCCTGACACAATTGATCTCCGGGAAGGAGTCATGGTGGGGGTTAGGTTTTGATATGGGTGTATAGAGGTCGGCGAGGTTACTACCAGAAGGCCGAGCTCCGCGTAGGGCCGAAGGCCCGAAGCGTCCAGCGAGGCCGTAGGCCGAGCTGCGGGAGTTTAAGGTTGTGCTACCACTCACTAACCCCCGAGTGTGTTAAAAGCGAACCTGAGGGCCGAAGGCCCGAAGGTGAGCTTCGTGGCAGGCGAAGGCCGAAGGCCGAGCTCCGCGTAGGGCCGAAGGCCCGAAGCGTCCCTTCAAAGCGCGCTTGCGGAAACCATACGCCCCCCAAGTGTCTTTAAGCGAACCTGAGGGCCGAAGGCCCGAAGGTGAGCTTCCAGGTACGCGAAGGCCGAAGGCCGAGCTCCGCGTAGGGCCGAAGGCCCGAAGCGTCCCTTCAGAGCACGCTCTCTACGCGAGCCCGAGGGCCGAAGGCCCGAAGGGCGAGCCCACGCGGACACACACCCCCCGCATCGAGTGCGCGATCTCTCTGACAAAAAATACCCTCCGCTTTTCCCTTCCCATAGCGGAATTTCACTTTCCTTTTCCTTGGATATACAAAAACCAAAAAAATACAGGCAGATTTTGAATAATAAAGTCAAACACAACACCGGTACTGCGGCATTTTAGGATTTTAAGAGGATTAAAATTAATAAAATTATGGTTTGATTTACGTACCCATTAGCGTGGTATTTTTCAAAGTCTGAGACAGTTTAAAAACGGTTTTAGAATCGGCATTAAGTGAGGATTAATACTAAGTACGTAATTTGTTATTTCCACCTAAAACCCAATAACACCCTTCAACTACCTGTGAACAAACGGTCATTAAGGATTTTAAGAGGATTAAAATTAATAAAATTATGGTTTGATTTACGTACCCATTTGCGTGGTATTTTTCAAAGTCTGAGACAGTTTAAAAACGGTTTTAGAATCGGCATTAAGTGAGGTTTAATACTAAGCAAAAAAAATGGTAACTAAATCTGCGTTTTTTTCAGAAAATTGTTTTTCTTTTAAAATTCGTAATTTTTGTAGCCATTTTTCAAAAACAATAATTTTTTTTGCGGATTTTCTCTTCTAGTTGGTTTTTTATTGTTATTAAGAATTATTAACCTGTCCCTTGGTAATACTCTGCATTTTTTATTTTCATTTTAGGACCATTGGATCAAAAGTTATACCGTCTGAATTAGGTGTATTACCCGAGTTTTTACAAAAATTTTCAAAATTCTGTAAAAAAAAAACTAATGACTAGAAAAAAAAAAAAAACACCGTTTCACCGATGAAATTGGCTGAAATTTTTCTCCTTTTATTATGTACAGTTTATGAAATTCCACCCTGTATTTCCAATTACAACATAAGTCTCCGATTGTTTACGAAAAAAAATTCGGTACCGAGATTAGTAATGAGACCTAAATCTCAAGTTCCTCTAAATAAACTTACTTTATTTAACTTTTGTCTTGATGACCAAGCATCGGAGTTTTTATCGCAAGGTAAGACGTTAGCGAGCTATAGAGTCAACATTAGCAATAAAATTTACGACTGTGACTTTTTTCATATTTTCTGATGATCAAATATCCACTAGGAGTCCGCTGGATGCGGGTGGCGCAGGACCGGTCATTTTGGCACTCTTTGGGGGAGGCCTATGTCCAGCAGTGGACGTCTTTCGGCTGATAGGATGATGATGATTATGAAATATCCACTTGTGAATAATTGACACGTCTGGAATCGTCAGTGAATGACACATGGCACACACTATTCAATTTAATAATCGGTCAGTACATGACATTAGGTCTATCGCAGCAATGTAGTTTGTGTATCAGAGTATGTATAGTTGTATATTAAAATAGTTAAAGCTGTCTATCAGTTTGTAAACTAATAGAAAAATAATTTGATTGTTAATTTGAATCCGATTTTTAAACACGATCGCTATAAAGGCATTTTAGAATTAAATTAATGAGTATGAGTATGAATTCGAGTTGAATTTTATTGCTAATGTCGACTCCATTGCTCGTTAACGTCTTATCGTGCGATATAAACTCCGATGCCTGTTGATGACTAAATCAAGGAATCGTTTTTAGCAATGTAGTGCAGCTGAATCACTAAAAACTGTTCTGTTGCGCTTTAGCTTAGATTACCAGAAGACTTTCGATACTTTGTCACACTTATCTATCTGGGAGTCACTAAAAGCACAACACGTAGAGCCCCAGTATATCAATATAACACGTGTCCCCTGGGTGGTGCTAAATGAGCGACAACACTGCTGCGAAACAGGCGCAACTTTGAAAATATCACATTACAGATCGCCATAAATAAATAAATAATAAAATAAACTTACGATTAAATAAATAAATATCAATATTCTAAAATACTTATACGAAAATAGCACAAGTAGATAACAATTAGAAACTGTTCTATTGCGCTTTTAATTATTAGAATTTGATGGCTGCAAAAATCGTATTTAAATGCGTCACTCACATCTTTGAAAGAGGAAATATAACCAAAAGATTTATTTGCAATGAATGCAAGATGAAATTCAAAGAACAAAGAACATCCCTTTTTTTGGCATGACATTTCGAATCGTGTCGTTTCAAACGCACTGCTTCATTCCATATTTCGTTTCTAATTGGATGTGTTAGAAATCTAAAAACATTTTTTTTTCATTTTATAGTTAGAAAGGCATCGATAAAAACTACAAAATATTGATAAGATATTCAATGGTTAAAATTGAAACTAACTTATTAAAAAAAGTAATGATGTCTGTTGGCATAATACCATCCCTATACAAAACGTTATCATAACAATAAAATCAAAATAATATGTTTATCGCTGTATTAACTTATGAAAAGATATTCCATCTTTTTTGTTGTGCTCATTATACGGCACAACAATGCATATTTATTGAAACCGAACGTTTGGTTTATTTAACAGTTTGACACGGTGGCCATGTTCGAACTGAACGGCCACCAGTCCTTTTTAATCCCCGCCTATAAGTGCATCCTTTTTGTGGGGCCACTTTTCGGCGCTAGTTAGACTTCTAGATATTATCGTTCACTGAGCAAAACTAATATCGGCGTGAGGGGGCACGCACCGGAGCATGCACCTCGTCCCAGTACCGCATTATCGGGCAGTCCACCCGTTCAACAAGCGATTGAAGGATGCTCTTGGTACTACCCCGTACCCTCCGCATGAGTGATGCCACCCTACTGCGCATTATTGCAGGATGCGGTTGGTACTACCCCGTACCCTCCGCATGAGTGATGCCACCCTACTGCGCATTATTGCAGGATGCTGTTGGTACTACCCCGTACCCTCCGCATGAGTGATGCCACCCTACTGCGCATTATTGTAGGATGCTATTGGTACTACCCCGTACCCTCCGCATGAGTGATGCCACCCTACTGCGCATTATTGCAGGATGCTGTTGGTACTACCCCGTACCCTCCGCATGAGTGATGCCACCCTACTGCGCATTATTGCAGGATGCTGTTGGTACTACCCCGTACCCTCCGCATGAGTGATGCCACCCTACTGCGCATTATTGCAGGATGCTGTTGGTACTACCCCGTACCCTCCGCATGAGTGATGCCACCCTACTGCGCATTATTGCAGGATGCGGTTGGTACTACCCCGTACCCTCCGCATGAGTGATGCCACCCTACTGCGCATTATTGCAGGATGCTGTTGGTACTACCCCGTACCCTCCGCATGAGTGATGCCACCCTACTGCGCATTATTGCAGGATGCTGTTGGTACTACCCCGTACCCTCCGCATGAGTGATGCCACCCTACTGCGCATTATTGCAGGATGCGGTTGGTACTACCCCGTACCCTCCGCATGAGTGATGCCACCCTACTGCGCATTATTGCAGGATGCTGTTGGTACTACCCCGTACCCTCCGCATGAGTGATGCCACCCTACTGCGCATTATTGCAGGATGCTGTTGGTACTACCCCGTACCCTCCGCATGAGTGATGCCACCCTACTGCGCATTATTGCAGGATGCTGTTGGTACTACCCCGTACCCTCCGCATGAGTGATGCCACCCTACTGCGCATTATTGCGTGGAATCCCGGCACGCCCGCCGCCGCGAACATGCCGGACGCACTGCAATAGCGGGGCACACCCAACAGCACCCTGACACCATTATTGTACTGCACTCTTATGGCATTGACGGCCCGCTGCGTATACCCAACCCACAGCGCACACGAGTAGAAGGATTGACAAAATGCCTTAAATAAGGTAACTTTGACACCCTCACTACACAGTGCGAACCTACGAGCCAGCATATTACAACGGACCGCCAAGACCCGGCGCTCTCTCTCTATGTCGAGATCGTCGCATAGCGTCTCCACTACCCAGTGCCCCAAGTACTTAAATTGTGAGACTCTTTTTAATGGCGTGCCGTCAAGTACTACAGGCGGGACAATATCATAAGTTTTATTGCCCGCCTTGAACAACAACAGCTCACTTTTCGTCGCGTTGTACTTGAGGCCTTGGGCAGCAGCATAGCGCTCGCATACGGCTAGCAAATTCCTCAACGCACTGATGCAAGGGCTCAGCAACACCATGTCGTCCGCGTAGCTGATGTGATGTTATTAATAACTTTTCCACCAATAGAACAACCCACTGGGGTGTTACTGAGCTCCTCGATCAGTCGATTCATATACAGATTGAAGAGCTTTGGAGACGTCAACCAGGGTGGGTCTCACTCCGCACCTCAACCTGTATACGTCCGACAAACAACCAGCCCACCTCACAACATTTGTTTGGTGACTATACCAATATCTATTAATTGATACAAGCTCCCTGGGCAAACTTGTCTCTTCAGATAATTTTGACCACATGATATCGTACGACACTAGGTCGAAGGCCTTAGAAAGGTCCAAGAAACAAGCATACACAGGGGTCCGTTCTTTTGCATAATACCGGACAGTGTGCTTGAGACAGTAAATAGCTGACTCAGTCGACACCCCAGCTCTAAAACCGAACTGAGCGTCATTCAGCTTTACGTGAGCACTTAACTGTTGATCAAGCAGACTATCCAGCACTTTTGCAATTATAGTCGCTAGAGAGATGGGCCTATAATTGTTTTTATCCGATACATCACTCGTTCGGTTCTTAATAATCGGTATTACAGTGGTTTTCATTTAACTCGTCGGGCAGATAAGAGTGTCCGATGGATAATGCAAAGAACATGGCTAGTACCCTGGGCAGATGAGGACCGGCGTACTTGAGATGCTCCACACTGAGGCTGTCATGCCCGGGCGACGTGCCACGCGACATATTCCGTATGACAGTAGCTATATCTGTAGCGGAAAAATAAATAGGTCGGTGACAACTGCCCCCACATGGCTCCTCAGTGGTAGGCGTCCCACTTAAACTGTTATGCCGAGGTTGAACCTCAAAATGTGTTCTAAAAAGATTAGCAATATCCACCAGCTCACACGCACCCCCGACGCTCACAGGTAGGCTCGGCCTAGTATCAAGACGATTGGTCTTTTTCCAGAAAGATCCAAACCTTTTGACATCGTGATGCGACGCCAAAATATCCATTTGAATTTGGTCTTGACACCATTTCAGCTTCATTTTAAAATGTTTCCGGGTAGAACACATTGCCTGATAGGTAGGGCCATGTTGAGGCCTACCGCTACTAACCCAGTCAAGGAAAGCAAGCCGAGCCTCTCCATGAGCATCTTTGACATGTTTGTTCCAACCAGTGATGTACCGACCATGAATAGGTTTTTTACTGCCATAACTAAGCAAAGCTGCCTCACGTAACACCGATATTATTTTATTGTATATCTCACATATATACTTCCTGTGGTTTACATCAATACACATAGTATCACAGCACTCTCTGAGTTCAGATGGGAAATCTATGTCTGCAAGTAACTTGTTACATGCTTCAGTATACCTAGCTATTTGACAATGCTCCCTTGTTCCTTACATGACTTTGTTTCTAAGTGATGGAACGTCACTGATTTTCCGCTTTAGAATATTAAAATTAACTATTATTTCAAGTGAAAAACGATCCGACCAAAACACATTATAATTAACCCTAATGTCAATAACAGAACCTGACGCAGCCTCCGTTACAAGACAATGGTCGAGCCAGCTGGTAGTGCCATGGGCATCACTAAAGAATGTAATGGTTGCAGAGTCCACACCCAGTTTGTCTAAGTCCGCACACCTCCACTTTTGTTCAGTGCGAAAACTCACCAGTTCGTTTCCGAAACGCCCACCTGGGTGCGCGTTGAAATCTCCCAAAATAATAACGGATTCTACGCTCTCGCTCTCAATCAATGCACTGATTTCACTCAAGCACTCCGTAAAATCTACTAAATTATCCGCACAGTCCGTAGGCATGTAGACACAAACAATTATAACTGAACGACCTGACATCGCAATTTTTATTGCTGTGATACGCACACTACTACACAGGATTACCGAGACGTTCGTGAACACACTTTTACGCCACATTATCGCCACTCCACCGTACGGCCTTCCTCGCAAAATCCCAGCAGAAGTATCCATCGCTGATTTTCCGGTATAGCTGAAGTCCGGGCTGATGCAACCAAGAAACGGTATATCATGTTCATGTGGCATCAGCCAATGCTCTTGGATAGCGATAATATCAGCTGATTGTGTCATTGACCTGATACACTCCACAGATCTAGTAACCGATTTATAGTTGAATGATATTATGTTATGATCCATTTTGTGGTTGTTCTACCTCCTTTCGCTTCACACTAAAGTTCACAAACCGTCTGAAAGAGATCCCCTCTGGCTATAAGTTGTCATTCATGAATTCAGAAAAATACTACCTAGTTCACAATAGTGTCATAATCAAGCTTTTTAATCTCGTACCTTACTAGGCACTTAGGCTCTCGTACCTAAACACGGTACTCGACTAAAAAGCTCTCTATTATAAATAAATAATAAATAAATATTACGGGACAATCTTACACAAATCAACCTAGGCCCACGGTAAGCTCAGTAAGGCTTGTGTTGTGGATACTAGGCGATGATATATATAATAGATACATACATATAGATACTTATATACATAAATATAACATCCATAACTCAGGAACAAATATTCGTGATAAATACACAAATAAATGCCCTGACCGGGATTCGAACCCGGGACCTCTAGCTTCGTAGGCAGAGTCACTACCCACTGGGCTACGGAGGCCGTTATTATAACACGATTGTTAAAAATACTATTTAAGGCATGTGGACACAGTGGATCAAGCTACGTAGGTGTACCCCATACGGGTCAATTAGTCGTATTAGTAGCCAAGAAGTAAAGACGAGAGCCCAAGATAGACTGGAATGGAGAATGCTGCAACGACTGATGACCAGGCCCTCTTAATATTGATGATGATGTTATGCTACTTTAACAGGACAATTTACTATTGCTACAGCACTCCCACAGTAATTTATGGCAAATGGCACATTGTTACTGTAACGTTTCGCCTGTCACGTAGGTATATGAAGAAGTTTGTAGAAGTCAACCAACTGACACAGTGAACCAAGGCACTCAGATGGACCCCACACGGGTCATTGGTCAGTTTCTCGCCTCGCATATCGGTCAGAACGTGATGGATGTCTTATCCACAGCTTTAGGTGATAAAATGGCAACACACTCTTACGCACCCTGAATCACCCTGAGCACCCTAACAATCTGTCTAACAGAAACCAACTGACCAACGACCCGTGTCCCATTTGAGTGCCTTGATAATTGACAACATTTCAAACTATGTAATGATGCCTAATTCGAAAACCATTTCGGTAATTATGTTACCTGAACGTAATAAGTAGTTTTCAGATTTCATTTCTCACCCGTTTTTAAGAAAATCGCGAAATTGTATAAACGTGGTTTAAGCCTTGTGTGACGTCAATACTACGACTGTCATATGAAAGGTGTGCAGCAAGCTGCCATACAGAGCCGTAACGTTGACGTCATAATTTAGTTACGACCTTCTGGAATTCGCTACTTTTTAACATGATATATATCTTAACTTTTACCGATATCTACTTTACTTTAGTACCCGATTTCAGCATATGCAGCACCTGCAGAACTCAACACAAATCCTTGTGAAACGGCCAAGACTGCCGAGTGGCATCTACCCCATCGGCAAGGAGTTAGTCCCGGTGGGCGGTGTGGGCGTTCGCAACCGCGAGGGCAAGATGGCTTCCATTGCCGCTTTCATACGCAAGCCAGGGGCTAAGCGTGAGCAGACTTCTAGGTAACTACTTAAAAAAAGCGGCCAAGTGCGAGACGGGCTCGCACATGAAGGGTTCCGTTAATTAAATTGCTTTTTACGATTTATGACGTATTAAAAAAAAAACTACTTACTAGATCTCGTTCAAACCAATTTTCGTTAAAAGTTTGCATGGTAATGTATATCATATATTTTTTTTAGTTTTATTATTCTCTTATTTTAGAAGTTACAGGGGGGGGGGACACATTTTACCACTTTGGAAGGTGTCTCTCGCGCAAACAATTCAGTTTAGAATAAAATGATGTTAGAAACCTCAATATCATTTTTGAAGACCTATTCATAGATGATCAATGAAACAAACTTTCTAAGTATGGGGAACCCCAAAATTTATTGTTTTTTTTTCTATTTTTGTGTGAAAATCTTAATGCGGTTTACAGAATACATGTACTTACCAAGTTTCAACTAGCTCTTATAGTTTCGGAAAAAAGTGGCTGTGACATACGGACGGACAGACAGACAGACAGACATGACGAATCTTTAAGGGTTCCGTTTTTTGCCATTTGGCTACGGAACCCTAAAAATACCGGGATTTCTAATGAAAATCCCGGAGTAACGGTTTGGCGTGCTATAATCCCGGGGATTTTTAAATTTCATTTCATTTATTCAACAACAATTTGCATTGTGTGTGAAATACACACAATGCATGCATACATTAAAGCAGTTAAATACAGAGTTAAATAATAACAACCAGTACACAAGATTATTTTACACATCAAACATTTACAATTAATAATAATGGAGAACGTCATGTTATACCTACATAATAAAAAAAACAATCAATAAAATAATAATAATCAAAAACAATGACAATGATAATAAATGATAATTTAGGACTTTCAATTCGGATCATACAGGGTTTTTTTTTTAAATACCGGGATATCTAATTAAAATCCCGGAGTATCGGATTGGAGTGCTATTATCCCGGGGCTTTTTAAATGATAATTTCGGACTTTCAATTCAGATCACAAAGGGATTTTTTAATAATCCCGGCGTAACGTTAAAAACCAAGATATTGACATGGGCGTTCGTACTCACCTACAAGGGCAGGATGGGCCACTCGTTATCGTCGTACATCAACCGGCGGAAACCAAGTCATCACAGTCCATAAAAAAGTCGCGGAGAGTCCTAGTACTATAATACTAGGCTGTGAGCCGTAAAATTCACGAGCACGTCTTTAAAAAAAAAGAAATTTTCGAAAAGGAAATCGACAAATTAACTATACAGTATATAATTATTAGACCCCGCTATCGGAGGTGCAAAACGGTAGGTGTCAAGTTCTAGGGATGGGTAATAGTTATTTACGATACAAGTGCAGAAAATAGGAAATTTGCAACGAGTGGTGATAAATTAAAACACGACCGAAGGGAGTGTTTTAAATCGACACGAGTTGCGAATTACCTATTCGCACGTGTATCGTACAACGTTTTACAGTACATATGGCTCTTTAAAGTTTCGACATATGCACGGAAAGTGCTCTTTTCCGCACACGTGCGGAAAAGTAGCACCATGTGTACTGTAATAGTACATTTCGATGCTAGTGCGGAAAGTATGTCATTACTTCACGAGTGCCGAGATATCTTGCCACGAGCCGTAGGCGAGTGGTAAGACTCGGGACGAGTGAAAAATGACATTTCCGCACGTGTATCGAACGACGTTTTTTAATACAGTTGCGAAAAAATAAGAAAAACAACAAGTAAGAAGTATTAATATTTTTTTTTAACAACTTTATTATTTTTCAACTGTATTATAATCATGTTACAGAATTAATAATATAATAAATAAATAAATATTATGGGACAATCTTACACAAATCAACCTAGGCCCACGGTAAGCTCAGTAAGGCTTGTGTTGTGGGTACTAGGCGATGATATATATAATAGATAAATACATATAGATACTTATATACATATATAACATCCATAACTCAGGAACAAATATTCGTGATAAACACACAAATAAATACCCTGACCGGGATTCGAACCCGGGACCTCCAGCTTCGTAGGCAGAGTCACTACCACTGGGCTACGGAGGCTGTTAAAAAAAAAAATATAAAAGTTTCAAATTCCTTACTTGTTGTTTTTCTTATTTTTTCGCAACTGTATTAAAAAACGTCGTTCGATACACGTGGAAAAGTAAAAAGCACTAGTGCGCAAAATACAACTTTGCGCACGATTTGCAGCTACAAAAAGTACCACTTTTTGAGCAACTGTATTAAAAAAATTATTTTGAAATACTAGCTATATGTCGATAATTTTCTTTTACCATATTGAGAGTAAGCCTTTATTTAAACGTGTTAATTTTATAAAACAGGGCTTTATAATTACAAAATTGTTATTAATATTTTTCATTTTCATAAATAAAAATCTTCAATCTTTCATCATTACTAACAAATTATCGTTATTTTCAAAGTACGAACCATTCATAAATTAATTAAAAATTAAATAATTAATAAATCTCTCTTTTATTTCCACCAAAAGGGGTATTATATTCTTAATGAACAATCAGTTTTTTTTAGATTCTCTAGTGCAGCCACGATGAATATATTCAACAATAAACCCAGAGGTAAACCCTCTATTGAAAAGGTTTATCTCAAGACACTCAAGTTATTATCAGTTGATAGTTATCCATCTGTTATTATCATGATTACCGTATAAACTTACCGTATTGCAGCATGGGTACTGGGACGAACATCGAGTTAACGCTGCAGGACATCATTAACGGGAATGTTGACGCGCACACCAGCCTGCACTACCCTAACACAAGTGGTATGTATGTTCTCAAACCACTTACAAAAAAAACCGGCCAAGTGCGAGTCGGACTCGCGCACGAAGAATTCCGTACATAAAAACGGCAGAAAAAACACGTTTGTTGTATGGGAGTCCTCTTAAATATATTTTTTTTCTGTTTTTTAGTATTCCTTGTTATAGCGGTAATAAAAATACATCATCTGTGAAATATGTGCTAACTATCACGGCTCATGAGATACAGCCCAGTGACAGACGGACATACAGAAGGACGGACGGACAGCGGAGTCTTACTTTCGGTACGAAACCATAAAAGAGCATTTTTAATCGACTCCAAAAAAGGACGGGGTTCTCAATGCGTCGGAATATTTTTATGTATGTTCCCCGATTACTAGAAAACGCCTGGACCGCTTTGGAAAATTCTTTTTTTGTTACAAAGGGTATCCTTCCCAATTCCCATGATCATCACGTCATGATCTGATGATGGGATCCTGGAGAAATCGAGAGAATTTCAAACTTTATAGGCATCCTGGAAGCGAATTAGGTACCGATTTGAAGTCGGTTAAAACTTTGTTTTTAAAGTAATCTATACACATTTTAGATATACATATAAGGAAGAAACTAGTAACCTGTTTTTTTTTTTTCACTTTTGTGTAGGATGGACTTACTGCATGAACATAGGCCATATTTTTCTAGTTCTTTGCAATACGTGGATGCATCTCTACGGGCAGCTAAGCTATTCCAATATTATAGAGAATATATATCGATACCTGCAGACTCAAAGGGCGTAACAGCCATTATACAACAACAGGCTGTTACGCCCTTTGAGTCTGCAGGTATCGATATATGATATTGTAGCATGTTGGGGGGCAATGGTTACTCGCGTCCGCAGGAAGATTTATTTAGTTTCCCTGCACGTGTCCCCCGGTTGGTGCTAAAGAGTAATCAACTTCTGGCTGCTGCACTGCTTATTCAGATAGCCTCGCAGCAACAAACAGTTCTAACCCACGATGGCCTTAATATAAGTTTGTAAAGAACTGTACCCATGCCATACGAATAAATACATAAATTGTAGCTTTGTTGAGTTTGTATGTAGGGGATAATCTTTTTTAACAAAGTATTGACATACATAATCTCTAAAACTACTAATTCAATTTAAAAATTCTTGCACTTGTGTATAGAATGTACTTTCTGAATGGGCATAAGCTATATTTTATCTCGCGGGTTTGGCCGCGTTATTTGCAATACGATAGTTTTTAATAAAATAATAATAAGATACATCTTATAAAATATGAAGGTGATTTTTAACTGCTGTCAATAGCGCCCATATTGACTATCGACAAAGCGGCACCTCTTATCTGGTGCCGACGCTATTGCAAACTTGTACATACAAGCCGTCGCTTATTATGAATCATAAATTAGTTAGTTAGGGTGTAGACTCAAAATGCATTATTACTCCAAAAGAAAGAAGGCAAAAAAAAATGCCTAGTGACGAAAATCCCATTCATATTTATACCTCAAAAAATTACAAAGCTACAACCGTTTTAATATTGCTTGTTAGAGAGAGAAAGCTAGTGGATCGTGACGTCAGGATCCCCGAGCGTCATAGTAAATGACAATTGTTTCATATGAAGATTATGAAAGTGCGTTTTGTGGAAAAGGGGTACAATAATAAACCCCCCCTTAAAACTTTGCATACATAATTTTGTGATTATTTAATGCCCTGCTTTACTGTTTTCTCCATTTGACATTATATTTCATCCTTTTTCGAGAAAAATCATCATTATTGGTCTACATCCCTATTATTCAGGCGTCATCGCAGACACACCGGAATATACAGAAGCCACCGGTTCAGAGTACTATCACAAGAAAATCCGCGCCGAGCAAGTCAGGGAGCGACGGATGAGCACTTTGAATACCAGGTGAGATACTCTGTCCGTCAAGGCAAGTGCCGGGACTTTAGTAGGAAATCCCGGGGAACCCTAAATCTCATTATACGTAAAATAATCCCAGAGACCACAAGATTGGTATACTTCCACTAGAAAATCCGCGCCGCGCAACCAGTTGATCCGAGTGATATTTTCTGAAAAAATATATGTGGTAGAGTATTAAATGGTTTATAAAATATCCAATATTGGAAGGTGTCGCCACATTGCAAGTAAAAAAAAAATTTTTTTGGAGTATTAAAAATCATTTTTTTTTACTTAGATATAAAATTTCATAGTAACTTTTTTTTATAAAAAGTCCTCTATCATCTACATAATATATACAAATAAAAAAAATCGGGCCGCTACTTTAGTAGATAGTAAATATAAAAAGATTTTCCTTTGTTTTTCAATTATCGAGTATCTCAAAAATCACGACGATTTTGGGGCTGATATTTGGTGAAATAACAACGTATATAAAGAAAATTATCCCAGCAAAAGAAAAACCATTTTCTCGTCAAAAGCAGTTTCGCCATACAAACACGGCTATACCCTTTGAGGCTATCACTCTAAGAAATTCACATTCAGTATATTCAGCTTTTCAAGCGATTGCTATTTAAATAATAGGCTTGTTGCGTGGTGTTAAAATTGGTAACGTCGTGTTGCTAAATGGATAGTAAACCATCAAGTGATTGTAATAAAGTATAAATTACAAAATAAAAATCAAATCATAAAAATATATGAACCTTAAAAGTTTAGAAAAAAAAGTTTTTTTTATTTATTGTCCAAGAGTAAATTTAAAGGTACCAATAGAATCCTTACGCTTTTATAGAAACAAATTTGTATGACAACTGTGGACCTAAACGCAGTATTTCGCGACCGAAACAGCAATTTACTTCATTTTCCATGCAACGGTTAGTAACTTAGTACAAATTGCACGGTGTGACGTCATACTTTAAAGCCAATCAGTAAGAAGCGTTTCGGCTGCTGTCAGCGAGGTCCGTCTTTAACTCGATTTTTTGGGTATTAATGTCCTTTAAATGTAGTTGCTTCCATACAAACATTTGTTCATCTACAAAAACTGGTTCGAATGGCATCGTAAACAAATTTAAGGTCACAAGCCCATTGTATGCGTTTATACTATACGAACATTATGCTTCTTGATGTTAGATTAATTGTATAATATATGTTTTCAATCTTAGGAGTTATGAACATTATACGCTTTAATCGTTATATCAATTGGTATTATATCAAAATAACGTTATACTTTACAAAAGTAGATATTTTGAAATTATATATTTCGTTCATTATATCCAGTGAATGTTATACTAAACAAGCTTATACAAAGTGAGCGTATATATTATGAATGTTATATGATGAGCTCTTTTATCTCGTATTACTTACCCCCGTAAACGAATAGCTAGCGTCACTGGTAAATAATTGTGATTATTTAAACTTAACGATAGATATTTAAAAAACAAGGCAACTACCCACTGTATTTGGTATTTAGGTACCTTTTTAATACATCATAATAGCTTTTACGTTGCTGGATTGGTCAATCTATGCGTCCAAACTTTAAACGGCCATTTTTCTTTTGAGTTCACGGGCTCTTAAATACATATAACTTAACTGTATTGTTGGTAGCCATAACAAATTCTGTTCTCATTTAAGTTTATTTCCAACCAGCAAAATCAAACTCCCAAAAAGTATTCAAGTTTCTAATGTTAATGTGTTGTGTGTGTTTTAATGTTGTTGTGTCTTCTAATGTTGCCACCTACCTACTTGTAAATATTTGTTGCAATTTCTCCGCTACACAAAGGTTGTCTGGAACTTCTGGAAGAGATCGCTCTTTAGCGAAAGGTTTTTAACCTCTTTTTAAGTGTTGGATGTATGTGATTCATGTTTTGAGGTGTGCAATAAAGAGTATTTGTATTGTATTCTAATGTTATTTTGTACAGGTGCGAGCTGCCTCGAATCAACGAGGCTTTCGGACAGTTCCGAGGCACCTCCATTACCTATGACAGGCATGACGTCACGCAGCCGCTGTACGTGCAGGTCGGCGAGGAGTCCGAGCGGAGTGAGTGCTTCTTGTCGCATATATTTCAATGTCCATCTATATAGTTTCTAGAACAGGCAACGTAGATACGTGAAAGTGCTAGTACAGTGGTCAGTTATAGTCAAGTAATCTATGTGTAACTTTAAACATGACTCATGAAAGTTTAAAAAACCGGCCAAGTGCGAGTTGGACTCGCGCACGAAGGGTTCCGTACCATTATCTATAAAAACGGCAAAAAATCACGTTTGTTGTATGGGAGCCCCCCTTAAAAAAATGTTTTATTTTGTGTTTAGTAGTTGGTGTTATAGCGGCAACAGAAATACATAATCTGTGAAAATTTCAACTCTCTAGCTATCACGGTTCTTGAGATACAGCCTGGTGACAGATTATCTGTAAAACGGCAAAAAAATCACGTTTTTTTGTATGGGAGCCCCCCTTAATTTTTTTTTGTTTTTAGTATTTGTTGTTATAGGGGCAACAGAAATACATAATCTGTGAAAATTTCAACTCTCTAGCTATCACGGTTCTTGAGATACAGCCTGGTGACAGACAGACGGACGGACAGCGAAGTCTCAGTAATAGGGTCCCGTTTTACTCTTTGAGTACGGAACCCCAAAAACTATAAAATGGTATGTATAATATACTTTCTATTTCAGTACTGAACGACCCTCAGTTCGCTAAGGGCAACACAGGCCTTCTGGAGACCGTGTACAACTTCAAGAGTAACTTCTTGACCAGCCAGCCGCTGCTACAGATCGCCACCACAGCTAACACCAAGTGCGTCTACAGCACGCCCGTGGTTGCCACCGCGTAAGTATTATCTCATCAGCCGAAGGAAAAATTATAACACTTTAAACTCACGCGCTTTGTACACAATTTTTTTACGTTTTAGTTTGTTGTAGCTTGTTTAAATTACTGTCCAACGCGATATTTATTTACCTTTATTTCTGACGTTTTGACACGGTGCAACCACCGGTCATCTTATATTATCTAGGTGTCTTTCGGATGCACTTCGACCCAGTGGGATGTTTTGTGCATTTGCCCTCTCCTTTATGCCTGCTCCCAGGCTTGCTCCATCATTTCCACAAAGCGGATGATGCAGTTCACCGCCGGGAGCACCTTGAATTCCTTTGGTTGCGGGTAACCGTTACCAAAGTAATTCATTATTTGTCTGGCACCGGTCATGGTCGCAGATAACTGTCGTCACAGCTTCTCTACTGAACCCCACTATTACCCGCGGACTTGGGGACCAGTGATTCAGAAACTGAAATCTCGGGATATATCTTTGGTCTGTGCGCGGATACTGTGAGTGTTGTGTGTCGTGCCCTAGACAATTAACATAATAATGGACGGATACTGGAATTTTTTTTTGGGTGTAAGTACCCTCCATATTTTTATCGACTTTTGGAGGGTAGTGAAATATTGTAAACCCATATCTCTGTTGATAACTTGCTGGGACGACCGTTATCAGCGACCATGACTGGTGCAACCCGTGTCGAGACGTCAGAAACAAAGGAAAAATATCCTCTGCGGGTGTAGTAGGTCGATCACGTGACGCATTGTACGAACGTCGGGTAGGTCTAAATGTCACTTTTTATATGGAAAATTGACAGTTAAATTGTACCGACGCGCGTTTGGAACGTTACGTGATTACAGGGGCTCAGGTCCTAGGGGCTTTCCCATATATTATGTCATCGTTATTTTTTTCCATTTTTAGCCACCCTTCAATTACTGGCCACTTTATACAAAAAAAAACATTTAATTCAAGCATCAGTGGCTCAATACAAAAATACAAAATTCAAATTAAAATTATTTAAGATTCAGTAGGTACTATAAAATTTAAATCGAGATCTAGAAAAATTATACTAAATTGAATTCTATTATAGGTGAGTAGAGTTCATTTTTACATAGTATGAGGTGGCCAGTTATTGAACGGTGGACAGTGACTGGCGATTTACTTATTTATAAGTGTCATATTTAGGCACGGTTCTTCAGTTGTTTGCTTATCTTATTTCCTTTTGTGTGATATGGTTTTCTTTATGGTAAGGGTAACCTGCTCTATTGTTGACACATTAATTTAATAAAAATTGAGGCTCAATCGGTTCGTCTAAATATGCAAATCTACGTCGTTGTAGTAAGTGTCAAAAACAGAACAGTTTATCCAATTAAGTGTCTTGTAACTGATTTGATTTTCACCGCTGACATGTATTGTCATAGCTGTCTTGTCAATTATTATCCTGTATTCCCTATGCAATGTTTTATGCTGATTAAAGCCTGGTTTTCCTAAGGTTTTGTCGTGTCTTATGTATCAATTTAATCAGCATATTTAAAAATGGCTAATGAAGAAAAATCTAAAGCCAGCAATTACGATGTCCTGCCAACTCACAACATTTCCATGACGCGCTATCTGCGGCCCGACCGTTTCGATATTGAACCAAATACAACAGCCGCTGATGTAAAATGGTTGCACTGGTGCGCTACGTTCGAAAATTTTCTAGAAGAAGATCAAACAATAACGGAATCGGCGCGGCTGAAGATTCTAATCAACCATCTCTCGCCAACAGTCTACTCGTTTGTTCGCGACTGTTCTACATACCGTCAAGCAATGTCAAAGCTTGAAAAAGTGTATATAAAGCCTACGAATGTGATCCTATCTCGCCATTTGCTTACGACTCGTAAGCAACGATCAGACGAATCTATCTCTGATTATTCCCGTGCCCTGAAGCTTCTCGCTCATGAATGCAAATTCGAGCCGGTTTCCGCTCAAGAACATGAGGATCAAAGTATAAGAGGTGCGTTCATAGCGGGGATAAGTTCACAGAAAATAAGAGAACGTCTTTTAGAAAATTTGTCACTCACTTTAGAACAAACTCTAAATCAAGCTATTTCACTTGAAGCAGCCGAACACAACTCTAAAATTATAGCAAGCAATACAGGCTCGCTACTCGCTGAAATTGGAAATCCAAGTTTCAACACGCCAACTCAGCCAAATGTAGCCGCTTCTACCCTGCAGCAGCGAAGAAAATGTTTCTTCTGTGGAGGTATTGTACATCAAAGAATAAAATGCCCAGCATTTCACGCTACTTGCCAATTGTGCTCTAGAAAAGGGCATTTCGCAAACGTTTGCAGGAGCGGTAAGCAATTACCGGTCAATTCCATCACAACTGAAGTTTCAAGACCGACTCAAGTACCGACACCATAGCGAGTTTGACTGCGATTTCTGCTGCTTCGCCATCGAGTCTGGTCAAAGCAACTGTGCCTGTGACTATAAACGAAGTACGCGCAGACGCCCTGATAGACACAGGTAGCTCAATTAGCTTCATCAATAAAGATTTAGTTCATATTATGAACTTGAAGCAAAAACCTTGCAAACAAACAATTACGCTGGCCTCCCTCAACTACGTGTCTTTTGTAGAAGGTATGTGCTTCGCAACCATTAAACTGAAAGAGCATACTTATAAACACAGACCTCTTTTAATTGTAAATAATCTGTGTGCAGACATCATTGTCGGCCATGACATTCTCAAGGACCACTCAAGCCTAGAGCTTCGTTTCGGAGGAGATAAAGATCCCTTACAGATCTGCAACGTTATGGAAGCCTCTGTTCCACCGGCATCAGTTTTTACAAACTTGTCGCCTGACATTAAGCCGATAGCTGTCAAGTCACGGCATTATTCTGAGGTAGATAAAGATTTTATTGAACAAGAAATTACAAAGCTTTTGGAGGACGGAATAGTAGAACCTACCGTATCCCCTTGGCGTGCGCAAGTGCTGGTTGCAGGTGGTGGTGCACATCGTAAACGTCTCGTCGTAGACTATTCACAAACCATTAACAGGTATACAATGCTAGATGCCTATCCATTACCCAATATAGAAACTATCGTATCCAAAGTTGCAAAATTCAACTACTTCAGATTGATCTCAAAAGCGCATATCACCAAGTTCCAATCGTAGAGAGAGAAAAACTTTTCACATCATTTGAAGCTGGCGGCAATTTGTACCAGTTTACTAGAATCCCCTTTGGGGTGACCAACGGGGTAGCAGCTTTTCAAAGGACTCTCGACTTTATTATCAAAACAGAAAAACTAGAGGGTACATACGCGTATTTGGATGATGTTACTGTATGTGGCCAAAACAAAGAAGACCATGATAAGAATCTCCATAAATTTATGGCCGCCGTAAACAAATACAAACTGACCTTAAACGAAAAGAAATGTACCTTTGGTGTGGATCGTATTAATCTTTTGGGATACACAATAAAGAACAACTCTATCGTACCGGATCAAGAGAGACTAAAACCACTACTAGAGCTGCCTGTCCCCACTAACGCAAGTGAGCTTAAGCGAACTTTGGGTTTATTCGCCCATTATGCTAAATGGATTACCAAATTTTCGGAGAAATTACAACCATTAATTGCCATTTCAACTTTTCCCTTGAATGACTGTGCTAAAACATCGTTCGAGATACTGAAGTCAGATATTGCTAAAGCGTGTCTTGTAGCTATTGACCCCAACGAGACCTTTATAGTCGAGACAGATGCTTCGGACTTCGCAATAGCCGCTACGCTTTCTCAGAAGGGGCGTCCTGTCGCCTTTTTCTCACGCACTCTATCAGAATCTGAGCGTAAACAGTCATCGGTTGAAAAAGAAGCCAGCGCCATCGTGGAATGTTTACGAAAATGGAGGATAATATAATATATAATCTTATCGGTAAACATTTTTTTGCTTGTTACAGACCAGCAATCGGTCGTATTTATGTTCAATCAGAAACATAATAACAAAATAAAAAATGAAAAAATAGAACGCTGGCGCCTCGAAATGTCCTGCTATAAATATGATATAGTTTACCGACCAGGGAGAGAAAACATTGTCGCCGACGCTCTTTCGAGAGTATGCTCATACCTTAATCACAATAAACTTAAGGAACTACACGAATCTCTCTGCCACCCTGGTATCGTTAGAATGGCGCATTGGATCAGAATGAAGAACTTACCTTATTCGATAAATGACATAAAAGCAATGACTGCGTCATGTCCGGTTTGTGCGGAAATAAAACCGCGCTACATGAAGTCTAGAGGACAATTAATAAAAGCAACTTCACCATTGGAGAGGTTGAATATCGATTTTAAAGGACCTTTACCAAGTAATACAGGCAGAAAATATATCTTAACAATAATCGATGAATATAGTCGATTTCCTTTCGCTTTTGCCTGTAAGGACATGACTTCCGCTACCGTAATCAATTGTCTCAAAGACTTATTTTATATTTTTGGCACGCCACTCTATATACACAGCGATAGAGGTACCTCATTTATGTCTGAAGAATTGCGACAGTGTTTATCGTCTCTAGGCGTAGCCTGTAGTCGCACTACGCCCTATAACCCGGAAGGTAACGGGCAAGTAGAGCGTCTAAATGGCACCTTATGGAAGACAATCCAATTATGCTTGCGTTCTAAACAGTTACCTACTGAAAATTGGGAGCAAGTGCTGACAGTGTCGTTACACGCTATACGATCGCTTCTCTGTACATCAACTAATGCTACGCCACATGAGAGATTATTCTTACACCCGCGTCGATCTTCCAACGGAGAATCTTTACCATCGTGGCTAGTGCCAGGTCCAGTTCTAATGAAGAGAAATGTACGTAACAAAACTGATCCCTATGTCGAAGAAGTGGAACTTTTACAAAGTAATCCTAACTACTCTTTGTAAGAACACCAGAGGGACGAGAAACCACTATCTCAAATAGACAACTAGCGCCTCTCCCAGCACTTGAACCCGGATCGATATCTGATGAGGATGAGCTGGAGATGCTCGATGCCGAATCAACACCATCCGTTGACTCACAGGAGTCCGAGGCCGAGCCCGCCGCCGAAGCGCCGCGCAGATCCGGGCGGAGTCGGCATCTGCCACACCACCTGCAGGACTACGAGCTGTAGTCTCTAGAAGGGGGGGTGAATGACATGTATTGTCATAGCTGTCTTGTCAATTATTATCCTGTATTCCCTATGCAATGTTTTATGCTGATTAAAGCCTGGTTTTCCTAAGGTTTTGTCGTGTCTTATGTATCAACCGCTTTTTATGTTAGCAACAGCAACACACATTCAATAGAAAAATTCTATTGAGACTAAATAAATCGGTATCTGCTCTAAATAACCCTCCTTGTTTATTGACGATATTGTCACTTGGGCGCTAATCGTTACTTTTAGGTTAAGGGGGTGCCAAGATTTGAGCCGATTCGCGAAAACCACGCCCCCTTGATAGAGACACGCTTATGCGTTCCGTGCACGAGAAAAGGAGATGCAACACTCTTCGGGAATTGCTTTTTAGGACCAATTTCGATAAATAAGTTATTCATAAAGTTTTATTCATATTTTATTAAGTGAGAGTTTAGATGTGATAAAATACTATAGATTTAACTTGATTGTGACATAAAATAATGTATTGATTGAGTAGGCTGAGTAAAAAAGGGAAAATAAAGACCGAACTTTGGATTTTTTTTCCATCGAAGAAATGTTAAGCAATTATGTATCGATTAAATCATATTATACTCAGGAATCATATATATCTGAAAATCAGACCTTATTGTTTCTTAATCTAGTCAGAACGGCGTATATCTGAAAATCAGACCTTATTGTTTCTTAATCTAGTCGGAACGGCGTATATGTATCTAAAAAGAAGACCTTATTGTTTCTTAATCTAGTCAGAACGGCGTTTCAAAACACGCCATAATTTCCAATGCACCCCCTTAAAGTGTAGCGGCGAATTAGTTAACACATTCACTGCCAAGCTAGCGCCTACGATGTAGACGCTTTCCGCTTCATAGCGGGAGCACTACGGGGTCGGCTACGAGCGTTGTATTCGTATTATTGGCACTGAATGTGTTAAAATGTATTTCACTAGGTACCTTTCCTATGTCCAGCGGTGGACGTCTTTCGGCTGATATGATGAGGTACCTTTCTGTGCCCTGGCAATGTCATGGCGAAGAAGGGCAATTATTAACCCCGTACCAATTTATTTTTGCTCGACACTAACTTTATTGCACTCTTTATTACCACCTTCATGCATCATGTTTACGCTTTGAGTGCCACGCCACACTCTGAGTAATATAATTATTTGCCGTAAAACTGCGCGAATTTTACAAAAAAATATCTGTTTTCCTTTATTCATTAAAGAGCATCCTTTGGAATGGTCACTTAAAATCAACCGTCATTAATTCAGGCATCGGCGTATTTGTAGCATGGTAAGACTAAAGTATGCTATGGAGTCGTTGTAAGCATTAAAATTAAATTTATACTCATACTCATCCTCATTCATTTAATTCATTAAATAAATAATACCTATAAAAATACACCACTATAGATCTTCATTGACAAAATAAAAATAATATGAGAGTCCGCGGAAAGAACTTGTCTAGTCACTTTTTTTTTTTCAAAATGAGATTTTAATGTCACGCAACAGTTCATAACGAGCGCAACATTTTGACATCAAAATCTCATTTTGAAAAAAAAAAGTGGACCCTCATATTATTTTTATTCGCCAAAGAAGATCTATAGTGGTGTATTTTTATAGGTATTATTTATTAAATGAATTAAATTAATGAGGATGAGTTTGAGTATAAATTTAATTTTAATGCTTACAACGACTCCATAGCATAATCTTACCGTGCTACAAATACTACGATCATTATAATACTGCTGTAGCGTGGCGTTCAAAATGTTGATCATTATAATCAACAAGCACCCTTCACCTTTCCTGTGTGCTATGGGTTCGCCTGTCTGCTTGCATGTCCGCTTGCAGGGCTCCGCACATTCCGGCCACAATAACTTGCGCTGAACCGTACATGGCATGTAAGTCACACTTCTGTCACTCTTGCATCTGCTGTATTTTCGCTTTGGTACCGTAAAACGGGGTGAGCAGGGATTGCGGGGGCAGTAGGGATGCGAATATTTTCAGTTGTTACCTTGATTTTCTGGCTCAGGTTGCCGTTAAAGTAATGTTATGATACTTTTAGACATATTTTCTTATCTTGCGGCAATACGGAGTTGCCAAATTATAACATAAAAAAAACGGCCAAGTGTGAGTCTGACTCGCGCACGAAGGGTTCCGTACCATTATCTATAAAAAACTATTTACTCGTATTCTGTTTTTTTAGTATTTGTTGTTATAGCGGCAACAAAAATACATCATGTGTGAAAATGTCAACTGTCTAACTATCACGGTTGATGAGATACAGCCTGGTGACAGACGGACAGACAGACAGACAGTCCCGTTTTACCCTTTGAGTACGGAACCCTAAAAAGTGGAGTCTCTAGAAGTGAGAGGTGAAAGATATGTGGCCTGGAGTGAAACCAGGGATGCGGGGAGCGATCATGCGGGAAAGGAGCGATAAATATGAGCGGAGAGTGGTACAGAACGCGGATCGAGGCAAGCTAATCCGAAATTCACAATCCGAAAGTTTCTCCATACATTTTCCCAGCTCACCCCATTGCTATCCCCAACTCCATTACGGGGTGAGGTGGGATTTCCCACTATTTTTGTGTTTATCGTTAAAATTATGAAATTAAACGACAGATAATAATAAAAAAACCAAAATTCATACAGCTGGATAATTTTTTATGTATAAAAATCAACGTGCCACATGTAAAAATACATTTTATCCCGGTTTGAATGTCTATTTCGTCCCAACTCACCCCATTTTACGGTACATAAGTATTGCGTACAGTCGAACTCATAAGTAGCTCAACATATTGATACATTGTCGCGTTCACCCGTTTAACAACTTCGTCAGGCAGTTAAAAAAAAAACAAACATGTCGTGAAAGCGACACAGTTTTCAGCCCCTTCTGAGTTCGCTCGTTCATAAAAAGTGTCGTTCCCAAGAAAAAGCTTACAACAAATGTTGGGACAAATCTTGGAACTGGATTTTGAACCAGTTAACCTCAACCGATTGAGCTGTGAATGTATGGATGCCCTGGACCAATAGTACAGTCAAGGTCACCAATATGTATACACATCAAAGTTACAGAAACATGTATACAGACCTTATTACTACGGAAGTAAGGTTGTTGTATACATATTTTTGTAACTTTGGGTATATACATATTGGTGACTTTGACTGTACCTACATTTAATCACTACGGAGAAAGTGGTAGGTTTCTGCCTGGGAACGACACTTAATATGTACCTATATCATCATGTTATCTCTTTATTACGCTAGAACAACCTCACAAAAAGGAACAGTTCTATATTTAAGCTTTTTCAGCTTTTGACACGGTACAGACTGCACTTATTAAAAACATACTGTTTCCCCAGAATTGCGAAACGTAACATTGTACTAATTAAAGGGTAGTTATTTCCGCACTCTGGGGACGGATTAAAGTTAACGCGAGTAAAAAAGTATCAACCCCCAAGCGTTTAATAATGTGTAGGTACCTTCCACATTTTCTTCATATTTCTGAGGCTTTCCTACTCAGAAGAGAGTTAAATACATATTTTCCATTGCGCAACCGGCTATGTGAAAAGTCACTGAACGGAATAAAAATATTGAGGACGCTTTTCGTTTTTCTGTGCCTAATAAGCAGAGCCCGGATTTTTCACGGCAAAACAAAGCACTATCATAATCTAGCCAGTGGTAGAATAGTAGATTGTACAACAAGTGCATAAAACGCACCATTTTACTCGAGACGTTTATCCATCCGAGCGAGCTTGCGAGCGAGGATAGATATAAAGTCGAGTGTAAAATGGGTTTTATGGACGAGTTGTACACTCTACTTTTCACTTCGATTGCGAGGAAATGAAACAGCAACACGTAAATATAGTAAATGAGACGAAATACAAATTATAAGTTTATTTCATGAAGTTTTATTGTGTACTTTGGCTGTTGGTATCTTTGCCTTGGTCTTAGAATACGAACGAAACGAAATAAAATAAAGAGGTTGTTGTATGAAGTTAAAGATGTTCGTGTGGCTGTTGCAGCGATTGCCTTGGTCTTCGACGAAGATTTTACTTTATGCTCTAGAGCATAAAAAGCGACTTTATGTCGCCTACGCACGACATAAAGACGAACTTTTAGAGCATGAGAAGTGAAAACATTATTTTATCGATATCGAAAATTGTGTAGTAGAAGAAAAAAACGTCACCAAATAAAATAAATAGTTAATAAAAAAATTACGTGAAGTTTGTATGAAATTATATATTAGAAACAGATGCATTTTTTTCTTCGTAATCCACGTCAGAGCACAGAACAGCACATGGCATTTTGTTTGTGTAATAGTGATAGGAGTATAATCATTAGTTTTTCAACATTCTCTGGGAGTAAGTAAACAGTTTCGTTCATCACTATAAAGCCATTTATATACTAAATGTACGTTCAACTTCACTTGACGTCAAGGGAGCAAATGTATAAAATAAATTTTCAGTTTGGGTAATATTTTCAGATATTTCTCTTAAATTTTCATAATCTGGATTTCGTTAGAGCACAGCTTCAAATTTGCTTATCACTGGTAAAAGTTTACTCCAATTTACGTAGCAACGAACAGTATCCCGAATGAGGAAGGATTCCGCAATGGACAAAGTCGAACATTGCAATTGTTCTATTGAAGAGGCTATTACTTCGTAGTTGTCGCGAATAAAATTTAAATACCTTATATGGCGTTTTCGGAAGAAAAATACCTTCTTAGTTTTTTTATTAAAAAAATATAAAACGGTTGTTTTGCACACAGTAAATTGTCAATAATGTAAAAATATATCGGCATGTTATACTCGATATCGATAAAATAATGTTTCTACCACTGGCTAGATTACGATAGTGTTTTGTTTTGCCGTGAAAAATCCGGGTTCTGCTAATAAGTAGTTGAATGGGAGAAATTATAACGAATTCTTCACATATTCCATTTGAAATAATGTTTGTTTTCCCTTTCATAATCTGCAATCACTGCAAGACTAATACGTTGCGTTCTTGAATAGATTTATGGAAAGGTAAACCTCATGCCCTAGTTTTCCTTCATCATCATATATTTAAGAGCCAGGCTCTTGTCGGTGGAGCAGTTTCCATTCGTCTCTATTCTCAGCTTTCTTCTTGACATCTTGATACGACACGCTGTCTACTTTTTCCTTGATTTGGTCCGTAAAAGATCTTCCTGGTCTCCCTCTCTTCCTCTTTCCCTCTATCTTCCCTTCTATTATAGTTTTCATGTAATCATCGTATCGTAACAAGTGTCCAAACATCTTACCTCTTCTGTTCTCTATGGTTTTCCTTATATTCGTCTATTTTAAATAATTTTATTTAAATATAGCGTACGAGCGAGAGATCCAGTACTACGGAAACACGGATAGTTCGCAAATGAACGACGGTATGGGGTTCGTTGAACAAGAGTACCACTTCCGGTGCACCGAAGGTACGTACTCAACAGCCTGACAGCCTAGCATGGTCGCGTTTATGTTGGACATAAAGCATATGTCCCTCTGGCCTCTCACACTCACTAGACACAAATATAAGTTTCTGTAAGCCCTACAGTAAGCTCATTTAAGAGTCCGCAGTAAGCTCGATTCTCCATTTATTGGACTATTATAGCAGATGTTCTTATTTTTATAACATAAGTACACTTCGAACAAACAAAGATGTACAAACGTAGTTACGCTCTCATTTTAAAACGACTAGCTAGCTTTGCTCTGAAACTTTGTACTTAGAATAAGTTAAGTACCATCCCGTTCTGTAATTAGTTTAAGTATGTAGCTTCAGATACCATACTAAAAAAATACAGCAAATTTAAGTTTTTCATACAAAACTTGTTTTTGCTGTGTTTCGTTTGTTTTATAAACTGGAGCCAAATAAACTAATTAAAAATCTAGATATACCTCATGTCATTGTATATGCAAAGTTTCGTTACAATACAACACGTAGTTTTAAAATGAGAACGAAACTCCGTTTGTATGGGAAGGTGAAATTCGGCCGAGCTTACTGCGGACTCTTATGGCTTGTGTTATGGGTACTAGACGACCATAAATAGAATATATATCGAAATACTTATAAGGTAAACGTCTAGCTCACGTCTAGCTGTACTAGTATATGGCAAGGGGACTTTAATAACATTTAAAATTAAAATAATAATTAAAAATGTATATAAAATAATATGTATATAAAAAAAAAATTAATAAATTTCTATAAAGAATTAAAATTATTCCTTATTCATCGTGCTTTTCATAACATTACTGAATTTTGTGACATAAAATAATATGTAATGCATCATGTGTTACATCTTAATAATTTGATTTTCTTGTTACTTATGATTAATTAGATCTTAAGAATTGAATGTTGCTGTGAATTTTAATTACATTAGGGATTTTAAATTAATCATACCTACTTTAAATTTATAATTTAAATATTATAATTTATTTTAATAAGCAATGCATTTGTAGTATTAGTATTTTCTTGACGTATAATGTAATATATCCATTATAAATAAATGAGTATGAGTATGAAAGTAAAACTATTGGGGTTTTTTTTATGTCAAAGCAATATGGGTTAAATTCGAGCTAAGAAAAATATGATTTAACTTCTTAACGAAGCAAATTATTTTATTAAATATTTTTGTTTCCTGTTAATTTAACGTGTTAGTTATGAAAAAAAAAAATGAAAAATGAAAATGTTTTATTTCATAGATTGCTAGGTTACATTGAAAATAAGGTTGGGTCTTCCTAGTAGGTAAAAAATACCTGTGTCAGGAAGACCCGCTCCTCCATAAAAAAGCAGTTAATGTTAATTTCTTATATGTAGGTAAATATTTATAACATAAAATAAAAACAAAAACGAATTAGGTATCACAGGCATAGTGTCGTGACCCTAAAGTTGAGTGTGTGTGTGTGTGCGTGTGTGTGTGTGTGTGTGCGCGCCTGTGTGTGCGCGTGTGAGTGTGTGTGTTAGTGTGTGCGTGCGTGTGTGTTAGTGTGTGCGTGCGTGTGTGTTGTTTGATAAAGTAGGTATATATTATATATAACATTTTCCATTTTGTTATGTTTTACTAACTATAGAATTAAATTTAGATTAATACAAGATTAAGTAACAGTTCAGTATCTTCATAACTTAGCATCTTTAACCATTCCGTTAGAGACCTCTTACAATTATATTTCTTTTGTTGATAGATATTAATTTTAACATTTATTTTATTATAAAGGTATGCTGCACGTGTCTTATACTGCCTTTTAGCAAACAAAGATCTATATGTTGTAAGTGGGGCAACGGTGTTTTTACGTCTTCTAGTTAGAAGCGTTGGATTAAATTTTAGTGTTTTATGTAACTTTAATGTTGTATGGAGGATATACAGTTTTCGCATTGATAATTGGTCACTAATTTTATACAGTTCATTTGTGGGAAATCTGTATGGCCTCAAGTACATTACCTTTAACAGACACCGTTGCCCTCTTTCAACCTCCAAGAATTTGGATTTAGTTGCTCCACCCCAGACGGTGATACAGTAGGTCATGATGGATTCCGCTAACGATACATATAGTTGGTTAAGTAGTGTCTTGTTTGCAATATGTCGAAGAATTTTAAAGATCCATACCAATTTTCGAATTCTACCATTTACAAATTCAATATGCTGATGCCAAGATAGGCGCTGGTCTAAGATGACACCAAGGTATTTAGTGGAACTAGCCCTCTCAATGTCCTTACAGTTACATAGAAGGCGATCAGTAAGTGAACAGGTGTGTATTTTGAGGTTTAGGTTAGTCTGTGGTTGAGTGCTATTGTACTTGGTAAAACAAATGTAGTTCGTTTTTTTAACGTTTAAAGTGAGGAGGTTGGATTTTAGCCACGAGGATACCCTACCAAGACCCACATTTGCATTCACGAACACCGACTCCCAGGAATCACCCTCAAAGACGATGACAGTGTCATCAGCATAAGACTGGATATTACCGTGGTTTACATTTAGGTTAATTAGATCGTTGATGTAGATTAAAAATAACGTGGGCCCCAAGATACTTCCCTGGGGGACGCCGATGTCAACTTCATTGCTTATGTGGTCTCCCAACTTAGTTTTTTGAGTGCGACCATGTAGATAGTCACTTAGCAATCTCAGTGGGAGTCCCCTAATACCAACGCACTCCATCTTGCGTACGAGTGTGGGGAGAGAGACGGTGTCAAAGGCCTTTTTGTTACCATGGTCAAATTTCATTTCCTATCGATTCCATTTCTGTACCATACCGTTAACTATGATTTAAATTAGATTTTACAGAACAGAACAGATCGTGTTCGTCGGTGCAATCTCAAGAGCTGGGCGCCAATGTGACCATCTCCGATATGGTCGAAGACGCGCTGGAGCTTATTAGTCAAGATGGGGTGAGTACAACTGTGGGGCAAATTTTTTTTTTTGTTTTTGTCTCAGGCAACAAGGCCCATTTTTACAAATACCTTACAGACTAACATACTTATCAATATACAAAACAAAAAAATATAAGTAACAACATTTCAGTTATAAATAATATTAATAGTTAAATGTCCTAGGTTACAGTGGCGGAATGAAAAGGTTGACCAGTTTTCAAATAAATTAATTTACGCGTTGCAAGCACATGTTACCTTTTTTAACTGTGTAACAGACGAGAAAATTTTATTGACAATGATGTTTAACTGTTTGACAACAAAGGTCAATGACAACAAAGCTCAAATTTCCTTAGACGAATGTTCCTTAACTATTGATAGTTGACCTCAAACCTTTTTACCTTATTAGTTTTATCTTGCCATTACGTTGTGTCAAGTTTGATAAATCTAATGATAAAATCCTCTTCTCTTATAATGATTAAAGCTATGAATGTGAGTAACAGTTACTGTCAATTTATTTATTTATTCGTATGGCTAAATTAAAAATTAAAATCGTTCTTAGTTAAAAAAAAATGCATGCAAATTAGAGCAGTACACCCAATAGGGAACATTACGCAAAACTCTTCGTAGGTGGCGACACTAGCAGCGTTGACATTGTATCTCGTTCGCACTTGCGGTATTGTCTATGCAAGCATCCTTGTCACTCATTTGACAATCCATTTTGCATGTGTGTGTGAATCCCTATATTTCTATACTGGTTTACTATTAGTGTTAGTGCTGCCTCTGGCGGCAGAACATTGCAGTAATGTTCCCTATTGCTGGATCCATTGGGTTACGTTGTTATCTAGGGTGAACAAGTCGGCTGGGTTGCCCTGGTACTTGGTGAGTGGGTACTCGCGGATAATATGGTCCATGTCCTGCACCGCAGCTCCACACTCGCATGCTGGAGACTCCCTCCATCCACATTTGTGCATGAACTCTCGGCTCCTACCCCAGCCGGTCCGAAGCCTGTTTAACTGGCACCAATTTCGCCTTGATAGTGAAAAACCGGTGGGCTTTTTTGTGGGGTCGATACTAGTTCCTAGGCTGGTTGGGGAGTCCTGTTTCCATTCTTGGGCCCATTTCTTGGTTATATCGAAGGGAGTATTTAAAAGGGTGGATGCAGTCTTATATGGCGGATGGCGTGATTTTAGCCGGTGTGGTGGAGGGTTTTTAAACTCCTTGTAGGCAGGCAATTCGGGTTTGGCCAAGATCTTCTGTGCTTCTCGGACTAGAGCATGTTGTCTTCTTAGGTGTGGGGGAGCTATATGACTGAGCACAGGTAGCCACCCTGTGGGAGTGCTCGCGATAGTTCCCGATATGCATCTCATAGCTTGTCTCAGTTGCACATCCACTTGATTGACATGTGCACTGTTAAGCCAGACTGGCGCGCAGTATTCTGCTGTTGAGTGAACCAAGCTGAGGCAGGTGGTACGAAGAACGTCAGCGTTTGCTCCCCAAGTAGTTCCCGATAGCTTATGCAGGATGTTATTTCGCGTCTGGAGTTTCTTACTAAGCTTTTCTATATGAGGTGCATAAGTTAGGCTGCGGTCGAGGGTCATGCCCAGATACTTTGGCGTTGGGTTGTACCTAATTGTTTTTCCCGAGAAAGATATGTTCGGTTGGTACCTTACCTCTTTATTGCATAGATGGAAAGTTGTCACTTCTGTTTTACTTGCATTTGGTACCAAGCGCCATTTCTTGAAGTATTGTTCAAGAATGATCAGATCTTGGTTTAAGGCATCCTCTGAAGTTCTAAAGTGGACACTTTGACTGGTGATGGCTATATCATCTGCGTAAATGAATTTTCGGCTGGTGGTTTCTGGGATGTCATGGGTATATAAATTGAAGAGAAGCGGGGCCAGCACGGAGCCCTGCGGCAGTCCGTTGTTGAGCGTTCGTGTACGACTCTGTTTATCGCCCAGATGGACGGTGAATTCTCGGTTGCTCAGCATAATGTTGATCAATCCCACCATTCTTTTACAGGGCACCACCTTCATAAGTTTGTACATAAGGCCTTTTTTCCACACTGTATCGTACGCAGCTGACAGGTCAATAAGAACTGCAACGGTCTTTTGGCATTTTTGAAAGCCTGTCTCTATGTGAGTTGTTAAAGACAGAACCTGGTCTGCGCAGTTTCGTCCACTACGAAAGCCTGCTTGTTCGATGGGTGTGATATTATCTATAAGCGGCCTTATGCGGTTGTAGATCAGCCTTTCAAGGAGTTTATACACACAGCTTAATAGCGCGATAGGGCGATAGCTTTTCGGGTCCTTGGGGTCCTTTTCCGGTTTGAGTATTGCTATGATTTTTGACCGGTTGAAATTAGGTGGCAATTTATTTCGGTGTAGGATATCCGAGTAAAAGGCCCCAAGCCATCTCCTGCATTTTTGCCCCAAGTGTTTCAAAAACTCGTTGTAAATACCATCGGTACCGGACGCCTTCCCAAGAGGCAGTTGTTTGAGCGCTTCACCCAGTTCGTCCTGCGAGAAGTCACCCGACAGGCTGTCGTCGACCTATAACGTAGCTTTAAGTCGTGATGCATGAAGGTTGATTGTTTTCGTTTCTTGTTGTGAAGTATGGTGAACCAACTAGCAACTCTGTGGTTCGTTGCCATGGATGCTTTTCTTGTTAGAAAAATATATGTCAATCACGAATGTACATATACAAACAATGTCTTACGTATTTTTAACATAAATAAAACAACACTCTAACTTAAAGATATTCTGTGTATTCTTGTCACACATGGTGATCATACAGATCCACACAAAACACAAGTTCAATACTAGAACTTTACATGGTAGCAGAGACGTTATCATCAACGACGACTTGTTAACAATCATGATGTTATACAGTCTCTCTCCTGATTATGAAAACTTCAGAGTTGCTATTGAAACGCGCGACAGTCTTCCGAAGCCAGAAGAGCTTAAAACCAAAATATTTGAAGAATTTGAAGCACGTCATAACCAAAACATGACCAATACCGACGAACCTGAATCCTCATATGGAGAAGAAGCATTATACGCGTCCTGCCGAATTTGCAAACGAAGAGGTAACATTTTCAAACGCAAGAATCACAAAGTATGTACAAACTGCTGGAAGAAAAACAATGAGAAATCCAAGAAACTAAACACTGACTCTCATCGGAACAATTATGCTAATCAGTGCCTTCTTACACGCAACAAGAAAACTGAGAACATTATTTGGGTCCTGGACAGCGGCTGCACATCACATATGACCTATCGACGAGACCTATTTAAAAATATCGAGAAAACATCCAGAAAACTTAACTTCGCAACTGAAGACTGCACTGCAGAGATTGAAGGAAAAGGTACAGTCTCTTTCATTTCGAAAAATGGAGACGGTGAAGCACTCACTCACCTGAAGGACACGCTGTACGTTCCTAGTCTGTGCACTAACCTACTGTCAGTTAGCAAGATGACAGATGCCGGCTGTTCTGTCCTCTTCACAAAGAACAAAGCGACAGTCAGCAACCCAAAAGCTGGAATAACTCTCACTGCTCACAAAGAAGAAGATGGTCTCTACCACATCAAACCAAGCAAGCATGAGTGCAACAACCTGGCCAATGATAAAGATGACATAGCTCCGACATCCTCAATGAAAACGGACTCGGCAAACATGAATATCTATGACTGGCACAGAAAACTTGGGCACATGAACGCCAACGATTTAAAACATGCACTCCAAAACCAAACTCTACTCGGTTTGAACTTCGATGCATCAGAAACATTACCAGAATGTGATACCTGCATTCTAGCTAAAATGCACCGAGTACCAGGTCCCCGTGAGAAAACAACACAACGTACATCTGAACTCATAGAAATCGTTCACACCGACGTTTGTGGACCTATCCGAACGCCCACGTTAAGCGGAAACAAATACTTCGTCACCTTTATTGATGACTACAGTCGCTACAGTCGCGTGTACATGCTGAAAAACAAGAGCGAAGTCTTAGAGAAATTTAAAGAGTTCAAACAGATGGCAGAAACCCACACAGGGAAGAAAATAAAAGCCGTACAATCGGATAATGGCACCGAATATGTGAACAAAGAATTCGATGCTTACCTGAAACGCTCCGGGATACAACGAAGGCTTAGTGCGCCTTACACTTCGCACCAAAACGGAGTAGCTGAAAGAAAAAACCGCACTCTGATCGAGAAAGCAAGAGCCTTACTCATCGACGCGAAAGCACCTTTAAAATGCTGGGGCGAAGCTGTTATGACTGCAAACTACCTATCCAACAGGAGTCTGAACAGTGCCATCCAGAACAAAACGCCATTTGAAGCATGGGTTGGCAGAAAGCCGTGCATTAATCACCTTTATATCTTTGGCTCCAAAACGTTTGTTCTTATTAAAGGCACTAGTGGTCACAAATTCGCACCAAAAGCAATTCCTGGCATGTTTATTGGATACTCTGAAACCTCAAAAGCGTTCAGAATCCTACTACCTTCCAAAAATAAAGTGGTTACATCAAAAGATATCCGCGTGATGAAATCAATGTTCTACGACGAAACACACAAACATGATATCACCGATCTCTTCAACGATGAACGTCCAAAACCTTTTAAAACGTCAAAACCTGAACGTAAACAAGCAACAATACACTTTGACGATATTGAAGATGGAGACGGCTCACCACTTGCCAGCATTACCGAAACTGACACCGAAAACCTTGACACCACGTTGCAACAAAATTTGGTAAACAGCACTGAAGATGTTGAACTAGCGGAACAACTGGAACATGTAAACAACGAAAGCGACTACGAGTCCCTTTCCAGTTCCAACCAAGTCGATGATGACGAACTTGTCAATATAGATGCTGAGGAAACCATAACAAGATCTTTGAGAGACAGGTCAGCAATCCCAGCTCCTAAGCGATATGATGATTTTATCATGGCTGCTGCTGAAGAGATTCAAAACCTGCACAAGCCCAAAGAACCTGACACTTACAAAGAAGCGATGGAATCTCCTGATAAACACAAGTGGCAGGAAGCCATGAAAAACGAGATGACGTCATTAAAGGACAATCACACCTGGGACCTAATCGATCTACCTAAGGGACGCAAAGCCCTACCAAGCAAATGGGTGTACAAAATAAAAATGAACCCTGATGGTTCCGTCGAAAGGTATAAGGCCAGAATGGTCATTAAGGGTTATTCCCAGATACCAGGAGTGGACTATGACAGGACGTTCAGTCCAGTGGTTCGACTGAGCACCGTGCGGTCGCTACTATCAGTGGCTGTTCGTGAAAACCTAAAACTGACTCAGTTCGACGTAACCACCGCCTTCCTTAACGGCGAAGTAAAGGAAGAAATCTATATGAAACAGCCCGAAGGCTATCGAGATGGGACGAAACGGGTCTGTAAGTTAAAACGCAGTCTGTATGGCTTAAAGCAGGCACCACGCTGCTGGAACACATGCATCGCAGAGTTCCTGCTAAAATCTGGTTTTAAACAGAGCGATGCGGATCCGTGTTTATATGTCCGAACGAAAGACCGATCAAAAGTCATTGTAGCTCTCTACGTAGACGATGGGCTTGTAGCGCACAACTCGACAACAGCAGGCGAAGAGTTTTTGAATGAACTTAGAGGAAGATTCAAAATTACTACCAAACCTGCGTCGTACTTCCTTGGAATGGAAATAAACGTACGAAAGGATAGCACCATATCCTTGTGCCAAAAGGCATACACAAAGAAAGTCCTAGAAAAATATGGAATGTCCAAGTGCAAGCCAGCTCCGTCACCCATCATAAAAGAAAATGAAACGGGATTAGATGAAGGTATCAAGACGAACTTTCCTTACAGACAAGCTGTGGGTGCTTTAGCTTACCTATCAGTAGGTACGAGACCTGACATCACATACGCTGTTGGAGTCGCATCCAGAAACCTAGCAGCACCTACTAAGGAGGACGTCATGCTTGTCAAGCGCATCTTCCGCTATTTAAAAGGGACGTTAGATAAGGGCCTGACATTCTCGAAGAACTCACCATCACATTTGGTCTGCTACAGCGACGCAGATCATGGAGGAGACCAGACAACTGGAAGATCAACATCCGGTATAGTGTGCCTATTCTCTGGTGGCGCTGTAAGCTGGAGAAGCCAGATACAACCTACAGTGTCGATATCTTCAACTGAAGCGGAGATAATAGCAGCGAGTGAATCTGCTCAGGAAATTTTATGGCTGAATCGATTATTCAATGATCTGACCAATATAGAGAAACCTGTCTTGAACTTAGACAACAAGTCAGCCGTTTATCTCGCACACAACCCAAAGTACGAATACCACAAGCGTACGAAACATATTAAGCTGAAACACTTCTTCGTTCGGGAATGTGTCGCCAATGGAGATTTTGATGTCAATCAAGTTCCATCTGAGGTTCAATTAGCTGACATGCTTACAAAGCCTCTGTTCGGGCCCAGACTAACAGATTTAAGTTTCAGAATGGGACTGAAGAATTTATCTTTAAATTCTTAAAACTTCCGAGGATGTGAAGTATGGTGAACCAACTAGCAACTCTGTGGTTCGTTGCCATGGATGCTTTTCTTGTTAGAAAAATATATGTCAATCACGAATGTACATATACAAACAATGTCTTACGTATTTTTAACATAAATAAAACAACACTCTAACTTAAAGATATTCTGTGTATTCTTGTCACACATGGTGATCATACAGATCCACACAAAACACAAGTTCAATACTAGAACTTTACACTTGTTTCGGGCCCCTTACACGTGACACTTCAACAATCCTGCGGGCTATGGAGTTCGTAAGTAGCTGTGACGCTCCATTTGACCTAACACCGGATTTTCCGGTTAGCTTGTTTAGGATCCTCCAAGCTTTCCTACTCGAGGTTTTGAAATCCATAGACTCGACTGTCGCTATCCACCTGCCGCGCCTGTTCTCATTAAGCGACTGGATAAGGTTTTCACCCACTTCGTGATCTCCAGTTTCCCTGTAGTCTATGTACAGCTGTTCACTTTCGTTTGACCAGCAGGGGATGTATAATTTGCGGTATCCTCTTGGGATATTCTTTTTAGCCGTAGAATACACAAGCCGAGTAAACCGTTTGTAGTTTTCGGCCACAAGAGGTATCCATCGAATTGCGGCATCCATATCTGAGGTGAAACTAGACCAGCATACCTTCTGGAAGTTCCATATTGGTAGAGGCATTGATTTTGTTATCGGTATTCTGATTCCGATTTCTATAAGCACAGGGCGGTGTTGGCTGTTTGGAAAATCAGTGAGTACTCTGCGTGACGTATGTAGAGGCACCTCGTTACGGTTACGTGTAACGAAGGTAAGATCCGGATTGTAATCCCTTTTCCAGCGCGCAGACCTGAAGGACCCCTTATCCTTGGCATCAAACACGAGATGAAGATTGTTGTTCTCTGCCCATTCTAACAGGTGCGCGCCGTTCCGGTCGCTTGTGTTATAGCGCCATATTGTATGGTGACTGTTGAAGTCCCCCGCATAGACGCAGGGATGTGAGATGGTAGGAATGTCACTTGACCATGTGCACGAAGGTGGCTTGTATACGTTTACTATGATGAGGTATTTAATCTTGATTGCGGAGACGTACACATCGGGGCCGTTAAGGCAGTACTCTGTAGCCACTTCAACGTCCGTGATCCTGGCATTTACGTAGGTTGCTATGCCATACTGGGCATGATTTATTGCATGGGCCATATAGTAGCCTGGAATGGTTCCTCTTTTAAGCAGATCTTGTTCATCTCTAGTATGTGTTTCCTGTAATAGGAGCACATCAATCTTATGTTCTATCAGTAACCTATGCATAACCTCGCATTTCGCAGAACTTATGCTTTCTATGTTTAGTTGGCAGACTCGGGTTAAAGACCCTACATCTCTTGGCTCTTATAAGAGCCTTTTTGCGAGCTTCGGAGCATTCTTATTGCAAATTTGTAGAACGATTTTAAGGGCTGTGAGATCGATTATCGAAAAACGACAGGTACAGCCGCCAAAAGGTTGTTGCTTGGTTAGCGCCACCCAGGGGATACGTGCAGGGTAATAGTGGCAATTCCTGCGGACGTGAGCAACTCCATCCCCCAATGGCATCATATCAATCATATTCGTTTTTTTTCTCGCCTTTTCAAATTCAAAGAGGTCAATTATCATAGTGGACGTATCTGTAGGCCATGTAGTGAAATGACATTCATTATGACGGAACGTGTCTGACACTCGGTCGATAAAGCTGATAGATACTGATAACTTATACTGAGCAAGCAAAAACAGATCTTAAGGTGGTCAACCTTTTCATTCCGTGACTGTACCTTAAGAGGAATGCCTATCTGCGATTTTCCCATACAAACGCTCTCGACTGTTTCCTCCCTGGTTTTTGAACCTAGAGCAATTATTTTATCAGATAAGGTCAATATCATCAATATGTATGCCGCTATGTTTCGCTTTTTTGGATATTTTTATTTTAAAGAAACTTACAGCGCCTCAAAAATCGCATAAACGGCTTAATAAAAGGCGCAGTATACAAATATAGCAACAAATATCCAAAAAATCAAACATAGCGGCGTAGATTATTTCTTCCTCTTGCAGTTTCCAAAATTTTATGATGTTTGGTTGCGTTTTGGAGTAGGAAATAGTCGAAAGCGAAACCTCAATTTTTGAGTTTTTTGCGTGGGAATTTTAGTTCGAGCTGCAGTTGTCCTTATCGCATAGACAGCTCCCGCCGCCCACAACAGCGCGACAGAAACATTGCGTCAAAAATTTGAGATTTAAAGTTGCTCAGCTAGGCATTGTTCTTAATGTTGAATATGCCCTTAAGCCAGTAACTGTAGCTTGTGAGGAACACCAGAAAACACGTCGGTTACAAAGTTCTGCCTACCCACATACAATCGGCGCGTGATGCTTAGACCTTTTTTTTATTTTATTTTTTTTTAACGTTGGGGAAATGCCTTTACGTATCCCGTCCTGTCCGACGAGGCAGAACAGGTATGACGGACTAACCGAAGCTGGACTACCGTCTAAAACCACCAACGAGTTCCGGCGCCGCCTTGTAAAGTGGGGCGTCGCAGGATCGCTCCTGGCATTCAACTGCGTGCGTCCCGGCGGGCGGCCCACAGTAGCAGGCCACATACATTTCGAAGCATCAGCTCCAGTCCTGTGGAACCTTTACATACAGGGACCCCGACTCCCTGCATGGTTCCACTACGGCGGAGGTAACAGATGCGCATAGCGCCTGGCTCTGCCCCCAGTCCGTCGCCGGCGAAGCGGATCCGCGAGAGGATCATTTTACCCACAATCCACATATATATATCACACATGTAAAACCAGGCCTATTCCTCCTGCCGCACCGGCTGCCCTCGGCTCTCGCACACCACAACTCCGAAGTGTCGATACACCAGGATCAGGAGCGTCACTTGTTGAAGACTGACTGCCCGCGACTCCGTCCGCGTGAAACTCGTTTATATCGTAGGGCTATACAAACTTTCACCACCGTCAAAAAAATAAAATTTTAACCCTTAGGGGTGTATTTTTCCAAAATGCAAAAAGACTTGTTTTGTATTCTGATAAGGAATCTTTTCATAATGTTTTAATTTTTTAGCTCATAAAAATTTTAACATTATTAAAAAAATCATTCAAACTATAAGGACTTAAGGCTAACAGGTACTTCTTTAAAGCTAAGAAAAATTTTGTGCACATCAAGGTTTTTATTGTATTGGGTAAAGAGTTGTAGACTTTAGCAGCAGCAAATCTAGGACATCGATGGTAGCTGCTCGTCATGGCAACAGGAACACTTTGCACCCCTATTTAACCCGTTTAGGGGGTAGGTGAATATCAGAGCGTTTTTGTACCTACAGTTTCATGGTATTTCTGGTAAAATGATAGAAGTCAGGGTCCGCCACCAAACAATCGGAAATGTCATCAAAATGTAGACACTTCGACAAAAACGTGTTCAAAGAAATTAGGGAACAAAAACGCTCCTGTATTCACCCGGGTGGGTTATTCAAAAATTCTAAAATTACTCTGCTACTCACTTGTTAATTTTATACTAAGCGGAAACGTCCGCTAGCCGTATCAGAAGTTTGTAACAACTTCACGGTAGATGTCGCTACGAGCCTCCTTAAGGTTAATTAGAGGAGTGAAGGGATTGAAAGATTCGTTGCCATTGGCGGGACCCACGGTAGCTCAGTTGGATAAGAGCAATGGACGGATTCCAGAGGTCGTGGGTTCAAATCCCGCCCGTGGCGAATAATTTTTCATTTTCCTCTTTGATCGAAAAATACTCACTTGTTATTTATTAGGTACTTATTACTATTATTATTATTTCGTTCTCAACATTCTTGTTTTAAAATTTATTTCCCCTTTCCTGTCGATACGGTTTTTCCTCTCCTTTCTTGTGTGATAGTTTTGTTTTCCATTATTCTTGTACCTTGTTGTACAGTCGACTACAAAGAGATGTATCCTTACGATGTTACAAAAATATGTATACACCAGTGGCGGCGCGTGAGAATTTTCACTGGACAACCCGGAGCAAGAAAGGGGCTGTTTTTTGATGATTTACGAGTTTGGTAACATATTGCAAGAAATGTTAGGCAAGCCGGTGGATATCGGCTTGTATGGGCGCTCCGCCACTTGGTATATACAGACTTTACTACCATAGTACCTAATAAGACATACATAGGTACATCATTTTGTAACATTAAAAAACATACTTGTCTTTGTAGTCGACTGTACAGTCAACCAATTTGATTCCTAGACCACCGTAGAACCCTGTCATTTTAACTGCTACATAGCGACGCAATAATCCTAGTAACCGGTATTGACATAGCATTTACAACGGCAAGGTTCTATGATGGCCTAGGAATCAAATTGGTTGACTGTACATGTTGCATTTGTCAGCCTCTTCTCGTTTCTACTCTCATCTACTCAAAGGTTAACTGGAACAGATCCCTTGAAGGGGTAAGTTCGCCTTTGTACATAACTCATCTTGTTGTTAATTGTCTACTATGTTATTTTGTACAATAAAGAGTTATACTACTACTATTATTATTTTTCTTGTATTGTAACAAAGAGTCCATACACAAAGTTTCAAATCTCTCACTTAAAATTTTGCTCTATCCCCATACAAACTTTTAACCCTCGTTTTACCCCCTTGAGGGTGGGTTCAAAAAAAAAATTTTTTTTTAATAAATTTATTGCCAAAAAGAACACAAAATACAACGTTTAACATAAGTAGGCCTATGTCCAGCAGTGGACGTCTTTCGGCTGATATGATGATGATGATTGAAGATCTTTCTAATGTGTTCACCAGGACTACATGGAGCGAATGGGTATGGACGTCACAATGCAGTGCGTTCTGTGCACCTGGGCTGGTCCCAGGATCTTATTCGAGTACCATATTAGAAAGGTAAGCACAACTGTTATTGTTACAGGACGCGGAATGAAAAGGTTGACCGCCTTAAGATCTGTTTTTGCTTGCTCAGTATAAGTTGTTAGTATCTGCTTTATCGACCGAGTATGGCACATTCCGTCATAATGAATTTCATCTCACTACATGGCCCACGTCCACTATGAGAATTGCCATTTTGAAAAGGCGAGTAAAGATTTAAAAAAAAACGAATTTTCTGAGAGGTAGGGCACAGCGGAATGTCATCTCGCTCGTATGTGGAGCAGCCCAACTGCACCTAGCACCACTGCTTTGTAGTGTTGCTTAATCATTGCATGCTATGAAGTATGTGGTGTTGTGTTCCTGTGGTGGTGAGTAAGGTCGCCAGAGCTCCCTAGGGTGCGCTGTGTTGGGAGTGAGGGACCTGCATGTCTCTATCTGCCAACACAGCGAATCCTCAAGTGAAAAAAGGGTCGGCAACGCGCTTGTGATTCTTCTGGAGCCACAAGTGTCCATAGGCGACGGTACCAGCTTAACATCAGGCAGGCCGTAAGCTTGTTTGCCACCATCGTAGTATAAACAAGAAATAGCATAGCAATGATGACATTGACAGAAACTGTTATTCACATTTTTAGTTTTAATCATTATAAGCGAAGAGGATTTAATCATTATTATTTAATAATATTCGTCTAAGTAAATGTAAACTTTGTTGGCACACGGTTAAACATTATTTTCAATACAACACAGTTTAATAATTTACTTTAAAAACAAAGTTTTAACCGACTTCAATTCAGTACTCCGCCAAGCCACATGAACATTTCCACATTTATTTTCCAATTTACCACAACTCTATCTCCTACTTACCACATGACCTGATTTCCGAGAGCAAATACGTTGATTACTAGAGAAAAAAACCGAATCGCTGTACGTGGGCCGATAATATTTGAGGACTTCCGTCTATTTCTCAAGGAACTCAGAATCACCTTTGGCACTTTTCTTTGTTTGCTATTTCAACGGAATGGTATCAGAATCGGTGACGCACTTTTATAGTTTGAAGTACATCATTGACAAGTTGCACACGCCATCTGTGGTCTTCATCATCACTTCCACTTCACCAAATGTATGATTTCCGGATAAATACACGAGTTATAATAGAAAACACCGAAATTACTACACGCGTGCCGTATATATTTGAGGAGTTCCCTCAATTCCTCATGGTTCCCATCATTCAACTGGAGTTTTGAAAACAATGGGACCAACCTGGAAGCATATACTTTCAATTAAAAAAATAATGTATTAATCGGTTCATAAATGACGGAGTTCTGAGGTTACATATTAAAAAAAAAATTTTTTTGAAGTCGGTTTAAAAGGTTACATGTGTTTGCAACGCGTAAATGAATTTATTTAAAAACTGGTCAACCTTTTCACTCCGCGACTGTACTAGGTACACCTTGTCTGTGCCACGTGCGTATGTAAAAACTGTGTCACATCATACGTTGCACAGTTTTTACATATCTCGGTGGTCACATATGCGCATGTCCAACATTGACCCTTTGTCGATTTGAGCATCTCTGTGACAAACACAGGCCCCTCACTCTCAACGCAGCGTATCCTCGCACACATTTGTTTCAATGTCTATTATAAAATTGACCTTTAGCCGCCAACCATACAATAAAAATCGACACTTAAATTTAAATCAAGTATAACAGGGGGGTAATCACGTAACGTTCCGAACGCGCGTCGGTACAATTTAACTGTTAATGTTCCATATAAAAAGTGACATTTAGACCTACCCGACGTTCGTACAATGCTTTACGTGATCGACCAGCAGGAAATAGAGTAGATATTGTTGTGTTTTAAAATCGAATTAAACAAAACAAATGCAACTCTGTTCCAATCTAGTACGATATACATTCTATTGAAGAGGGAGCCTTTTGATAGGCTCTTGGGCGTCTAAAGCTGATGTTTGTAGTATGTCACAGTCTGTTGTATCTTTCCAGGAACATTCAAAAGACATTGACAAACAAGCGAAAAATGAATGGCACATCACATACACGCTAGGCAGCGTGGCTCATCAGTTGTGGCGGAGCCATGTGGTGGAGTACGATTCCGCGCTGTACGTCATCAGCGTCAAGTGCGAGCCGGGCTGCTTCACGGCCACACTCTCGGTGAGACAGACAGACAGACAAACATCACATACACGCTAGGCAGCGTGGCTCATCAGTTGTGGCGGAGCCATGTGGTGGAGTACGATTCCGCGCTGTACGTCATCAGCGTCAAGTGCGAGCCGGGCTGCTTCACGGCCACACTCTCGGTGAGACAGACAGACAGACAAACATCACATACACGCTAGGCAGCGTGGCTCATCAGTTGTGGCGGAGCCATGTGGTGGAGTACGATTCCGCGCTGTACGTCATCAGCGTCAAGTGCGAGCCGGGCTGCTTCACGGCCACACTCTCGGTGAGACAGACAGACAGACAAACATCACATACACGCTAGGCAGCGTGGCTCATCAGTTGTGGCGGAGCCATGTGGTGGAGTACGATTCCGCGCTGTACGTCATCAGCGTCAAGTGCGAGCCGGGCTGCTTCACGGCCACACTCTCGGTGAGACAGACAGACAGACAAACATCACATACACGCTAGGCAGCGTGGCTCATCAGTTGTGGCGGAGCCATGTGGTGGAGTACGATTCCGCGCTGTACGTCATCAGCGTCAAGTGCGAGCCGGGCTGCTTCACGGCCACACTCTCGGTGAGACAGACAGACAGACAAACATCACATACACGCTAGGCAGCGTGGCTCATCAGTTGTGGCGGAGCCATGTGGTGGAGTACGATTCCGCGCTGTACGTCATCAGCGTCAAGTGCGAGCCGGGCTGCTTCACGGCCACACTCTCGGTGAGACAGACAGACAGACAAACATCACATACACGCTAGGCAGCGTGGCTCATCAGTTGTGGCGGAGCCATGTGGTGGAGTACGATTCCGCGCTGTACGTCATCAGCGTCAAGTGCGAGCCGGGCTGCTTCACGGCCACACTCTCGGTGAGACAGACAGACAGACAAACATCACATACACGCTAGGCAGCGTGGCTCATCAGTTGTGGCGGAGCCATGTGGTGGAGTACGATTCCGCGCTGTACGTCATCAGCGTCAAGTGCGAGCCGGGCTGCTTCACGGCCACACTCTCGGTGAGACAGACAGACAGACAAACATCACATACACGCTAGGCAGCGTGGCTCATCAGTTGTGGCGGAGCCATGTGGTGGAGTACGATTCCGCGCTGTACGTCATCAGCGTCAAGTGCGAGCCGGGCTGCTTCACGGCCACACTCTCGGTATGTTGCTTATAGTGAGCACAAGTCCCCAACCCACACGAGGCTGGCGTGGGCGCTATATCCCATTGCCTCTAATCTGCCTTCTCTCTAGCCTGACAGTGATAGCAATCGTAACAAGAGTATTCATTTCAGTTCAGTTCAGTCAGGACATTGATGACCAACATGGACAGTCAAGTGTAAAAATATGGGTACATACAACTTATGATCTTATCTTATCTCATCATACACATGTCCCATCACTCTTATGTCAGCGGATTAATGTTTTGGTGCATATTTATGAGAGGATTAAATCGATACATATTTTTGCACTCGACTGTACCTATTAATTGTACAGTATACGTCGTTATTGCCAAGGCATTAAAGCGTGTTCAGATCTTTTAAGCACCTTTGCCTGCGACGATGTAGGTGGCAACGGCATACCTACAATTTCGGCCGAAATTATGACATATTTCATATTCATATTCATTTTATTGGTAATATAAATTACAGGTCAGGTTTACTTAAATTAATTCACAATAGCAGGACAACTTTTACAATAATAATGTATATACAATTAAATTCGAATCTCGTTTTGATACACACTTGGACAATTACTTCGCATAACGTGATTGAGATGGTTATCTATTCAAGATCCACTTGGTATTCCAGTATTCCCATCAAAACGTAACTTTACATAGCGACAATGGTAAAACATGGTCACTTACCGGAGTCCTGTGACAATCGCCACTAAAGAATCAATATGGGAGAACTCACGATATCGTCATATATTTCGATTTTCGATATTTTTATCTTCATCTTCATTGGCCACTGCATCCTTGTCGGATGGTTGTGTGGATGTGTGGTCATGGAGGAGTATAGCGCCTGATTGAAATATTGTTGAGGGTCAATAAAAAAAAACGTAGACGTTACTTGCAAATAGTTATAGCCGTACAATGTTTACACATTACATTTTTTTTTTTTTTGGTCCCCTACCACTTCCTATTTTTTCAATTCAAGCTGAAACGCGTAAGCCCTTAGAATTTTCCTAAAATTGATAAAAAAAAAACATAAAATACAATCCGTGTGACAAAAATTTTTTGGAGGCCGGAAGAGATAGCAAATGATCTCACCTTCCTGCCGTTTTAATTTGGCAATCGATGGACGAAACATCCTCTATAACCTAATCAAAATAAATAATAAAGCTTGTAATTTAACATTACAGTAACATCCTTTATTTCCAGTCCATCACCTCGGACCCAGATGTAACAACTGGCAGCATAACGGTCTTCAACAGAGTGACTGGGGAACCCCACACCTGGTCCGGCCTCATCCAAGAACTGCCCCCAAGTCTCTCCGACTCTCCGCCCGGTTTGCAACTAGACGTCGCCAGTCTGGACCTTATACCGAACAGTGCGAATCTGAAACTGCTCAATGGAGAGTTGGTCTTGCAGTCACCGACTAAAGTCGTGTTCGGACAGATAGAGCTCAACGATATACATATTATATTGTTTGTTAAGGTATGGAATTAAATTATTACCAGTTTAAGGGGGATCTGGATCTGATTATCAGATCGGGCCATCCAGTAGCCAGAGGCTCCGTCAGGAGAACAGGGTAGAAACAGTTTTTGTTAAGTTTTACTAATGCGACAATGCTTTCGCAAAATGGTTCAGTTTGTTTTGGCAGTTTGGTGGTATTCTCGTTAGAATGTTTGTGAGTAGGATAACAAAAACAATGTGTAATATTTTTACAGTTTTTGTTTTGTATGACAAGCTTCGTTTGTCATATTTGCGCAAATATGTTAACTTGCGCAAATATGACAAACGAAGTACAATTTGCTGTCACATAACAATTATAAATAAATACACACGATGTAAACAAACCTTAATCAGCATACCTAAATATAATCCGACACACGGCCCGGTTTGCAACTAGACTTAGCCAGTCTGGACCTTATACCGAACTGTGCGAATCTGAAACTGGTGAATGTAGAGTTGGTCTTGCCGTCACCGACTAAGGTCGTGTTCGGACAGATAGAGCTCAACGATATACATATTAGATATATGGTTTGTTAAGGTATGGAATTAAGCTTTTTTACTACTTACGACTTTGGATTTATGTTTTAAAAACAGTTCAATGCAGATGCGACATATTTCTTTTCAAAATGTCTTTATTACTTAGATTAAGGCGAATAGATCTGATTGAGCAGGGTTTTTGTTTTTTTTTTTTTATGGATCGATACAAATGTCGAAAGTCTCTTTAGCAAAATGGTTAATATTGCTTTAAAAGTTCGGTCGTAGTCATTCTCGAGAATGTTTCTAAGTAGTATAATATAGGGGTAGGGTATGTTTCTGTGTATTGTCAAATCGCGACTAGAATATGATTGGAGGGTTTGTTGTAAGTGTATGGACACTTACGTCAAAGTGTAGGTATGTAAATTGACAGTTACCTACTCCGTTCCCACATATAACGCGGTCGAATAATAGGAGATTCTTATAATGTTTGTCTGTATGGAAACCCTAATACGCTTATGATATTTTGCGAAAATACGTTAACCAGGTCAAATATCACTCGCATTAATTTGCTATTCCATCCATAATAATAATGAGTTAAAAATGTACACGTAAATCACTGATCAACATAATTTAATTCAAGATGAGATGAAGTAAAACAAACATGGGGCAAAGCAAACATAATACTAATAATAATAAGTATATGCATGATCTAGCCCCAGGTATAAACTATGTTTACTGACTCCGCCTGTCCTTAGACGGTAAACAACCTTGTCAAACTATAAAAACTGAAAAGGGAAATATGATTAAACTAATTCCTCTCAAACTTGTATATCAGCTATGTAAGATTGAACTTTTGAAGTTGATTGTAAAGCGTAAAATTATTCTAAGTTACTTTCGAGTATAATTAATTACTATATAGTATAATAATTAGCGGTACAAATTATACTTTTGGAAACGAGTTACTTTCAAACATTTTCATCTGTACCTCGTTCCGATTCAAACAGACCAAATGAACGAGTAAAATATCTGAAAAAAATACAGGGTGGAATAAAATTGAGCAACTTTTACTAATGGACCAAATTTATGTTATACAAAAAAAACAACAATTTCATACACTTTGCTCATTTTAGACTGACAAAAATGTATGAACTGTTTTTGTTTCTTGCATAATACAAGGTCACCATAGTTAAAGTTGCTTAGAATTTTGGATAGATACACATTTTGATTCACGAATGTATTTAACCCGTTGAATGACACAACGCCTATAGGCTTCGTCAAATGCATGGCTAACCAACATTAATAATTAAATTAAGTACTGTCGGCCAATGAGTCTATAAGTAATAAAAAATATGTTATATATGTATACCTACTTTAAACGGTATTTGTGGTTTGAAACCAATACTTGTACAATTTAATTACATGTGGCATTCCTATGTAAAAAGGCAATGAACGACTAAAAGTCTGAAACATAGTCTGTAAAATAAATGTTCTATGTACTTTATATAGGTGGGTCATTGTCAGATTTAGGTTCGCGTTTCTTAGGTGGACATTGCCAAAGTTAAGGGCTATAAAGCCTAATTTTTGGTTGATCTCTGAATCCGCATAAACGGCGTTGCCCCTTCTATAATTTTATGTGATAAAAACATAGTATATGTGAGCGTAAGCCCTTAACTATTGACCACCGGAAAGATGATTTTTGTTTTTGTGACTGACAATGACCCAGGTAATATTAGAGGTTATGATAAGTTTTACGTCGTTTTAACAATGTTAGACTTAACATTATTGATGTGATCAATGTTCAGAGAATATAAAAGTTTTGTTTAATCTTAGTACTATTGATATTCCACTTGTCCAAAATATTTGTCCAATATGCATTGCATTGCATCTGACATTTTTTAAGCAAAATGTGAGATGCAAATATTAATTAGACCTTGTACAATTGGAATACCACCCTTACATATACAGTCATCTCATCGTTAAACTGTACATTTTGTATCTGCATATATTTTTAATGCTAAATATAGGTATTTACCGATGTGCCTCCCAATGGGAAAACCTAGTTTATCGTTCACGGCGCGATTTTTCCACGCCGTGATTCGTATAGTTTTGTGATAATATTTTATAACAGAACATAGTTGATTACTTTTGTAAGGCATATTAATCGTGAAAATGTTTGTAATTTTATATTTTTGTTTGATTTGGATCTTTTTAGTTACTTTTATATGCACTATTGTTGATTTATAGTTACCTAATGCAGTTTAGGTAAAGTCGAAAAATTAATATAACCTTAACAACAAAACAGCATTCCTACTTTTTACCTGTACCAATCTGTATTTGAAAGTAGAAAATCAAAAAGTATGTGATTCTAGTTTATGATTACAGTGGTCAAGAAACTACAAGTTAAAAAAAAACCAGTGTAAGCTGGCAACACTAAAACGCTTGACCAATAACGACTAGGGGCCATTGTTGCGGGTGTAGAGTATACGGAGAAAAAAAAGACTTGTGAAATGGGCCCCAGCATGTAGTAATTGTTTAGGTATAGGTACACAGATTTTATATTCCGCTGATTCCTCAAAATAATATATATCTTCGCATGAGTTAAATACAATGGGATCGTCGTAATACAACGCGACTACGCTATTATCGCAAGTTCGCGCGAATTTAACTCGCGCGTGCGCGCGATCAAACATACATATATACATTGACATATATTGGACTGGAATAGGTGTCCTAATTGACAATCGTGCGACGCGGTCGTTGTCAATTAGGGGAGTACCTATTCGACTCCAATATATATGTTTGATTAGTCGTGCGAACATGCGATAATCGCGTAGTCGCGTTTTATTAGGGCTTTCCCTATTAAGGTAAACTGAATTTTGCGATTTCGACTTCGTATACCAGTTTTGATGATATTTCCGAGATTTCCTTTGTTGTAACTAGAATTAGGGTTTATTTGTTATTTAAAGAAAGTCATACATCGTGGCATTAAATGTAATAAGGAAAAATAACACAAACCACTCCTATTTTCCTATTTTGTAATTTGTAAAAGAGAATTACTAACACTTCTTTGTTTGTTTTTGAGGCAAATCATTTGAGAATTTGACTGATTTTTGTCATAGTGACAGGCTAAGTTACCACAATGCTGGGTATATTTTACACTTTAACTGTAAGACATAAGGTTTGATATCGGTCGCTTATTAGTATTATACTCATAACGCAGAAAATATCAACATACTCAGCATTAAGCTCGCGACTATCTCGTAAAATAAAGCTTGATTTACACTAACACAGTGGCGGTGGTAGTGGTGAATACCGTTCTATCACTGGACAATGTAAACACACTATGTAGTGGATGATAGGTACTGTGTTTTATTCAGTGACGTTTAGTGCCATACATAGTTTTGTCTAATGTACTTTGTCAACTCGTGAACCACCAAGATAGTGGTCTAACTAATCAGTATTTTAGTATTAAGACGTTTTCTAGTTCCTATATTTGATTTTTTGTAAGTTTTATGTTTTCATCACAAAAACGAATCGTTTCTGATCTCAATTGTTGATTTTATAAAGTTGATTAAAAGGAGTTTCAATCTTTGGAAAATGTTTTATTAATTGATTCTCATCACTACATATTATAAAACAAAGTCGCTTCCCGCTGTCTGTCTGTCCCTATGTATGCTTAGATCTTTAAAACTACGCAACGGATTTTGATGCGGTTTTTTTAACATATAAGTAGAGTGATTCAAGAGGAAGGTTTATATGTATAATCGGGTCGCTAGTATTTTTATAAACCTTAGATCGCCAACGACGTATTAAATGGTCAGTGGCTGTTGGGCGGTAATAATTATTTGTCAATATCAATAATTTCAGAAATTTCTCTCACCCATGAGCTAATGTAAACCTTAGGCAGTAAAACCTTCCAAACATAGTCTTACTCCAACTCTGGTCCAAAAGTAAAGTCATTCGTTTCTACCAATATTGATTTTGTATTAGTGATTTTATACGGTCTTATTTAGTTTTGTGTCATTAAGCATATTGCCCGTATTTATGTTCACCAACAATCACATCTAAACAAATATTATTGGAGTTAAGTTGGACCAAAGTTGGGTGATATGGACTGTATATAAGGTGCTTCCAAATGAGATGCCAACACTTTAAGAGATGTCAACTTACATCAAAATAATTTACTTTAAATAGGAATTAAGAAAAAAAACAACAAAAAGCAATCATTATGTAGGTACGTGCATGAACTTACATCTAAATACGTTACTTTAAATAGGAATTAAGAAAAAAAACATCATGTGCATTTCACAGACAAGGTGGTTTTTATCACTTTCTGTGATGTGAGCGTCCTTGTTTGTCATCAATGACATTAATTATTGAATTCTGATTATCTAATAGGGAACATTACTGCAATGTTCTGCCGCCAGAGTGCAGCACTATCACAATTAGTAAACAGTTTTTTTGACAAGTCCTTCAAAGCTCTGGATCAAATATTTCAATAAATAAAATGCATCAGTGCTGCGTAATTGGATGCAAGAATGAAGGGCATCATTAATTTCCTAAGGAAACGATGATACGAAAACTATGGGAAGCGGCAATACGTCGTAAAGCAAAAAAAAATTATATTACAGTACAGGTATTTTACACACGAATGATAATAAAACGATTGTAGTTTTACGCGTTTTCATCAATTATTTGTTATTGTTTGTTAGGTAAATAAATGGCATTGTACGTCATGGCGGTTTGTTTACGGGTTGTGTTAGTGTCGCCCCCTACGCAGAGCTTTGCGTAATGTTCCCTATTGACAGGGTGTTACTACGTGGCACAGTTGTTTACCTAATTTTCTCCAATAACTAACATAACCTAGGACGAGTGTACTATCAGCAATGAAAGTATTGGTACTTATCTAATTTGGAAGCACCTTGTATAGTTGGGAGATTTAACCTATAATATTTGAATGCATGAAAGTCACATTACTTAATTGCGTACGTTATGACAACTAAATAGGTATACCTAGTGGTTCTGAGCGCTGTGGACACAATTATGCTGAGTTATGACCACTTTGAATAAATAATTCTTCATGTTAAAAAGGCTCACTACAATAAAAAATCCGACTCAACTTTCTCCAATTTAGGTTTTTTTTCACTTACAAAAACAATTAAATACTTCACCTGTAAAAACACTGGCCATTCTTGCCACGTTTACGAAATGACATACGGTAACTCACTGAAAGCTCATGTCAACTATAATTTCCGAATTGCAGCAAGTTATTTACATTTTTATGAACTAAACTATATATATTATAATAATTTATAATTATAATGGAGCCAAGACGAGAGAAAGTTCCGCTGGACGGACCCGGACCCCGGGGCGTCCCTGATTGTTATTATGTAAGTAGGTACTTAGATAAACGTATAAATTTAAATGTCGCAAATCATCCCAGTTCCACGCAACGACCCATCATAAATTGTGCAACTTGGGTCAACATCACATACATAAGCAAGCACGTCACAAACATCGGAACACACCTCTCATGCTATGCGAACTTAGAACTTAATGCTAATCCAGTTTCTTATTGTAAATAGTGTCACCTACTAGATAGCCCGCGAACTCTCTGAAGCTCTAGCGATTGCTAGGCTAGGCTGTCAAGGTATTTCAAAATTCACCGTATTGTCATCAGTAGCCTAAGGGTACAGACGGCGGTATTTGGAGTCGATGAGCCGGGGTTCAAACCCTGCGAACGACGCACTTTTTGTATGTTTTGTACATTCAAAGAAAAGTTTTAAGTATCGCAGAAGCGATGGCGCCTGTATACGCAAGCATTAAATGCCTTCTCAATTTGGTCGAGTTGCCTGTCTATCTCAGTATGTAGGTAGGTATATTGTAGTATTTGACACCTCTATAGGGAACATTACTGCAATGTTCTGCCGCCAGAGGCAGCACTACCACTAAAAGTAAACCAGTATAGGAATATAGGGATTCACACACACATGCACAATTGATTGTCAAATGAGTGACGAGGATGCTTGCATAGACAATACCGCTAGTGGGAGTAGTGGGAACGAGATACAATGTCAACGCTGCTAGTGTCGCCACCTACGAAGAGCTTTGCGTAACGTTCCCTATTTTCAAGGCATTTGGGTGCATGTGCCGATATTTTTGAACACCTATAGTGTACCGATGTATGTGATGGTGACTGTACCATCGGCCAAAGCCAGAGTCGACCAGATTCAAAACATAATCGCTTGCAATGCTATACGGCTGGAACCAAAATGCGCCTTTAAGATGGCCGACTCTGGCTTTGGCCGATAGTACGTTTTTATTTTATTAACTAAAGTATCTCAAGTTCTTTCTATTCTAAGACCTTAGGTATTTACGCAGAGGCGTAAAGTAATGTAACGCGACACACCGCGCGAGCTGCTAGGCGACTAAAGCTTTTTCATCACACTTGCTCGTAAAGCTCTATACACTACAGACACAGAAGCTATAGCCGATTTACCTCCCTCGGGAGTAATGGAAATTTTTATAACTCCCTTGGGAGTTATGAGCTTGTGTGATCTTATTGGTTAAAGCAAATCCAGGTGGCCGCGTGCTACAAGAATTCTGCCCTGTGATCGGTTGAATAAAAATCTAGCAGGCCATGCGCTGCAAGTTTTACTCGTACTGATCTGGAAGTGAAGTTGTCAATTTCGTCAAATTTTGATTTGGTGCGCTTGTATGAAACCTAGATTTTGCTGTCTTTTGTAGTTATTTATTTCCTCGCAAATGTGATGAAAAACATTGTATATAACACGGGGGTAAGAATGTTGCAAACTCGCCACGGGCCACAGCTCGAGCGACATTATATTATATAGTATATTTCCTTGATATTAAACTACCTAACACATTAGGTATATTAATTTGTGGTTCCCCTGCCCAGACGTCCCGCGTCCTAGACTCGACGTACCGCTACGTGAAGTTCGTGCGCAAGCTTCGGGCCCTAGAGGAGGAACAGCGCAAGGGCGACCAGATCAAACTCAATGAGCTCAAGGACAAGCAGTACAGCGACTTCTTCATCAGCTGCGATCGCAAGTAAGTCAGTGTACTGGCGCGGCATTCTACGCGACTATTTTATCTGCGATCAGCACGCGTGCACAGTATGGCAGAGTATGCCCATTGAGCTAACAACTTCGACGCGGCCGCCGGCGGCTTGTCCTCTCTCTAGTATTCTATGCTCTGAGGTCGTAACGCACAGACTACGCCATCGAGTTACATAGTACGAGTAGATATAAAGCAGACATCTGAAATATTTGGGAAGTACTACTTAAGTGCACAATGAAACGCAAAACTCTTCTACTCTACGACAGTTCATGCATAGGTACAAAGAGTCCGTACACCCCACGTTCCCAAGCCACGCACGGTCCCCTCAGGGCCCAGTCACATGCTTGCGGTGCGGCGAAGTTTTGCGGCGCGGCGCCGCACCGCAGACATGTGGCCGGACCCTCATCCGCTGCAAGCGAGGCGTGAGCTTGTCCCAGGTGGGTCGATGCCGTGACGGAGTTGATAAATGGAGGTCCATTTAAAGATGCACGAGCTGGTGCGGTGACGGTCAGGCGAGCAGGCGATAAGTGTGCGTTAACCATATATATATTTTATGAACCTTTCATTCGCTTGTGCAGGTTATGTTTGACAGAAGGTAGCACGATTGCGTTTATTATCTCGTAAAGCATTCGGTTCCTTCTTAAAAGTTGGTACGAAAGTGTGTGTCCGACATAAACGCTAGGTATATCATGCTAGCTAGTTTGGACATACCTAGGGGAGAGCGGGGACAAACGTAACACTTTGCACTTTGACCGTGGTTTCTAGTTAGGTGTCATGATTTTCGGGTAGTTAATGATACCATATGAAAATTTCATTCATATTCTTCGAATTGATGTATTAATTTATTTTATTATTGCGTGTTGTGTGTGATTTAAAAACACTTTAAAAAAAAATGTCAGTTGTTACTTTTGACCACGATATGAGGTCACAAGTAACGCAGTGTGGGTCAAAAGTAACAGGATAAAGGTTTATGCAATAAAATCAACTTCATTATTAAATCAACAATTATTTATTAAAAAACAACGTAATAGTGATAACAATTAGCTTCTGGAAATAAAAAAAATAAAACGAATGCCTCCTCGTCAGTACTTATTATAAAATTATGAGTTGAGATCAACATTTTTTTATTACAAAACTATGTAATCAACCATGTATGTATGTAACCTATCAAAAATAATATTCTGTTACGAATGACCAACAATAATCTTCTGTGAATAATAAACAAAAATAATCTTCTGTGAAGAAAAAACAAAAATAATCTTCTGTGACGAAAAAAAAAGAAATAATCTTCTGTGAAGAATAAAAAAAAGTAATTCGTCAGTTCTTATTAATAATCAGTCTAGATAATTTACTACTTATTATACTCTTCTACTCAGACATGCAATTGTGGCACACATAATTTGCATCATCAGAGACGCAAACATTGTATTTTTTAGAAAGGGCTCTAATTTTTACACCATCTTTTAAATGCTCGCCAGCTGCTTTTCTATACACCTCCATGTCAGTGGTTCCTCGCGTGGTTTTTCTTATGCTTTGTCGAGGCATTCTGTTGAGATAAACAAACACGCATGAAAAACATATGTAATTTAGTCATAACGGGCCAAAAGTAACAGGTCGGGGACACAAGTAACATGTTACTCTTGTCCCCGCAGTGGTATGTTACGTTTGTACCCAACCATGTTTTTGATAATTAACGAACGCTAACCTCAAAATGGAATATACTAGACGAAAACGAATTATAACACTATGAAATCAATTTAATGAAAAACTACTATGCAAACAATCACGTTACTATCACATTTCTAATACCACGTAAACAGTAAATGAAAAAACATCAAAATACTTACTTTTGGTTCGTAAAAACACGTTCCGTCCCGTAGCACAATCAAACAGCGCGCTGCGCACGCGGTAACTGGATGCAACTGAGGGGGGCGCGGCCGGCTATTGCTCGAGGGGGGCAACGCCATGTTTTGTCTAAAGCGTAAGCTTACAGAGCGTTTGTTACTATGGACCCGCTGTTACGTTTGTCCCCGCTCTCCCCTACTATACCATGCCATCACCATCAGATCTACGTTTCTGGGCGTTCTGTGAGATACAAAGTCGTGGCCGAGCTCTGAGTGCTCTTGTTAACATTGAGGATATATATAATGATAAGTAGGTATCTAATACCACAGTCTATAAACCAATACAGTCAGTCGACGAAGCCGTCTAGACGTGGCAATCGTGCGGAGTGTGAGGGGCGAGGGGCGTATAATAGGGCCAGCCCCAGCTGCATACATGTAACTGGGACATGACGTTGTCAAACCCGCAAACGCCAAAGGCGTCGGTCCACTTTTACTCTTTACACTGCACTGTGCTAATACTAAGTGTATGTTTGTTTTGTCAGATCTCTACTCAATAATGTGGCTCGTCGAGTCGAGTTATGCATGGAGTCTTACCAAGCTGATCTAGCGAAGAAAAAGGAACGGTACCAAATCTCAATTTGTTATAGCAGCAAGTCAATTTGTTTATAGGCGCCCGAATTTTTCTCTGCTTTTGCTCTTACCGTTTTCTACTTTCCTACTTCAGCTTGAAAGAGCTGCTCGCCCGTGAGGAGGAGGAAAATATCCGCAAGTTTGTAGTGCAAGTGCAAGCGGCACGGGAGACGGCCTGGCAGGACAAGAAGGATAGATTAGCGTTCCTGATAGCCAAGCGGAAGAAGGAGCATGAGGAGAAATTCAAAGATACACCGCTGTAAGTTACACTATACTTAAAAGAGTCCCCGGCAAGCTCGGGTCTCCATACAAACGTAGTTACGCTCTCGTTTTCAAACGAATAGCTATAGTTTACTCTGAAACTTTGTACTTATAACAAGTTAAGGTACCTTTATCCAGTATACTAGTTTATGTAGCTTCAGATACCATAGAAAAAAAATACAGCGAATTTAAGTGTTTCATACAAAACTTGTTTTTGCTGTATTTCGTTGGTTTTATAAACGGGAGCCATATAAACTAATTACAGACCTAGATATACCTCATGTCATTGTATATGCAAAGTTTCGTTACAATCCAACACGTAGTTTTAAAATGAGAACCAAATTCCGTTTGTATGGGAAGGTGAAATTCGACCGCGCTTGCCGGGGACTCTTAACACATTCAGTGCCGGGAACACGACTATCGTGTGCCTACGTCGTAGGCGCTTTCCGCTACATACGGGGAACACCACGGGATGCAATAAATGATTTGAATTGAATTGGATCGGCTACGAGCGTAGCGCGTAGCGATTCGCGGCACTGAATGTGTTAAGTGGCAGTAGGCGGGGCACATTGCACGTAGAACCGATGGCCGTTGGGCCCCCCCAAGGTTCTCGAGTGGCGACCACGTACTGGCAAGCGCAGCGTGGGTAGAGTGGCCCACAAGGCGGGCTGGGCAAGTTCGCAGGAGTCCGCTGGATAAGGATGGCACAGGACCGGTCATTGTGGCACTCTTTGGGGGAGGCCTTTGTGCAGCAGTGGACTTTTTTCGGCTGACATGATGATGACGATGAAGCAATTTAGGCAACCATTTGTTTTAATCTGAAATCAAGACAACAGAACTACCTCTGTAGCCTAGTTGGTAGTTACCCTGCCTACGAAGCCGGAGGTCCCGGGTTCGAATCCCGGTAAGGGCATTTATTTGTGTGATGAGCACAAATATTTGTTCCTGAATCATGGATGTTTTCTATGTATTTAAGTATTTATTTATCTAGCTTGCTCTAACTAGGCGACGATAAACATACATATATATGTATGTTTATCGTCGCCTAGTACCCATCATAGTACAAGCTTTGCTTATTTATTTATTTAATTTCTTTATTCAGACAACAAGATCCACTGTTTGTTAGTAAATAAATAAATAAATAAATATTTGCGGACAATCTTACACAAATCAACCTAGTCCCAAACTAAGCAAAGATTGTACTATGGGTACTAGACGACGATATAGATACTTATATAGAGAAATAAATACATAGAAAACATCCATGACTCAGGAACAAATATTCGTGCTCATCACACAAATAAATGCCCATACCGGGATTCGAACCCAGGACCTCTTGCTTCGTAGGCAGGGTCACTACCAACTAGGCTAAAGCGGTCGTCAAAAAATATTATTAATCCTATGTTATCCTATGTTAGAATAATATATTATGTAGCTAAAGATATGGTGTTTTTAATTAAGTGTTGCATTATTGAGCACTCACTCCTAAAGGCTACAGTTTTTTAGGAGGCTGTTGGAGCTGCCACGTATTCTGGCTAAAAGTGATGACATCTTTTTCCGCAACTTAGTTTGGGACTAGGTCGATTTGTGTAAGATTGTCCCCAAATATTTATTTATTCCTCCCTCATAATGTAAATCTACGTACAGATCGAAGTGCGTCCACGTTCTACCGTGCCTCGTGAAAGTCCGAGCGATGGAGGCTCAGGACGTTCAGCTTTACCAGATGAGAGAGAAGGCGGCGCGGCAAGCGGCGGAGAAAGAGTTCGAAAAGATGTGGCATGAGGTCGCCATGAAGGAATCTGAAGCGTTGGTGAGCACTCTGTTTTTTTTTTTTATACAACGACTGTGGCAAACAAGTTTATATACGGCCTGCTTGATGTTAAGCAGTTACCGTAGCCTATGGACACTTGTGACTCCAGAAGAATCACAAGCGCGTTGCCGACCCTTTATTACAAGCTTTATATTAACTTGCACTGTTCGTATGTATGTAAATATGTAAAGTATCTATGTAAGTTGTCCGTCAAAATTTGCAATAAATTTTTCAGTCATTTCCCGTTATCCAATTGAGCTGAAATTTTGCAAGCATATGTATATCGCATGACAATGCAATATTATGATGACTTGGAGTTGATTTTATGCTGGAGCTGGAAGGTGGCCATAGGAACTCCGCAATAAAACGACACCCATCGAGTTTAGGCTCGTTAGAATCGTCTCAATGAGTAGTTGATGATGATGGTATGCAGAAAAGTACAGTCGGCAATAAAAGCGTGTACCAAAAATGACATTTTTGACAGTAACTTATTCACTTGAGGATTCGCTGTGTTGGCAGATAGAGACATGCATGTCCCTCACACCCAACACAGCGCACCCTACGGAGCCGTGGCGACCTTACTCACCACCAGGAACACAACACCACATGCTTCATAGCATGCAATAATATAGCAACACTACAAAGCAGTGGTGCTATTATGGCTGCGGTCTTCTGTAAGGTGGATGTACTTCCCCAGTGGGGCTGCTCCACATACGAGCGAGATGACATTCCGCTGTGCTCTGCCCCTACCTCCTGTTGGAAATATTTCTGCCCTCTTGTAATAGGTACGATCACTCACTAGGGGCTTTTACCTTTGTGCCGTGTCGCATTGAACGTCATGTTAAATTGCCATATGAAGTTGTCAGACGAGTGAAAACTACAAGGTACTTAGGTGTTCTGCAACTTATGAGACTGACTGTACAGTCGAGTTTATAAATATACCAGCTGCCCGTGCTTCACCCACGTATTGCAAGGAACGAAGGAATACCCGCGGGATAAAATGTAGCCTAAGATGTCCATCCAGAAAGTCCAACCTATACACCGTGCCCGTGAATAACCCGAAAGATTTAAGCTAACGATACTAGAGCTTAATTAGAGTAATAAATGTAATATGAGTTTAAGTCAATTCAGCAAAAAAAAATTTTTTTGTTTCGTTTTTTCGATGTTTTGAATGTATTTGTACATAAAAAGTAAATGTTATTTGTAAACTTGTCACTTAAAATGGATTTTTACTTTTTTTTTTCGTAAAACCTAGTTTTTAAAAAGTGTTACTTGTCACTTTTTGACATTTATCAATAAGGATATTTAGACTACATCCCATAGTGGCAACATCGCCATCAAAAATGCGTCTTGCAATATGTAATAGTAAAAACTTGGTTTTTTTTTAATTGGTATTAACTCTGAAACTAGGCGAATTACAAAAAAGTTTATACGACATTTTTAACCTCAAATATGGTCAGGAGTATGCTGTTAAATTCTCTCGCAATACTCACGGGCACGGTGTATAAGGTTCCGGAGATTAGGTAGCTCCAACATACAAACTTACTATCTCACAGACTTTGTGCCAATAGATACAAAAATACTGGTATTGTTTAAGGCGATGTGAGCTCAGAAAACGAAAATAAAAAAGTCGTATCTCTTGTTTGGATTATACGGCTGCCCTAAATTTAATTAACAATCTTGAGGTCTAGCTTTCTCGAGGGACAACAGCTATTCGAATCTTTAGTTTTTGGGTTTCGCTCGATATAAAAAAATCACGAACAATAGTCTAAAATACACTTAAAAATTCGTAACAAGTTATGCACAACAGCTAAACATATTAAAATTGGTTCAAAAAATCGGCAATATCATGTTTGAGGGAAATTAGCTATTACTTTTTTATTTATTAAAACGCCAAAAAAAATAAAATTAAAAAAACATGATATCCGCGCTTCTGAACACGCACTTTCATCTGGCTCACGCTAATGCTCAGTGAGAGGGACAGACCACGAGTCTACGTCGCCTTAACATATGTGTGGTTTTCAGGCAGCTCGCATGGAATATGACGTCATACAGCGAGCGCGCCGCGACATGGATTGCCACAAATACTCAGTGTATCAGGCTGAACAGAACAAAATTAACCAACAGAAGGAGAAAGAGCGGCTTAAGCAGGAGACCTTGTACTTCAGGGGGTTGTGGGACAAGGCAATCAAGGATGAAGAGGAAGGTAGGTTCGGGGGTCCATCAGCCCCCTATTTTTAACCCCCGACGGAAAAAGAGGGGGGTTATAAGTTTGATGTGTCTGTGTATCTGTGTGTCTGTGTGTGTGTCTGTCTGTGGCATCGTAGCTCCTAAACGAATGGACCAATTTGAATGTGGTTTTTTTTATCCGAAAGCTGACTTGATCGAGATGGTATCTACGTTTCAACAAAATCGGTTAAGCCGTTTTTGAGATGTTGAACTTTGAAATGAAAATGTCGGGGGTTTTTCAACTGTTCTACGTTGTAGCTATAAGTTGACAAGTACCTATACTGTTTGCGATAATCGGTGACGCAGTAAATTCATTCATTTGTGTTGTTTCTTGAATTTGGCTGTTACATCAACACACTTCCCCAACCTAGACTCATACCGTTTTACCAATCGGTATCGGCGACGTAATCCGAACCAAATGGAAATCCTAAGTGACATAGGGTCAGTTTGGGCTTTGTCAATTGACAACTTGATCAGAGAAATCAGAACGCCTCCAATTTGGCTTAACGTCTTACTAAACCTGGACTTTAGCCCAAGCTGCTTTAGCTGTTTACAGATGGCAAGGCAATATAGGCCCAGGCCGAATTTATGTCATCGCTTGCGTTGTTTTCTTGTGACTCTCGTGATTGTTGCCAATCTAAGAACCACCACACATATATTGTAGTACCTACCTACCGTCATAATCGGCAAGAAATGTAGTTTTGTCATCGTGATTAACGAACTTTTAATCACGTTAGTACTTACGTAAAACTGGTCAATTTTAGCGGAACGCCGCCGCACGGATGCGCGTCACAAGACCGGCCGCGACAGAGATCAAGCGATCGAAGAGCGGAAGATGAACTTGAAGAAGCTGGCTGCAGAACAAGAAGTCATACAGGACGCGTGGGACTCGCTGGCAGGACAAGGGCTCGCTGCCGTCAAGGCTGAAGAGGAGCTGATCAAGCGGAAGGAGGTAAGATAGAAGGAGAGCAAGCGATCGCAGAACGGGAGTTGACTTGAAGAACAAGAAGTCATACAGGACGCGTGGGACTCGCTGGCAGGACAAGGGCTTGCTGCCGTCAAGGCTGAAGAGGAGCTGATCAAGCGGAAGGAGGTAAGATAGAAGGAGAGCAAGCGATCGCAGAACGGGAGTTGACTTGAAGAACAAGAAGTCATACAGGACGCGTGGGACTCGCTGGCAGAACAAGGGCTCGCTGCCGTCAAGGCTGAAGAGGAGCTGATCAAGCGGAAGGAGGTAAGATAGAAGGAGAGCAAGCGATCGCAGAACGGGAGTTGCCTTGAAGAACAAGAAGTCATACAGGACGCGTGGGACACGCTGGCAGGACAAGGGCTCGCTGCCGTCAAGGCTGAAGAGGAGCTGATCAAGCGGAAGGAGGTAAGATAGAAGGAGAGCAAGCGATCGCAGAACGGGAGTTGCCTTGAAGAACAAGAAGTCATACAGGACGCGTGGGACACGCTGGCAGGACAAGGGCTCGCTGCCGTCAAGGCTGAAGAGGAGCTGATCAAGCGGAAGGAGGTAAGATAGAAGGAGAGCAAGCGATCGCAGAACGGGAGTTGCCTTGAAGAACAAGAAGTCATACAGGACGCGTGGGACACGCTGGCAGGACAAGGGCTCGCTGCCGTCAAGGCTGAAGAGGAGCTGATCAAGCGGAAGGAGGTAAGATAGAAGGAGAGCAAGCGATCGCAGAACGGGAGTTGCCTTGAAGAACAAGAAGTCATACAGGACGCGTGGGACACGCTGGCAGGACAAGGGCTCGCTGCCGTCAAGGCTGAAGAGGAGCTGATCAAGCGGAAGGAGGTAAGATAGAAGGAGAGCAAGCGATCGCAGAACGGGAGTTGCCTTGAAGAACAAGAAGTCATACAGGACGCGTGGGACACGCTGGCAGGACAAGGGCTCGCTGCCGTCAAGGCTGAAGAGGAGCTGATCAAGCGGAAGGAGGTAAGATAGAAGGAGAGCAAGCGATCGCAGAACGGGAGTTGACTTGAAGAACAAGAAGTCATACAGGACGCGTGGGACTCGCTGGCAGAACAAGGGCTCGCTGCCGTCAAGGCTGAAGAGGAGCAGATCAAGCGGAAGCAGGTAAGACATCTTGGCCAAAAAAGAGCTTAGAAGACGGAAGAATGTAAGAATGAGCTTCGTCGGTCGTAAATACTAAGAATAGGGAAAGAAATGATAAGACGACTGCAGAAGATAGAGAATATTAAGAGAAGTCACCACTGTAAGGTCTATTAAAAAATATGTGGTCTGATTATCTGAGGTTAGGTTACTTTTCCATTGACAGCTGGTTTATCACGTTGTGTCGCTAGTTGACATGTGAAACTTCACGAAGGAAGACGTAGAATAAAAGTACTATTATTGACAGACTGCTTGAGTCAATTCCACAGCCCGTGACTAGTGCGCCGTTTCAAGAAGCTACTACCCGTCCATGGGTGCCCATATAGTGACCCACTAAACGCGTACTTCGGGACTTTTGATTTAAAATGCGTTTTTTTTTATGGTCATTGTTTTTACAAAAACAAACACCCACTCATTTAAAAGGTTGTTGATTGAGCTTTAAAATGATATACATATTAATGGGGTACAGTACATTCCGTAAGAGCTATATTCGCTCGAAACGAAATTTTCGAAATGTGCGATTTTTTTGACGCCGAGTGTACTTACCTACAATTGTACGAGTCTAAACTCGCAGCACTGCTGGCATTTGACCAATAACGTCTGGTCATTTGACCTGTGTTGCTAGTTTAGACGGCAGCAGGCCGTTCAATATTGAGCCTTGTACATTTGCCCGATTAAGTACTTGAGTCAAACCCACGGGGCATAAATTGATTTGACCAGGCCCCGTAGCATGGATGGGCCTTATCACGCGATAAGTGACATTATAACAGCATCGCCTCGTTCTATCGAACGGTGTCAGCCAGGGACGGATGCTCTATCAATTTCACTTCCATGTTACGGGGCCAGCTGTTTCATTTCAATCCCACAAAATCGCACCTGTCTCCTTTCAGCGCGAGCTAGACCAGTGCAACCGCAAGATGATCGAGCTTCGCGATGAGATGCGCGCCTCGGAGTCGGCCAACGACGAGGCCATATACGAGGAGGCGCAGAAGTACCAGAAGGTGGTCGACCAGAAACGCTGCCAGTACCTCAGCTGGTCGCAGAAGACTAATAAGGTGAGCGCGTGGATATCTACGCATTTTCAGAGTGAGGTAGACCAGTGTAACTGCAAGATGATCGAGCTGCGCGCCTCCGAGTCGGCGAACGACGGCTCCATATACGAGGAGGCGCAGAAATGGGTACGTATTAGAAGATCAAAAATCGATATATCGACAATGAAAAATATCAAAAATCTAAATATTGAACGATCGAAATATCATTATGTCGAGGTCTAATTAGTCCACAATTAAAATGCCGAACGCTTAAAATATCGAAGGTACAGAATATCAATAAGTATTGGTGTATCGACAGTGAAAACTTTCGACGTTTTACTAGTAAACTATGGTCTTATGAACTTTCGATGTTTTAAATTCGATATTTTCATTTTCGAAATGGTTGTATTCGATATTTTAATCGGTTGGTAAATAAAAATTTCGATATTTTGAATTTCGACCATGCATGCAACCGTTTGATATTTAGATTTTCGATATTTTGTACTTCAATGTTTTCACTGTCGATATATCAATTTTCGATCTTCTAATACGTACCAGAACCAGACCCTGTGGGTGTGTGTGGGTGGTCGACCAGAAACGCTGCCCGTACCTCAGCAGGTCGCAGAAGTCCAATCGGGTGACTGCGATATCTAGGTAGTTATTTATTTAATCGTATGGCATACATTATTTGGCCTTTTTGAGTTTGTCACTTTTTAGTACCACCCAGGGGACACGTGCAGGGTTGTGGTAGGTAGCTCCTGCGGACGCAAGTGACAGTTGTCCCCCCTTTGTCAAGTGAGTGGGCAACTCGACTGTTAGAGGTTCTTAAGCCGCCCGAAGGCCTCTAACTCGGCTTAACGACTACTGTCATAGACAGCATCCGGGATCAACTGCTTAGCGTGCCTTCCAAAGCACGGATGCGCTCATTTATAGTAACCACTCAAACAGGTGGTCACCTATCCAATGACTGACCGCTGCCATCTTTGCTTTACCTGCGTTATCGTTTCCGATTCGCAGGAGCCGCAGGGCTATGAACGCTTCCTTTTTTTTCGGGAGTTCGGATCCTCATAGTCTTTTTCTGGCTGTACAGTCGCCATCACATACATAGGTACACTATAGGTGTTCAAAAATATCGGCACATGCACCCTAATGCCTTGAAAATAGAGGTGTGTTCCGATGTTTGTGACGTGCTTGTTTGCTCCGATGTATGTGATGGCGACTGTACCCTAAAGGAGCCAGCGCACTCTAGCGGGTTTGAAGGTACCCCACCTTGTCGGAGAAGACTGATCGGGTGAGTGCGATGATTCCTTATTTTCAGGGGTCATCAATTCCTCGTCTTCTTAAGTGTTTCCCGGTTGTACGCTAAAGGAGCTTTGGCATCTAAATCCAAGATTTGGCGGGGGCACTAGTTTTACGAAAGCGACTGTCATTTCACCTTCTAACTCAGAGGGAAAACTAGACCTTGATGGAAGTAGACAGGTTTCCTCGCGATGTTTTCTTCACCGAAAAGCTACACTTAATTTGATACTACATCAAGCTATTACTTAATGATAGGTCCTAGATACACACACACTTCTACTTTTTAGGGTTCCGTACTCAAAGAGTAAAACTATTACTGAGACTTCGCTGTCCGTCCGTCTGTCTGTCACCAGGCTGTATCTCAAGAACCGTGATAGCTAGAGAGTTGACATTTTTACAGATTATGTATTTCTGTTGCCGCTATAACAACAAATACTAAAAACAAAATAAAACTTAACTGAAGTGGCTTGGAAAACAGTCGTAGACGTTAAAGTTCACTGCGATGTGTATTGGTCCGATCATCACCCGCTAGAAATAAAATGTAATTTGGGATTAATGACGGCTAATAATAAGGTTAGTAGTTCAACATTAAATTCAATTATTTGGGGGGAAAGGACATCTGAACAGTTGACATGTTTTAAAAATTTGTGTCACGAAAAGCTTAGATTTATTGATTTTCCGGACGATTTCAGAGAGTGTAGTGACAAGCAATGTAATAATTTAGATCATAGGTTAGTTATTGACAAGCTACATGCAAAAATTATAAATATTTTAAGTGAGGCCGCCACCGTAAGTTACTCAATAAAAAAGCGTTTTAAACATAAAAAACATGTTGTGGGCTGGAACAAGCATGTACGACAGGCCCACTCGGAGGCTCGACTTGCATTTCAAAATTGGATTTTGTGTGGTAAGCCGAATGGAGGATCTTTGCACAATGAAATGTTAGAGTCTAGGAAGATTTTTAAACGTAAGCTTAAGTGGTGCCAAGATAACGCTGAACAAATTAAGATGAACATTATAGCGATGCATCACTCAAAAAAGGACTTTCCTAGTTTCTGGAAAAATACACGCAAATTGAGCCCCAGGTCGAGTCTTCCTGTGAGCGTCGGGGGTATTAGCGAGCCGTACCAAATTGCTGAACAATTCAGGACACACTTTAAAGTCGAGTCTCGAACGGGTACGGGAGGGGAGGTCCCGCAGGTAGAGCGGCAGGCTGGTGGGCCCTATATGCGGGTCACTGCGAAGGAGGTGGACACGGTGGTGAAGAGCATGAAGCGCGGAAAATCACCTGGCTACGACTCTCTTAGTATAGAACATCTACAGAACGCCGGAGTGCACTTGCCAAGAGTACTCGCCTTGCTCTTCACCTTCTGTGTCGGCCATTCGTATTTACCAGATGACATGATGAGGACCGTGGTAGTGCCCATTGTTAAGAACAAGACAGGAGACAACGCTGACATAAATAATTATAGACCCATTTCGTTGGCTACTATTATGGCCAAAGTGCTGGACAGTGTGTTGGACAGAGAACTGGGGAAACACCTGACTCTTAATGATGCACAGTTCGGTTTTAGGTCCGGACTCTCCACGGAGACTGCAGTTCTTTGTCTCAAGCACACTGTCCGGTACTACACAGACAGGGAAACACCTGTGTACGCGTGTTTCCTTGATTTGTCGAAAGCCTTCGACTTGGTGCGTTATGATAAACTGTGGCAGAAACTGTATGAAGATACCAGCTTGCCCAGTGAGTTGACTGAATTGTTCAGGTACTGGTACGGTCACCAGAAAAATGTTGTCAGATGGTCCGACTCGCTTTCTGATTCGTACAGGCTGGAGTGCGGGGTAAGACAGGGGGGTTTGTCATCGCCCAAACTCTTCAGTCTGTATGTGAATCGGTTGATTGATGAGCTCAACAACACTATGACTGGATGCTCAGTGGATGGCACATTTGTGAATAACATTAGTTATGCAGATGACATGGTGTTGTTGGGCCCATCGGTCAATGCCCTTAACAAGCTGCTCAGGGTCTGCGAAGAGTATGCGGTGTCCCATGGGCTCAGGTATAATACTTCCAAGAGTGTGTTGCTGGTATTTAAGGCGGGGTGCAAATGCTATCCACGCGTTCCACCGGCTTATCTATACGGCACACCTCTGCAAATGGTAAAGGAGTTCAAGTACCTGGGTCACTGGGTCACGGAGACCCAGAGTGACAACAAGGACGTGGAGAGGGAGCGTAGGGCACTCTCAGTCAGGAGCAACATGTTGATTCGTAGGTTTGCAAGGTGTACCACCAACGTAAAGATTACCCTTTTTAAGGCGTTCTGCCAATCATTTTACACCTGCAGCCTATGGATCAACTATACGCAAAAGGCTTACAGTGCCCTTCGCGTCCACTATAATAATGGGTTTAGGATGTTGTTGGGGCTGCCGCGCCATTGCAGTGCATCAGGGATGTTTTGCGAAGCGCACACGGATGGGTTTCACGCCATAATGCGTAAGCGGGTTGCGTCCCTGATGAGGCGCCTGCGCGGCAGCCCGAACAGCCTCCTGCAGACGGTGGCGGCGCGCTTGGATGGTCCCTTCCTGTTCCATTGGGATAGGTTGCATAGGCCATCCAACTGCTAATTGTAAGTGTGATAAAATACCTACTAACATAGTGTTAAGATCACTGTTACTAACAAATTATGGAAATAATATTTCTGATGTAAATTATTAAATAAAATAAAAAAAAAAACATTTTTTAAGGGGGGCTCCCATACAACAAACGTGATGATTTTTTTGCCGTTTTTATAGATAACTAGCTGTTGCCCGCGACTTCGTCCGCGTAGAACATGTTATCGTCTAAATGTTTGTTTAAGGAATTAATTTTTAAAATCATTGAAATTTGCTTTGTAGTCTTGTAGTAAACAGTCTAAAACTGAAGTTACAAATCCCTTACTTTAAAAATGTTTTGCTCTCCATACAAACTTTGAACACCCTTATAATACCTTTTAGGGGATGAATTTCAAAAAACGCTGAAATGAGTTTTGTAGTCTTTTAACAAACATACTAAGATCGAAGTTACAATTCTCATACTTAAAAATTTTCTTGCTCTGATAGTCTGCATACAAACTTTGAACCTTTGAATTAAGAGGGTATCCTAGCAGCATTTTTCCATACAAACGTATTCCCCTATTTCCTTCCTGGTTTATCCCTCTAGAGGACTCGTTTTTTTTTATAAAATCTAGGTGTACTGTATGTATTCCCCTGTCATTTACTTTTTCCCAAAAAATAATTACCAAAACAGATACAAATTTTCGAAAACCTAAAAAATCCCCTATTTTTACTGTCATATTCAGATGACTACCAGACAAATATGAAAGGTTTTTACGTTAAAACAAAATAATAGAAACATAGATCTACTCTTCCTCTAAATTTCAACACCAAACATATATGAATCGACGCGGGTTTGGCGGAGAAAACAGGGGAATACAAAGCATCTTGTCAAGATTTTGTAGTGAAAATCGGTCTGAGCTGCGGTTGTCCCTATCGCGCATCGCACGCGGTCGCTTGGGCGCAACGCGACGGCAATAGTTTGTACAAATACCTATTTCTCAATTTTGTCGCAGACCGACTACGCTCTTAACGCTTTTCGGGGAAAAATTTAAAAGAAAACACTAAGTTTTTTTATTGTAATAAGTATTTTTTCTACAAAATATCAAGTCTGAGACTTGATATTTTGTAGAAAAAATCCTCAAGTAGGTTCGCGCGGCGCGATTCCTAAAAATTCAGAACCTAACCTAGTTAAAGTAAACGTGTGTGTGTGTGTTACTGGTGTATCGAGTCACACTTGTGCGCGGAACACGATAAATGTACAGTAAAGGTTTATAAGTCACCACGTCTTTCAACTCTAATCGTCATCCGAACCCAATCCAGCACAATACAGACGGCGCGTTGACGCTGCGACCCACGGCGGCACCTTCCGAGAGACTCCTTCAAACTCATAAGTATTGAACAAGACCTTAGTAGGCACATTTTTGGCGCTAGCTCAAAAAATGGGTTTCCCATACGAACCTTGCACCCCTTTTTATTCTCATTAGGGGTCGAATTTTCCAAAACGCTAAAAGTACTTGATTTTTATTGTAATAAGTAATCTTTCAACAAAGTTTTAAGTCCCTCGCTAAAAAAATATTTTCTTCATTCAAACGTTCTTATAAACCCCTAAAAATCGAAGTTTCTAAAATGCTGAAAGTATTTAATTTTATTTTTAATTAGTAAGCATTCTACAAAATTGTAAATCAGCTAAAAAAATGTTTCCTCCACACAAATGTTGCACCCACTTTTAACCCCCTTAGGAGTGGAATTTACTAAAACGCTGAATATCCTTTTTTTGTATTTCAATAACTAATCGTCCTACAAACTTTTAAGCTCCTATCCCAAAAAGAGTTTCCCCATATAAACTTTGCAGCCCTTTTTAACCCTCTTAGGGGTGGAATTTTCCAAAACGCTGAAAGCACTTTGTTTGTACTCAAATAAGTAATGTTTCTACAAAGTTTTAAGAACCCCCTCAGGAGATGATTTTCGGGATAAAAACTATGCATCTTCCCTGGGACTCTTACTATCTCTATACCAAATTTCATCTAAATGGGTTTTATCCAAATTTTCACCCCCTATTCCATTACCTTGGGAACTATTTTCGGGATAAAAACTATCCGCTTTCATTCTCCGAGACTTAAACTATCTCTATACCAAATTTCATCTAAATGGGTTTTATCCAAATTTTCACCCCCTATTTCATTACCTTGGGAACTATTTTCGGGATAAAAACTATCCGCTTTCATTCTCCGAGACTTAAACTATCTCTATACCAAATTTCATCTAAATGGGTTCTATCAAAAGTTTCATCCTCCATTTCACTCCCTTAGGGGGTGATTTCCGGAATTGAAACTATCCTATGCCCTTTCCCAGGACTTAAACTATCTCTAAACTAAATTTCATCTAAATGAGTTCATCCAAATTTTCACCCCCATTTCACCCGCTTAGGGGATGATTTCCGAAATAAAAAATATTCTATTTCCTTCCCTAGGACTCTAACTATCTCTTTACCAAATTTCATCTAAATTGGTTCCATCAACATTTTCACGCCTAATGTCACCCCCTCAGGAGCTGATTTTCGGGATAAAAACTATGCATTGTGCTTCCCTGGGACTCCTACTATACCAAATTTCATCTCCATGGGATTTATCCAAATTTTCAAAACTATCTAATGTCATTCTCCGGGAATCAAACTATCTCTATACCAAATTTCAGCTAAACGGGTTCCATCCTAAGTTCAACCCCCCATTTCACCCCCTTAGGGGTGATTTCCGGAATTAAAACAGTCCTATGTTTCATCCAAATCGGTGCAGCGGTTAAGTCGCACCATACAATTTTTCAACCCCAGTTTCATCCCCTTAGGGGTGGATTTCCGGGATAAAAACAACCCTATATGTCCTTTCCCAGGACTCAAACTATATCTATACCAAATTGTATTCATATAGGTTCCATCCGAATTTTCACCCCTAATTTCACCCCCTTAGGGGATGATTTCCGGGATAAAAATTATCCTATGTCCTTTCCCAGGACCTAAACTATCTCTAAACCAAATTTTATCAAAATTGCTTACTTCTAAATTTTCACCCTCTCATTTAACCCCTTTAAGGGATGATTTCCGGATTCAAACTCAAACTATTTATAAACCAAATTACATCCAAATCAGTGTCACCCCTGATTTCAACCCCTTAGGGGATGATTTTCGGGATTAGAACTATCCTATGTCCTTTCCCAGGATTTAAACTATCTCTGATACAAATTTCATCAAAATTGGTTACGTCCAAATTTTCACCTCCTCATTTCACCCTCTATATTACCCCCTTATGGGATGATTTCCGGGATCAAACCTATCCTTTGTCCTTCCCCGGGACTCAAACTATTTAAATACCAAATTTCATCCAAATCAGTGCAGCGGTTTAAGTAGCTCCATACAAATTTTCACCCCCAATTTCACCCCCTTAGGGGTGGATTTCCGGGATAAAAACTACCCTATTTCCTTTCCCAGGACTCAAACTATCTCTAAACCAAATTGTATTCAAATGGGTTCCATCCGAATTTTCACCCCTTATTTCACCCCCTTAGGGGATGATTTCCGGGATAAAAACTATCCTATGTCCTTTTCTAGGATTTAAACTATCTCCAAACCAAATTTCATCAAAATTGGTTACCTCCAAATTTTCACCCCCTCATTTCACCCCTTTAGGGGATGATTTACGGGATTAAACCTATTCAATGTCGTTCCACGGGACTCAAAGTATTTATATACCAAATTTCATCCAAATCGGTGCAGCGGTTTTAGCAGCTCCATACAAATTTTCACCCCCAATTTCATCCCCTTAGGGGTTGATTTCCGAGATAAAAACTACCCTATGTCCTTTCCCGGGACTCAAACTATCTCTATACCAAATTTCATCTAAATCGGTTCAGCGGTTTAGGCGTGAAGAGGTATTAGGTAGTATTAGTATTAGTATTAGTATGGATGGTACGGAACCCTTCGTGCGCGAGTCCAACTCGCACTTGGCCGGTTTTTTATTACCTTTTTTAGTTTAGAAACTTAAGATAAGATACTACAAAACTGGAATAAGGATGACGCTTCGCCGGCATACTTGTATGGACTATTTCTGGAATGGACTCTATTCCTGTTTGGTCGAATCTACACACTGAAATAGTTAGTAACTAGTAATAAGTAATTAAAATACAAAAAATTTCATTGAGTAAAATATTTCATACTTTATATAGCAACTTGTACCTACCTACCGATGGAAGAGCGGGACTAAATACCTGACACAAGTATATATTTACTGACTAGGTAGCCCCAAAGTACCTTGTAAACGAACAAAACTTATGAAATAAAACATTTTTCATTTTAATTTTTCAACATGTTAAGATGTTAACCCACGTTCCAGGACGTCCGCAAAGCCATGATCGACCAGATCCACGACCGGAAGGAGGCGCGCGTGGAGTTGAAGAAGAAACTTCTAGAACAGGACGAGTATCATAGACAGCTGTTCGGTCAGCTAACGCAGCTGGCGGCGTATAAAGACGTCACCGACGCGCAGCAAAGAAAGAGGCATCAGGAGAATCTGGTGAAGCAGATCGAGTATAACAAATACCTCAAGGTAATTTCAGAATTAAGTTTTCTTTTATTACAAGCTTTTATTTAGCTCACCCCGTTTGTTTTATTCTTTATTCTTTCTTGAGTCAAATTTAGTAATTGAAATTTGATCCACTTCCCGGTTTCCGATTGAGCTGAAATTTTGCATGCATATGTATATCGCATGACAATGCAACCCTTTGCAATGCTTTTTGATGACCTGGTAAAGGTCGCGGGAGTCCGCTGGATGCGGGTGGCGCAGGACCGGTCATTTTGGCACTCTTTGGGGGAGGCCTATGTCCAGCAGTGGACGTCTTTCGGCTGATATGATGATGATGATGACAATGCAATATTATGATGACATGGAGCTGATCTGATGCTGGAGCTGGAAGGTGGTCATAGAAACTCCGCAATAAAACGACACAACCCCATCGAGTTTGGGCTCGTTAGAATCGTCTCAATGAGTAGTTGATGATGGTATGCAGAAAATACAGTCGGCAATAAAAGCTTGTACCAAAAAGCTTTATATTAACTTGACCTGTTCGTATGTAAGTAACTTGTCCGTCAAAATTTGCAATCCATTTTTAACCCCCGACGCAAAAAGAGGGGTATTATAAGTTTGACTTGTCTGTCTGTGGTATTGTAGCTCCTAAACCAATGAACCGATTTGAATGCGGTTTTTTTTATTCGAAAGCTGCAGATGTGATCGAGACGGTTCTTAGCTACGTTTCAACAAATTCCGTTAAGCCGGTTTTGGATATTGAACTGTGAAATGAAGATGTCGGGGTTTTTTTCAACTTTTCGAAGTCTTATCTTATGTTCCCCGATTATTTAATTTTTTTGTTTGAAAGGGTATCTTTTTCAGGTAATTCCATGGTCATCAGGTCAGGACCTGATGATGGGATCATGAGAAATCGAGGGAACTCTTCAAATTTTAAAGCCACACTTGGAGCGATTTGGGTAAATAAATAAATATATAAAGTCGGATTATTGAATATTCCAGGAACAAGCACTTAAAGAAGAGCAAGACCAGATAAAGAAGTGCCAGCGCGCGACCGAGGAGTACAACCAGGAGATCAGCCGGATGCTGTGCAGGTCAGTGCAGTGTATTTGTAAGCCCCGACAGAAAAAGAGGGTTGTTATAAGTTACCCGTGTGTAACACAAAACTAACTTTTCACCTCACTGTAGCGAGGAAAGTGCAACATGCAAAACAACTTTATTTAATTTTAATAATAAATTTGCACCCTTGTATAAAAAATATAACAAATCACTAGATTTTTTTTTTGGTCAAGTGCGAGTCGGATTTTAGTTTTTCCATACGTTTTGAGAACCAGCGCCTGATGAAGGCAACAAGCAACTCTGAAAAGTATGGGAGCACCCTTAAATATGTATTTTATTCTGTTTTATAGTATTCGTTGTTATAGCGGCAACAGAAATACATCATCTGTTAATATGAAATAATGATATTTCAACTGTCTAACTATCACGGTTCATGAGATACGCTCCAAGGTCAAATTACTTTGCCCACTAGTGGATAAAATGAGATTTTGCTCACTGGTTTCAAAGGATAAAAGACGGATTTCCGAGGCAGTGAGGGGAAAAATATTAATTTTGTTCATAGTGTGAATGTGTTTGAGAGAGTGAATGTAGGATAGTGTGTATAGTGTGAATGTAGGATGGAAGGATGCGAGTAGCTCTTTATTAAGGTGCATTTTACGGAAAAGGGACTGAATATACCCGCTCTTAAAACTTTGTGATTATTTACCTAATCCCAGGACTGCTTTACTTTTTTCTCCATTTGACAATATTTAAATATTAAAATAAATAAATAAATATTACGGGACAATCTTACACAAATCAACCTAGGCCCACGGTAAGCTCAGTAAGGCTTGTGTTGTGGGTACTAGGCGACGATATATATAATAGATACATACATATAGATACTTACATACATATATAACATCCATAACTCAGGAACAAATATTCGTGATAAACACACAAATAAATGCCCTGACCGGGATTCGAACCCGGGACCTCCAGCTTCGTAGGCAGAGTCACTACCCACTGGGCTACGGAGGCCGTATTTTTAATCCTTTTTCGAGAAAATTCATCATTATTGGTTAGTTTTATTTGGTGGCCCCTATTATCTTCATCGAAACGACAGTTTAATACGTACCTATATGTGTCGCTTAAATTCAAAATCGGATAAATCCATTCGACCCTATCAGCAAATATCTACCTTATCACCTTTACTTAATAGCAAAATCGCATGATTTGACGGATGGATTTTACCTGGGTTTGAAATTAAGCGACTCATATGATGTTACAGACCATTCTACAGCGACATGCAACACCCGTTCTTACGGCAGATGGCTGGCGGGCTCAAGATGAAGGAAAAGTGTCCGTGCTCCAAGCCAGACTATTGCGCCGTGCCTGACGCTAAACCTAAATCTTAGATGTTAAGACATCATAGCCGTATACAGCGTGTATTTTTAATATTACCTCAAATTGTAACCAGAGGGCTGTGAACCGATATTGCAAGATTTTTTTTCATAACTAGTTACTAACTTTTTTTTCCTTATAAAATAATTCAGCACGCAATGTATCACTACGTTGTCTGATGTGACGTCACAACTGTCACAAGTAACTTTTTCAATGTTTCAAATGAGTGTAACCATTACATTGCTGCCCGATAAATTTTCAAAAATTAATTACGCTTTGGTAGTTAAGACTAACATACAATTTTCTTACAATATCGGCTCATAGTACTAAAAGCTACGTATGGTTAAAATTTGAGGTAATATTAAACATACAGGCTATATATAGGTACCTACTTGAGATTATTTAAGTTGGCCTAATTGCATCAAAGTAGTCCTTTCATAAGCAACTCTACCGTCCAAGGTAGAAGATTACAATTCATATAACAGTTGTATTAAAATTCGTTCACATTAACTAATCTCTCAACCGTAGGCTGCTTGTTAACCTTTTGAACGCCATTCTTCAAATTTTTTCCATTTATTTAATTTTACATTATTTGGCCTTTGAGTTTGTCACTCTTTAGTTACCACCCAGGGGACACGTGCAGGGTTGTGGTAGGTAGCTCCTGCGGACGCAAGTGACAGTTGTCCCCCCTTTGTCAAGTGAGTGGGCAACTCGACTGTTAGAGGTTCTTGAGCCGCCCGAAGGCCTCTAACTCGGCATAACGACTACTGTCATAGACAGCAGCCGGGATCAACTGCTTAGCGTGCCTTCCAAAGCACGGAAGCGCTCATTTATAGTAACCACTCAAACCTCAAAGTCTGACCGCTGCCATCGTTGCTTAACCTGCGTTATCGTTTCCGACTCGCAGGCGCCGCTGGGCTATGAACGCTCCGAATTTTTTTCATGATAGAGTGACTATGAACCTTATATGAAAGAGAGAAGGTTCAAGGTTGTTTTGACAGCGGACGTCATAACACTTAAAGGCGTTCTTGGCGCTGCGGTCTTTAGGCGTGTAGATCAATATGGAACAAAACAGTATAAATGAAATTTATGTTTTAAAAGATATCATCCTCTTCAAAGGAATTTAATTCTGAAATGGAACAGTTGCATTTGTTTTTTTTTTCGGATTTTAAAACAAAATATATCCTGTCCTATTTGCAATGGGGAAGGTAACTGTCAAACTGACAGCACCAATAATGGTCCTTGAAAAAGCTAAATTTGATAAGCTTTTATTTTCGAACCAAAATGGTGGTCTTTAAACTCAGTTGAATTTATCTTTTGATTACTCTTATACGGTGTACATGTGAATTAAACTGTCTTTGGCAAAAATGTTATTTTTTGCGAAAATATGTTTCGTCCCAAATTGCTCCGAAGTGGAAGTCCACCGTTTTCCGAAAAATGCTAAAAATAAAAAGTTGTAGATTAAAGCTAAACGGAAGATTTTTTGCCTGAGAACTGTACATGGCTTCCGTACTACATAGTTAGATACAGTCACCGGCATCAATATAGGATGAATCAAAGGCCGCAAAAATATCTGACACGCTCTAACGGCTCTAGGAATAGAGTTGTCATCAGATATGTTTGCGGCCTTTGTTCCATATTTATGCCGGTGACTGTACCATCGATCTTCTGTCTCTCTCTCATCGTATGGAATCTAGAAGAGCGCCATCTACAATTAGCTTACACCGGCCTTCCCCATTGCACTTGATTCAAATTAGATTGTTTTTTACCCAACTGCCGAAGGAGAGGAGGGTTATGTTTTTCGAGCGTATGTATGTATGTATGTAAGTATGTATGTATGTGTGTATGTCTTATTCTTTGACACGCCCTGCAGCCTAAACCGTTTGACGGATTTCGACATTATGAGGTATCGTTGGATTCCTCATAACCGTGGGAGTGACACATAGGCTAAATAATTGCTAAAAAGCCGTTGGGTTTTTCGAAAATCTTTTGATTTCACTTGTTTCTTGTTGGTACAGTGGGTAGCTAGTGGGTACCTATAGTTGGTAGACACGTATTGGTCCTTTTGATCATTGTAGGTCCAGCGAGAAAGCCAGCTAAGTATGATGACTATTGACCATTTATTATAGGTACATATTATAACAGTGCTTTGATAAAATTATTATTTGCTAAAGCAATAAATTATTCCAACTCGATATTGTATATTTTTTATTTCCTTACCTTACTAGTTACTATTCAAGTCTCGTACTAAAAACCGGAAAGAACATATCTGGATCATCACTGACGCATATTTTTTACGACTATCCTTATAACACGACAAAACTACGTATGCCGGCTAGTGGCGCTGCGTTGTATCCAATTACTATGCAATGGCTTTAGTTCCTGTTTTATCCGTTGACGTATGTAACTTGGTGGAGGTGCGAACACAAAGTTACTTTTGCGGGCCGTAGTTTCACTATAAGCGCTGGCTTCAATATAATAGTAACGCACTCGCTTTAGTTTAACAATTCGCCGCTCGCAAATATAAAATTGTAAAGTTAGTATCCTTGAACCAGGTATGTCGTCTCTCCGAGTGATGGAGATATAAAATTGAATTAGGTACATGGATATTATCCAATTAGGATGCAGATAGCGTGGTTAGATGTGTCACGTAGTAATATGGTCAAAACATGTACAGTTGCGTAGAAAATGCAATAGGAAAAAGGTTTTCTTTCCAACGAAGACCATATCTAATAGGCGCACACCTATTTCTGTTTTTAATTAAATAACCACATACCTACACCCTACATTGTAGGGTGTAGGTATGTGTGTTTGAGAGACTTGAAACTTTGTGTATGGACTCCTTATTACAATATAAGAAAATGTGTTTCAAGGTTTAGCAAAAACCCACCCCTAAACGGGTTAAATAGGGGTGCAAAGTTTGTATGGGGGAAATTATTATAATTATTGGACGAAATTTGGTATAGAGATAGTTTGAGTCCCGGGAAAGGACAAAGGATAGATTTCATCCCGAAAATCATCCCCTAAGATGAAAGATGAAATGGGGGGTGAAAATTTGGATGACCCATTTAGATAAAATTTAGTATAGAGATATTTTGAGTCTCGGGGAATGACAAAGGATAGTTTTTATCCCGGAAATCATCCCCTGAGGGGGTGTAATGGGGGGTGAAAGTTTGTATGGAACTACGACATAAACGAGTTCTCAGAAGGTGTACAGATATTGGTGTCCTTATTTATATACGTATACTAGACGTATATAAATAAGGACATAAATATCTGTACACGCCTTTATGACTTTGACAATCAAGTCCTGTTCAGAATATTTAACTATGTCCTTATTTATGTAGGTACGTGTATGAATACCTTAGACTGTAGGTACCTATGATATGATTTACCTATATTAACCTTTTGACCTCCCAACAATATCTAAAGAAGTCGGAAGCTGAAGTAGCCACAATGCCACTTGCCAATGACCACTACAAATGTTCATGCCTAACAAAACAGCAAACTTATATTCTGAAGGGTTTTGCGCTGCTGAAATTTTGAATTGATTGCGCTAACCGTGTTAGGTTTTATTGTGCATTTCAAAGAATGGATGACCCATCTTCTATGACAAGATTTGAAGTTACGCGAACTGAGCCTGCCCCGTAGCGTGTCACTTATCGCGTGATAAAGGCCATTCGCGTGATGAATGAAAATCGTATAACTACTGACATATTTTTAGACTTACGTTACAAACTAGAGATGTAGTGCATAATTGTTTTCCATCGTGTGTTCACGGAAACGTTACGAACGTGTCTTACTATTTCAGTCGGTCACAGTACAAAAAGTAGGTACCGAGGTTGACTGAAGTATAGGTAGCATGACAAATACGAACGTTTCCGAGAAAACACGATGAAAAACAAGAAAAGTCAATCGTGAGACATGCCTCTAGGGTTGAATATGTAATTTTTTCCTATGGTTGGCATTGTCATTATTCAGAAACTTCATAGTTGCGCAATGTGTCAGGATTGACTTCATAGCCGCGGGGGACGATAAAACGTAGTGGTTATATTCTCTTTGCGGGGGACTGTAAGTACATCTGTCGCAGAAATGCATCAACTACAAAAAACCGGTTGCCTACTGAGTATATATTAAAGTAAATAATTATGTATACCTACTTATGATTCCATCTTGAGTAGGTACAATCCCGGAGAATACCAATTTTCCATATAAAAAAACTGCATTGTAAACCTCATCGAAATTTGCGTTTTCGTGAACCCATTTACAAACGAATAGAAATCCAAACATAACTTTTTTCGTTTATGTTCTAATTGTAACGATTGCTGTTTTCCCATTTGGTTGATGACAAGAAAAACTAGTGTAGGTATTTGTTATACAAAGGTTCTTCATCATCAATGTGACGTCAAGCTCAGCATTTATTACCTAATTATAATATCTACAGGGAAGAATATAGGTTACTACACCGTCACTTCATACTGTCGTGACTATTATATTATTATACCTACTTATATTATAGGTTGTACGCGGGCTGGGTTTCCGCAACTCGACGTCATAAATGCGCCTATTTTGCGTAGGGTAACCTACTTATATGCAAGTTGTTTTCCTTCCTGGTAAGTAAATCCCCAGACGACTATCTTTTTGTTTCTACCAAGATGTTGAAAACAAGTGACGACAAATGACGACAACCATGTGCCGATTCTAAAGATATTTGCACGCGAAGCAGGCCCCGTAACATGGATGGCCTTATCACGCGATACGTGACAGGATAGAGCAGCCGTCCCTGGCTCTCACCGTTCGATTGAACGAGACGACGCGCTTATTCTATCACTTATCGCGTGATAACGCCATCCATGCTACGGGGCCAGGTCGAGATTTTGTTTGAGTGTGCGACAGATGCTATGGCGCACACATACAAGCCGCGCGCGGTGCGTTTGTATGAAGATAACATACTTTGCCCTCTTTATACTATGCCGATAGGCTACAATTTCGGATGAAAAGAGCTAACCAATGCCACCGAGCTAGTGAGGGGCAATACTGGCCCTTATTATAGCGATCCTCAGGGGCTCTGGCGACCTTCGCTACCGGGAACACAATAGGTACCTACGGCATACAAACACACTTATAATATTGGAGTCATTTAATTTGTGTTAGGTATTTGGCTGCGATAATTTATTTTAAGAAAATAACTAATATTATATAATTATTGTAGCTAACAAATTTAACAAATTGTAACAAATTGACTTGTAAAATGTAACTTATACTTTTACCAATAAAATATATGAATATGAATATATGAATATGATCGTCCATAAAAAATACTTGCCCGGTGACAAATTGAAGCAGGTATAACTTAGATACAAATGAATCCAGGTTCCAGGAATCGTATTTTCCAAACCCGCACTATTTTTAAAGTTCTTACCTATCAAATACTTCATAAAAGATTTGTATTATGAAGCAGTAAAACGCTGTTTACATAATATATAAATTTCAAACAAAAGGAAAAAAAATATTTAGGCTCCGAGCCGAAGTCGAACCGGCGACCACAGGTGTGGACGACGCGTGGCGCCGACGTGGTCGATGTGCGACAGGCCTGGGTTTGACCTTCGCGACCTCACAGTCACCTAACAAGGGGCGTTTAAAAACCGCGGCGGGCGAACCGCGCGTTTCAACCGCGGCGGGTGAACCGCGGCGGTTGAACCGCTCAGCGTGTTTTTAAACGGCCGTAACGCGCTCTGATAGCGCAGGTGCTCTAGGGGAGCACTAATCCCGCAGACTGAGCTGCACTGTTGAAGGATGGGGTGAGGGTGACGATAAAATAATACTTGGCGAAAAATAAATGAAACGGTATAATAAAATAATGAGACACAAACTACTGATTAAACTTTCCCTATCACAATTTCCTACTTCCTATCACAATTTCCCTACTTCTTCCTTTCTTCTTCTTCCTAGGAGCTCCCACTGGTGGGGCTGAGCGAACACAATTCTATCCGGCGATTATAGCCTCTTTTATACCCCTAAGGCATTAAAAGTGGTGGGGATATAATTTTGAAGACCTCGCCCACTTTTACTATGGAAAAGCTAGTTTTTACGTTTTCCTGGTTTTCAGGGAAACCTTAAGGGTTTTTACATATTTTCCTTCAAAAGAACTATTTCTGAGCTATACATTACAATATCTACTAGTTTTCCTGCTTTTCCCGTTTAAATTGGGAAAGTCGATATTTACGTAAAATTACCAACTTTGGTAACATGAAATGGCTTTGCCAGGCCCTAGTGGCTTTAATTAACATTAATTATCAAAAGTGATTATACATACGTAAGGGCATTTACCGTACCTTCCTAACGATACCTCAATTGCTTTCGTACCTCACCTGGTTACGAAGCTATGGCCGGGTGAGACCGTCAATTTTCACATTTACATTAACGTGGTAGCATAAGTTTGACTTTGCTCCCGTCTTTTTAGCCAATCAGAGAAATCAACCTGAACCTTGACCATTATTGCACCATAATAAGCAATAATCTCTATGCATACGTTGTGTACATTTTTATTTCACATTTTATGTAACTCTAGTTACCGATGTCCCTTGTTGACGGACTAGATCTGGATATAGTCTCAAGTTGGTTTCTTTACAATTAATTTGGCTATCTCTCCCTCATTTATCAGGGGCTCTCCCCCTATCGATCTTTATGAAATAATTACTGGAGGTACCTGGTACCTTTATCTTTACTTTAAGCTATTTTCTTCGTCTGTACCTATTGTACTTAGGTCCTAAATAAATCACGCGCTTCTTATATGAGCCGTTTGCTTTAGGAGCTTAATCTGGGCACAATTGCCGTCCTTATGTGAAGGAATTATAGTTACACGTCCTTTCCCTTCGTGACCCGTAGGCCTTATCGTTCACATACTATACAACACCCTTTCTCTTCGTGACCCGTAGGTCCTACATTTCACAAACTACATTCTGTCGCCCATAATGCCCCCGCCGGTATGTATCGCAGATACATACTGGGTTGCAAGGGTAAGCGACAGACTACATTAAAGTCTTACGACATGATTCGTCATCAAATACACTTTTAATCACTTTCACTATCATGTTCATTCACTGTCTGTATTACTTACTTTTCACTTTAATTACCTTATGTGGCCCTTGAGCGACCATCACTGGTAACACACTTTCACTTGGCTTGGTTGTGGTCGTGCTTATGGCGTGCGCCACCATTCGCTTGGCGGACCGGGCGACCAGCTGGGTCGGCGGGGCGCTGTTTGCGCCGTGCCGTCGCCGCTGCCCTTCGGCACGTAGGGCCGGTGTGGGCGGACAAGCTCGTCCTTGCAGGACCGGAGATCGCGGCGCTCTCGGGCGCCGCGGTTGAAATCGACCCCGCTGGTCCGGGAGTCGATGTACTGGGTTGAGAGCGGGCTCGCCATTGCAGGACCGGAGATCGCGGCGCTCTCAAGCGCCGCGGCTGGAATCGACCCCACGGGTCGGGGGGTCGATGTATCGGCTGCTGCGACCGACCGCGGGCGACCGGGGGTCGGTTTATTGTTGAGATGGGTCATGCCCCCTCCTGGTGACACGGTTGTGTCCTTGGTGCTGTTTGGCACTGTGATTGCCGCCTTGGCGCGTATGTCGTCGAATATTTTTACATTTCTTTCTTCTCGCGGTTTTAATATTTCGCGCAGCTTGACGTCTGCTTCACTTTGTGTGTGATATGCGATGCGTTCGCGGGTATCCGTACTTCTTGGCGTGGGGCCATATATCGCCCATCCTATGGCGCATTTTACCGCTACTGGCGCGCCCTTAGGGCCCACCCTTATTCTTCGGGTATAATTAACTGCCAGTGGTCGGCTCCGATTAATACTTGGGGCACTCCCATTTCAAAACAAGCGCTATGCGCGTCCTTCAGGTGGTCATACATTTCCACGAGTTGTTTACTAACCTTTTGACCTTTTATTCTTAATTCTGGTACCGTCCGCAGCGTCAGCGGGTGTTCGTTACCTCCTACTCTCCCTCGGATCGATACGTTTATTGTTTTGCTGTTTGCCTTATGGCATATTTCTCCTATTCCTCTAACCTTCAGCATTTCCTCCGGGCCTGTAGCCCCTATTTGATCTGCGATCTCTTCGTCTATCATACTTATGGTGGACGCTTCGTCTAGTAGTGCGTATACTCCTACTTCTCCTTTGGGCCCGGATAGAATCACGGGTATCACTTTCAAAAGCACCTGGGTTGCGTCTGATGAAGACGCGTAGCTATTTTCTTCACTATTGTTGGACTCGTACGGAGACTTTTCCCTCCAGTTCGTATCCGACGGTTCCGCCCATTGGGGCTCTCCTACTAGCTCTGCTTCTTGATCCGTGGCAGCTGCCGTTGCGTCTGCTTCTTGTGGCATGCGCGTCGTCTCCCTTCTTGGCTCGTAACTGCCGTGTAGTAACTTATGATGATAATACTGGCAGCCGGGTGCGTCGCACCGCTTGCCTTTGCACGTCGTGCTGGCGTGTCTTGCATCTAGACACTTATAACAAACTTTGTTGATTCTAGCCCAATCCCATCGTGCTCCTACATTCAGGCGTTGAATTTTATAGCAATCGGTAGTGCTATGACCCCCCCCGCAATACAGACATACTACATTCTGTGTGTTTACTTTTTCAGTGGCGTAAGTGACGCGTGAATATTGGGGGTATGCTGGCTTATTATCATATTGTCGCATAGCCCTTCCTTGGGGGCGTAGTTGCTGCCCACCCCACTCTTGGGGTCGCGGCGGTTCGCGCGCTCTATTGGGCCATGGGTTAGACGCGCGCGGCAGCTCTGCCCGGGAAATCCGCCCGTGGGCGTTGCATAGGCGCACGGGCGTGCGTAAAGGACATTTGTAGCTCCGATTCTTCCAGGAGGAAATCGGATAATCTTTCTATTTCCGCCTTTCCTTCGTGTTCGTACATGCGAGCATATTCACACCATCTGCTGCGAAGGTGGGGGCTTAGTCGATCGGTAACCTCTCTAACCAGCATAGGATTCTCTGCGTAACATCGTTCGCTTAAGTCCATTACCGTGCTCGCTATATTCACGATTTTTATAGCAAATTGGTTGAGGTCGTGAGCGCTGTCGCCTATTGTAGGCATTCCTTTTAAATCCTCCAATGCTTTGTCTACTAGGAATTCGCTTCGTCCGTATTGTTTAGTTAATACTTTCATTATTAAATCCGGCCTTGCCGCCGTTGATAATATGTGCTGTACACATGCTTTTGCGTCACCTTTTAACGCTGCGCGTAACCTCGCTACGTTTTCGTAGTCACTAAATTTGAATCTACGATTCGATTCTTCGTATGCGATCATGAAGCTCCGCCATTTTGATATATCCCCGTAGAATGGTGGTAGCTCGTACACATCTTTGGGCGCCGGTCTGGCTGCCATCTGCATCCGTTCAAATAATTGAACCATTACCTCAGGCGAGGTCTCGTGTGTGTACCTCGTATGCGGTGTCTGTGGTTCGTATGGCGGTGATCTCTCTCTCCGCTCATAAGCTCGCGGCGGCGAGCGCGTTCCGAGTGGCCTAGTGGGGGGTAATCCCAGTGGCGCTTCTTCTCGTCTTTTTTCTTTACCGGAATCTATCCACCTGGCTACTGATCCCATAAGTGACTGCTCGTCTTGTATTGAGCATTCAGATTCTTCGCGCGTTCGTTTCAACGTAGCGCGCCTTTTAATGGACTCCCTTTCTAAACGTATTTCCTCTTCTTGAACTGCAGTGTCTATCTCCATTTTCTTTTTCTGATGCGCTGCGTGTAGCAGCATCTCTTTCCGCCGTAGCTCGGCCAATTGCTCACTCTCTTCTACTTCTAACTCCATTATTCGAGTCACAGACAACCGACTCTCGGTTGAGCGCACTGACGCCGTTCGGCGCGGTGTTGACGTTTCAGCGAATGTGACTTCCTTTTCGGTTCCCGTTTTGTTTCCATGTTCTCCCCTCGCCGGGGGAACTATGATGACCCTTCCCTGAGGAGCATCTAGAGGGATGATAGTAGGCTGACGCTGTAGCCGTTTATCTAAATCCCTGCGCCACAATATCGCTGTGTCTACAGATGGAGATTGCGGTTCTCCCATTTTTGTCAAGCGTGCCGGTGCCGTCCCTCGGGGTTCGGCTATTAAAGTGTCATCGATACTTAATGAGGCTGGTTCCGCCGTTCTCTTTGCGAGCTCCAAGGCTGTATCTTTGGACTTAGTCTTCTTGGTAGTCCGGATGGCACGCGTGGTTTGCGCGCCACTAGTCGATGGCTCGCCAAGCCGATCGGCTGATTCCCCGCGCGCGCGTGCTTGCGCGGCGGCTGCTCCTTGTTCCAGGAATCTTGCCCTTTCTTCGTCTTCCTGGGCCGTAGTCATGGATCTCGTTATCCTCTTCTTGCCTCCTGACATGGTGTTCGTCTCCTCTTGGAATGTGCGTGCTTAAATAACGCTTAGTGTCACTGTAGTGACTTGCTAAGTACTCTTCACGTACTTGAGTCCTTTTTTACTCGAATACCTGCGGTTGCGCACTTTGGCAACCTACACGACAGGTATAAAAGGATTTTTCTATAATATTCTGCACGTCTTGTTTGTAGTTTGTGTCGTGGCTCCGTAGTGACGTATGTACATACGCGATGTCCGATTTTTTCACTATTTTTGATCGCGTCGCGGCGACAAATTTCGAGCTACGCTGTTTTCACTAGCGTCGTTGGTTTTATACCCCCCAAACGACTTTCTTTGAGTACCCACACGTACCTATCGCCTTTACTAACTTTCACTTTTTCTGGATCTACAGATCCGGCTCGAAGGACCAAAACGACTGTGGACGACGCGTGGCGCCGACGTGGTCGATGTGCGACAGGCCTGGGTTTGACCTTCGCGACCTCACAGTCACCTAACAAGGGGCGTTTAAAAACCGCGGCGGGCGAACCGCGCGTTTCAACCGCGGCGGGTGAACCGCGGCGGTTGAACCGCTCAGCGTGTTTTTAAACGGCCGTAACGCGCTCTGATAGCGCAGGTGCTCTAGGGGAGCACTAATCCCGCAGACTGAGCTGCACTGTTGAAGGATGGGGTGAGGGTGACGATAAAATAATACTTGGCGAAAAATAAATGAAACGGTATAATAAAATAATGAGACACAAACTACTGATTAAACTTTCCCTATCACAATTTCCTACTTCCTATCACAATTTCCCTACTTCTTCCTTTCTTCTTCTTCCTAGGAGCTCCCACTGGTGGGGCTGAGCGAACACAATTCTATCCGGCGATTATAGCCTCTTTTATACCCCTAAGGCATTAAAAGTGGTGGGGATATAATTTTGAAGACCTCGCCCACTTTTACTATGGAAAAGCTAGTTTTTACGTTTTCCTGGTTTTCAGGGAAACCTTAAGGGTTTTTACATATTTTCCTTCAAAAGAACTATTTCTGAGCTATACATTACAATATCTACTAGTTTTCCTGCTTTTCCCGTTTAAATTGGGAAAGTCGATATTTACGTAAAATTACCAACTTTGGTAACATGAAATGGCTTTGCCAGGCCCTAGTGGCTTTAATTAACATTAATTATCAAAAGTGATTATACATACGTAAGGGCATTTACCGTACCTTCCTAACGATACCTCAATTGCTTTCGTACCTCACCTGGTTACGAAGCTATGGCCGGGTGAGACCGTCAATTTTCACATTTACATTAACGTGGTAGCATAAGTTTGACTTTGCTCCCGTCTTTTTAGCCAATCAGAGAAATCAACCTGAACCTTGACCATTATTGCACCATAATAAGCAATAATCTCTATGCATACGTTTAGACCAATCAAATTAGCTAAACCCGGACATAATTCGATAACTGTAATTTTCTTTTTCTATGATGTAAAGTATTGTTAGTTATAGTTAAAATAAAAATAATTAAACATTTTAGGGTTCCGCGTCATTGTAAAAAAACCAAAAATCTAATTTTTTAACAAATTCTGATTTCATAAGTGCAGCATAATATGTAACTTTGTAAAATTGCCTCTATTATGATATGACGCTTGCATTCCAGTTAAAGAAATCAAAACTAAACTAATTAATCAACCGGGACTATCATTAATGAAGAAAGTTCAGTAAGTTACACATTTTCTAGCTTATCTTACCAGAAATTATAGATAACTGCAATTTAACAATTTATTCTGAATAGTATATTATGTGTGTTGATAAATTATTAAAAATTAAACAGATTTTCTTTGCGGATTTCTAAAGTCACAAATATTGGTAGTTTTTGGAAAACCAAAATACATAACTACTTGGAAAGTGTTTGATTTATGCTGTCAACATATTATTAGTACTATAAGAAACAAATTAAACAAAAAATATCCACGATTATTAATTAATTCATATTTTTTCGTACTAAAGTTTTAATATGAACCTTATCTCTTGCAGAATAAGGCCGTCATTGCTTTGCGCCTCAACTACCGACCGTGCTGTCGCGAGTCGCAGGCATTCAAGGCCGAAACGCACTGGCAGCGGTGGCGAAGCGGCGCGGGGTGGCGCGGAGGCGGTACTTGTAATGTTCGAGCTAATATGAAAGGATCCGAACGCTTTTTTCCCGGTCGGTATTCTGTGCTGACCCTTTCGTATTAGATCGAACATTACAGCCGGTACCACCTCCACACTGCGCCGCGCCGCCGCTTCGCCACCGCTGTCAATGCGTTTCGGTCTTCATTTATTATGGATAGGTCAGTGATTGTCAAACATTTATAAACACGAACGTGGCATTTACCACGGTTCGGCTAGGGTGGAGATTTACTGAAATATTGTATTCATTAGATCGATAATAACTAAATTGTTCAGCATGAGACATAATTATCGTGAAATGTCGATTACCTATTTATAAGCGCTCAGTCTTCTGTATAGAATTATTTAAATAAAATATGTTACTTATGTGGGTGCAGAAAGGGGCATTATTGGAATGATTTTTATTCGAATAATTATTCGACTTAACATTTATTCGCGAATAATTTATAAGTCTACACTTTCGAATGACGAATGATTAATTCTCATTTCATTCGAATAAATCATCACCAATCCACGAATAATATTTAAGGATGCGGTTGCTCGTTATATACACACGTACACGAATTTAACACTATCACTACAAGTGTACCTATTTTCAAGTATTAATACCCTTTTCTACTAATTAACAATATTTTTGTGAGTTAAGTGAGTCGCTTCATGGGGCATTTAACAGGTTTGTTTCAATATGTTATGTGTGTGGGCTTGTCCATATATTACGTCATCGTTTTTAGGGTTCCGTACTCAAAGATCTCACGCACCGTTATAGTTAGACAGTTGAAATTTTCACAGGTGATGTATTCTGTTGCCGCTATAACAACAAATCCTAAAAAACAGATTTTTTCTTTTCTTTTACAATCTTACACAAATCGATCTAGTCCCAAACTAAGCAAACTACTATGGGTACTAGACGACGATAAACATACTTATATAGATAAATAAATACTTAAATACATAGAAAACATCCATGACTCAGGAGCACATATTTGTGCTCATCACACAAATAAACTTCGCACTTGGCCGGTTTTTTGTTTTTCTATGTGGCCAGTGTGTTATTTTATTATGATGAAACTTCAGACATTATAAAAAGGTATAATATGTGTCAAAAATAAGTTCGTAAATATACCCCCCCCCCCCCCCCCCCCGATACTTTCAGTGCAGCTCCCTTACCAACCAACTAGGCTACAGTAGGGGGCTCCCATGCAACGAACCAAACTTGGCCAGTTGTTTTTTTGTCAATTCTTGACCCCCCCTCCTATCGTCATCCTGTTAATTCCTAAATGGATACTCCTCGCCTCATAAAATGACAACCGTCATCCAATAGACCCCCCCCCCCCCCTCTGTTTTGAAATGACGTAATATATTTTAGAGTTCCGTGCCTCGAAACGGAACCCTTATAGGATCACTTTGTTGTCCGTCCGTCCGTCTGTCAATACCCTTTTTTTCAGGAACGCGTGGAGGTATCAATCATTTAAAGTTCGAATTCCTATGCATAGTGTGTTTGTTGCATGCATTATTTTAGAATTCATATTTTTTATATTAATGTTGCTGTGCCTTAACATGGTTATGCTGGAACTGTATTTATATGTAACATCTTGTAAGACCCATACTGTAACAAATAAATTAATTAAGCTGAAATTTATATCAAATACTCAGGTTTACTGTCTCTTGGAGCTGTGAAAAAATCTAACGCCAACGCAATCAAAAGATACAGCCGTTTATGCCGCAAATTTCCGCAAGTTTTCGAAACCTGCAAGGGAATCAAAACCTACTTCCCGTGAACTCAGAAACTTGAAATTTGGTGCGAAGCAACGGCCTATAGCACAGATAAAAAAATTGCGAAAACCGTAAATTTTTAGTTACATAACTGAAAATTTACTTTCCAGTATATACTGACACGTACCAAGTATGTGAATACATACTTAGTGAGTGTCAGTTTATAGTGGACTTGGTTCTATTGTACGGGGTGGTCCGGAACTCTCTGTGCGCGAGTCTGACACGCACTTGACCGGTTTTTTTTTTACCCGTGGTAAAGCCGAAATAGTAAACAAAAAGCGGCCAAGTGCGAGTCGGACTCGCACATGAAGGGTTCCGTGAAATAAATTGCGGTTTACGATTTATGACGTATTAAAAAAAAAACTACTTATTAGATCTCGTTCAAACCAATTTTTGGTGGAAGTTTACATGGTAATGTACATCATATATTTTTTTTAGTTTTATTATTCTCTTATTTTAGAAGTTACAGGGGGGGGACACACATTTTACCACTTTGGAAGTTTCTCTCGCGCAAACTATTCAGTTTAGAAAAAAATAATGTAAGAAACCTCAATATCATTTTTGAATACCTATCCATAGATACCCCACACGTATGCGTTTGATGAAAAAAAAATTTTGAGTTTCATTTCTGAGTATGGGGACCCCTAAAACCTAATGTTTTTTTTTCGATTTTTGTGTGAAAATCTTAATGCGGTTCACAGAATACATCTACTTACCAAGTTTCAACAGTATAGCTCTTATAGTTTCGGAAAAAAATGGCTGTGACATACGGACGGACAGACAGACAGACAGACAGACAGACAGACGGACGGACATGACGAATCTATAAGGGTTCCGTTTTTTGCCATTTGGCTACGGAACCCTAATAAAACAGGTGAAATAATTACAATTAATATCCGTTTCACCATGCACGGCGATGTTAATTGGTACCCTTGATGAAGCGGTAACCTTTTACTAACAAATTTTAAAACTAGGTATCAGTGTTCTGTCTGTAGGAAAATACTACGTTTTTGAGATATATTCCATTAAAAAGCATTCCTACAATATTCGTTCAAAATATTATTCCCGAAAAGCATTACGAATGATTATGCGAATGAAGAAGTTATTCGCGAATAAATATTGGCGAATAATTATTCGAAATATTTATTCGTCATTCGCGAATAATCCTATTTAATCTTAAACATTACATTATTCGTATTGGAATACTGCTGGCCAACTGTTAAAGCTCAATTTTGCCAATAAGGATATCGACTACCGTAGGCTCAAAGGACGTAAGGGACGAAATGCCCATGCCCATATCCCGTGAACTCTGAATCTTGAAATTTGGTACGAAGTATTTATATCTAGCACAAACAAAGGAAAAATTGCGAAAACCGTAAATTTTTAGTTACATCACTGAAAAATTGATGTCCAGTATAAACCGACACGCACTAAGTATGTAAATACATACTTAGTGAGTGTCAGTTTATAGTGGACTTGTTTCTATTGTACGGGGTGGTCCGGAACCCTCGGTGTGCGAGTCTGACTCGCACTTGACCGGTTTTTTTTTATGCTAACCACGATCAAGGCATCATCTCTTTCATTTACTTAACAGTTAAGAGTTTACTTATGTTTTCGATGATAAAAGCAAATCAATCGTTACTTACGCCATTTGGACCAGAGTTTCAAAGGGCGTAAGGGACAAACTGTGATTTTTTTCATTAGAACTAAAAATCCTACAATTAGGATATAAATAAAAAAAAAAAAACCATTATATTTGTTTTATTTGTACATGGCGCGGTCGGTGCAAAACACGTAATTGAAATAAACTCGTTAAGACGAGTTCGCCGTGCGCTCGCCCGCTGGCGCCCCACTCTCTCCCCGCCTCGCACCCACCGCATCCATCTGGCTCCACGACAAGGTCGCGAATATTTTCAATTAAATATTCAATTTCTTAAGCGTGACATTAGCATGCTTACTTTTGATGAAAACATGATTATCGTACACAAATGGCTATTAGTAAACAAAAAAATCATAGTTACTATTTATAATTACTGAGAAATACATTATTATTAAAACGTTAAAAATAAATGTTTAATTATTGTCTTAAATGTCTAAAAAGACGCAATATACCTTAAACAGATAAAAATATCATAGTTACCATTTTGGCTTGTCTAGATAATGAGATCAGAGGAAAACTGTGAAAAAAAACGTATATGCGAATTTGATTTCAGTTTAATTTTGCTATTAAGTGATCGCATTTGAATGCACCTCAAAGTTATACTAACAAGGTACTTGGTTACCTTTTTTACTTTTAGGAAAAAGTTAGGTAGTGTACTTTAACTCGTGTTTTTTTTAACTACGGTTACGATCGCGGATTTTTTACTTAATATATTTCATTAATATTTGATACTGAATAGTAAAATCCGATAAAACAATAAAAACAACGAGTTTACGAATTATGTCCAGGGTAAGCTAATTTGATTGGTCTAATAAGGATATCGACTACCGTAGGCTCAAAGGGCGTAAGGGACGAAATGCCCATGCCCATATCCCGTGAACTTTCAATCTTGAAATTTGGTACGAAGTATTTATAGCACAAATAAAGGAAAAATTGCGAAAACCGTAAATTTTTAGTTACATCACTGAACATTTGATGTCCAGTATAAACTGACACGCACTAAGTATGTAAATACATACTTAGTGAGTGTCAGTTTATAGTGGACCTGTTTCTATTGTACGGGGTGGTCCGGAACACTTGACCGGTTTTTTTTATGCTAACCACGATCATGACATCATCTCTTTAATTTACTTAACAGTTAAGAGTTTACTTATGTTTTCGATGATAAAAGCAAATCAATCGTTCCTTACGCCCTTTGGACCAGAGTTTTCAAAGGGCGTAAGGGACAAACTGTGATTTTTTCATTAGAGCTAAAAATCCTACAATTAGGATATTCCGTTATATTTGTTTTATTTGTACACGGCGCGGTCGGTGCAAAACACGTAATTGAAATAAACTCGTTAAGACGGGTTCGCCGTGCGCTCGCCCGCTGGCGCCCCACTCTCTCCCCGCCTCGCACCCACCGCATGCATCTGGCTCCATGACAAGGTCGCGAGTATTTTCAATTAAATTTTCAATTTCTTAAGCGTGAAATTAACATGCTTGATTTTGATGAAATCATGATTATCGTTCACAAAAGGCTATTAGTAAACAAAAAAATCATAGTTACTATTTATAATTACTGAGAAATACATTATTATTAAAACGTTACAAATAAATGTTTAAATATTGTCTTAAATGTCTAAAAAGACGCAATATAGCTTAAACAGATAAAAACATCATAGTTACCATTTTGGCTTGTCTAGATAATGAGGTCAGAGGAAAACTGTGAAAAAAAACGTATATGCGAATTTGATTTCAGTTTAATTTTGCTATTAAGTGATCGAATTTGAATGCACCTCAAAGTTATACTAACAAGGTACTTGGTTACCTTTTTTACTTTTAGGAAAAAGTTAGGTAGTGTACGTTAACTCGTGTTTTTTTTAACTACGGTTACGATCGCGGATTTTTTACTTAATATATTTCATTAATATTTGATACTGAATAGTAAAATCCGATAAAACAATAAAAACAACGAGTTTACGAATTATGTCCAGGGTAAGCTAATTTGATTGGTCTACGTTGTGTACATTTTTATTTCACATTTTATGTAACTCTAGTTACCGATGTCCCTTGTTGACGGACTAGATCTGGATATAGTCTCAAGTTGGTTTCTTTACAATTAATTTGGCTATCTCTCCCTCATTTATCAGGGGCTCTCCCCCTATCGATCTTTATGAAATAATTACTGGAGGTACCTGGTACCTTTATCTTTACTTTAAGCTATTTTCTTCGTCTGTACCTATTGTACTTAGGTCCTAAATAAATCACGCGCTTCTTATATGAGCCGTTTGCTTTAGGAGCTTAATCTGGGCACAATTGCCGTCCTTATGTGAAGGAATTATAGTTACACGTCCTTTCCCTTCGTGACCCGTAGGCCTTATCGTTCACATACTATACAACACCCTTTCTCTTCGTGACCCGTAGGTCCTACATTTCACAAACTACATTCTGTCGCCCACAACAGGCATACAATGGCCCGTCGCTACTAACCAACTGAGCTATCGGAAGAATTTGTCTCGGTCACTAAATCTTTCAATCAGTTCCTTCTTACAACGCCTCTTAGGGAGGCGTCTTGGCGACATCTACCTAGAAGACTTAGGCTTCTTAACGGCGTCTCATATAATATTGAGAAAACGTCAGTAACGATCAGCCACCCCGTACAATAATTTATTAATTTTGTATGAAAGCAGTAACGCTGCTAACCAAATTTCAAATTACAGGTTTTTTTTTTTAATTCAGGCTCCGAGCCAGAACCAACGATCACAGGCGGCATACATAGCTCGTCGCTACTAACCAAATGAGCTATCGGAACAATCTGTCTCGGCCAAAAAAAAAAAAAACTTTTAATTTGACATTTATAAATACTTCATACCTACTTCTCTCTACACTACACTCGTTTTATGAATCATTTAGTGAATGCGTACCTATATGCAATGATTAATCGATGAATGAATAACGCGTTATCCACTGTACTTGTGTCACCGACTGTACCTACAGGATATTTTCGTGGTGGAAGTATTATGATTGACTTAGTCATCGTCACTGGGCAAAGAAACCCAGCGTTAGTCGAGTCCCGACTTCAATCTACAATGCATTCCAAAGTGGTTTTTGTTTTTGCGTTAGCAGCGTTCGTAGCCGCCAATGACATCCACCAGGGGACCAATAACACCCACGGTCTCGAAATCTTATATAAAGTACACTGTGAAGAGCAGTGGGCCTACGGATGGGTAGAGCGAACCCTTATCTTCCATACAACTGGCACTGACATCATCTCCGCAATCAACGTAATTGACCTCAGGGACACCAAAGACGGTCAAGCAACCATCGTCAGCGGCGGAGTTGGACACAAGAACGTCACCATCTCCCTGAAAAGCCCTGTGTTCAGAGGATTAAATTACTTTGTCGAACTTTATTCGGACAAGGAGATTCATAGGGACGGCCGCGATTATGTTGAAGACCCCTGGACTCGTCTAGTGAAGCGTATCGCAAAATCCGGGCCTAGCGAGTCCGATCGATGCAAACTAGTCGCCGGTAACCCTGGTAAGCCTTCAACTGAATTGCCTGCTGCTGATAACGCTAGTACCACCTTCGCTACCACTGGCAAGCCTGATGTCACGTTAACCCCTACCACTGGCAAGTCCGACGTCACTGTTGGCACTGCGACTCTCCCTGCTGATAGACCGACTGAGGTCACTCGTGTTCCAAAGATGGAGATGGAAGTTCCAGAGGAGATTTAAGATATGCCGATGAGGAAGATTGGTTTCAACGAGGTTTCAACCCACCCAAGATACATTATTAAACATTTAGGCTGTTGATTGTGACGTCATTGCCCTTTGAACGCCAAAAACGGACAACCGTACCAAAGGTTCATGGCAAAAGAGTACCGTTAGGGTAGATATGCTATTTAATTACAGTAGACGGCAAACTTCGTGCGCAAATGAGGGGAAGTGGGGGGGCAGATTGCACGTACAATTCGCCTTTGCGCAGGCAAGGTCATTTGCGCACGAAGTTTGCCGTCTACTGTACATGTGATTGTGCGTGTGACCGTGTCCTATTTAAAGTACCTAGTGCTCAAATATATATGAATTCCATATTATAATTTACAAGAGATTGCAAAATTACTTGAAATATGAAGATTACTCACACGTCTCAAACCGTGTTTGCAACAACGCATTTTTCATCCCTGGCGGTATGGTGTGTGTACTAGCGTCAACTTTAAGCGTCATATGGCAGTCATTAACGCAAAACTAAAGCTAGAAACACACTTGTCCCACGTACGCAACGTATGCAATGCAACGTGGGAGAGATTGTGTGCACACTTGTCCCACGTATACGACGTGTATTGACATCAGACGCTGTTGTTAGCTAGGAACACACTTGTCCCACGTACGCAACGCCAACGTGTCTGACGCGCTAGGAACGTAAGATCTAGAAACACACTGATCGTACGCGTGGGAAAGCGTGTGATTCCCCTCCACGTTCCCAGATCCTGGCGCGACAGGTCGAACGTTGCATGGGACGCGTGGGGTAGCATTGCGTATGACAAGTATGTTTCTAAGCATACAAATATCAGGGTCCAGATTTCATAATGCATTGCATACGTTGCGTACGTGGGACAAGTGTGTCCCTACCTTAAAGTCACAATCAATGTAGGTAGTGATCTATTAATATATAATGCATAGACATATTTATTGTTGAATCGGTTAACTTTGAATATTTGGTCAACATTGGGCCTAGAAAAAGGGTTATTAAGCGAGTTCTAGACTCCCGAGTCTAATTTAATTTCTTTAAAGCACAAATGGCGGGCTTAATGCCAAATGGCAGTCTCTACCAGCCAATTATTTGGCTTTTTGTAATAACTTACCTATTTTATATCGATGTCTATTTATAAACTCATTAAGTAAATGCTTCACCATCCTTATATTGGCCATATATGTATAATGTTGCTGTAGTTTAGTATTCAAAGTTACATTCGCTAAAGCTTTTTTTTTATAATTTCATAACAAATCTCGCTTCGCTTATAATTTTTCCTTTGTAATAATATTAAACCATTTCTGAGTGCATCGGACCTTCATTATCGTCAATAATATATACAATGAAGTTACTAATGTAACATACGAGTACAACATAACTCAATAATTTACTTTTAAACCGGGCTCTCAATGGAGTTTCATTTGCAAAAATAGCGCACCGCAATCTGACTTCTGAATATAATAGTAGCCCTTCGCCTGGCGCCGCCATTTTGGTCATATAAGTACGCGCATCTGAGGCCCTAGCACACTACGTTTTATTTCGCGTTTTACGTGACGTTTCAGTACATTTTCGCCGACATAAAACCTAGTGTGCTAGGGCCTCTGGCGCCTGTCCGGCTCCGGGAGAGAAAAGAAAAGACTAAGTATGGCGGCCGCCATTTTGCAAATTTTACCACGTTTAGCACAGGCCTATTTAGGAAGGACAATTTAAACTGGTCTTCGATGTTTAGAAAAACTTAAATTTTACTGCTTTTCTGTATTATAAGCGTAATAAAATGTAGCATTTTAGATTCTTAATTAAGTACGCTATCATATTGCATACGGTAAATATGTATAAAGTGTGAAAATAAAACAATGTCGTAAAGTAAAGATAGGGTCATGGTTTTTTATCCGATTTTCAATACATAATCTACCAGAATTCATAAACTATACTTTTTCTCGTCAATATTTGTGTTTTATTTACAATACTATACCCTAATTTAAAACATACAGTCATAAAACCACTTCAATCCATTTTTTTTAGCAGTAGCAGCATTACTAAATGTGGGCCTTATCAGGCGCCGCGCCGTCCCGTTGGTGTTATAAAGTGACTCGTGTTTCAAGATTAGTTCTGAGAGGGACGTGGCTCAAGTGGGTCATGTTTTTTGTTTATTCGTAAGTTCGGTTCATATCTAGTTGGTAGTGACCTTGCCTACGAAGCAAGAGGTCCTGGGTTCGAATCCCGGTAAGGGCATTTATAATAAGTAAATAAGATTTTTTTTTGTTCCTGAGTCATGGATGTTTTCTATGTATTTCTCTATATAAGTATCTATATCGTCGTCTAGTACCCATAGTACAAGCTTTACTTAGTTTGGGACTAGGTAGATTTGTGTAAGATTGTCCGCCAATATTTATTTATTTATTATTATTTATATAGTTAGCCTATACAAATATTCACATTCGTAAGGTAATAAGTTTGGCAGCTTGAGACATAAACATAAAGCCCTCGAAAAACGACTCTAAATAGGTACTCACAATGAATGGGTTGTAAAACAATTCCAGAGTATCTTTTTTTAATACTGGTAACATTTTCTAAAACTAGATTTATTATACTAAAGTAACGTTACAAAATGAAAACGTCTTAGCATAGAAAAATCTTTGAGAATTTATAAACAAAAACACCCAATTTCTACTCTTAATAGGTCTCAGAGCGGCTACAATAGTGTCAAACGCCGTGTGGCATCTATCCCGCTCCGGTCAACACAATGCCGGCAGTAATTTTGCACAAATTTCGCTAAATATTGATTAATTTGGATGAATCTAAAGTAGGAAATATGTAAATAGTTATACAATAATTAGTTTTTCACAATCTTTTACACAAAAGTATCGTGAATAGCCAACAAGAAATAGTTTTTTTGGCGGGACTAACACGGTTGCAAAGTCGGAGTGGTTGATGAAATAAGCATTTTTTTGTTAAAAAACCTTGAATCCACACAAACAATTACTTAAATGAAGTGTATACTTACCCATCCATCCTTTTCTTACGAAGTTCAGGCCGAAACACAACGAAACATATGAAAAATTACCAAAAAAACACGGACGTTCGTTGTAGACAAACACTACCACACAACCGCACACGGAACAATGAACATTCGTAAATGAATATGAAATAAATGCCTTGTTGACATTTCTGTTGTACTGTAAGTACCTAGTCTATCTTTGTTCTATAAATAAGCTTCATTATAAGTTAGAGCAGTGCAGAATGCGGTTTAGCCGCCAAAATGCACGTTTAAAAAAGCACTTAGCTACTCTCCCGGAGCAGGGCGGCCGCCAGACGCGCGAAATAATTATCTCTGCCGGAGCGGGACAGATGCCACATGCGCGCTATTTTAAAAAATAACATCCGCCATTTTAGGTCTATTTCTTTGTCTCCAGGAGCGGGAATTTGCCACACGAAGGGGTAGGGGAAATACGTACAAAATGACATATATGTACAAAATGACACAGGCGAGTTATTTTGAATTTAGCGGACTTTAACGCGAAACTGACAGTGACACCACGTGGCCAGAACGACCTTGTATAATCTGTTAAGTTTTGAACGAAACCATTTCATTCGGCTCGGTGTCATGGCCGACGACAGGTATTCACACGTTACGTGTTTTTTTCATAGCGCGAGAAAGCTTTTGTTCAAATGGTGAGTTTTTTGCAATTTTATCAATTTATATAGCATTTGTGTCATTCCTTAAACATTTATCTACCTACGTATTAAATAACTTATTTTGAGAAAAGAGTCCGTATTATATTTATTTTCAATTTTTACTTTTTTTAAACGATCTACGGACAAAACGACATACATATATAACGGACAAAATGACATAGGTAAATTGCTTCTGACATTCATTTTGATCATTCAACGGACAAAATGACAAAGGTAAATTGCTTCTGACATTCATTTTGATCATTCAACGGACAAAATGACATAGGTAAATTGCTTCTGACATTCATTTTGATCATTCAACGGACAAAATGACATAGGTAAATTGCTTCTGACATTCATTTTTATCATTCAACGGACAAAATGACATAGGTATGCGATTTTGTCCATAGCTTTTGACATTTTGGTTGCGGTGCGTACAATGTTCGCATTGGGCTCACGCTTCTTGCGCAGATGTTCCAAGAAGAACTAAGCGTTTCATTTGCGAACTATGCCAATAATTATATTGCTTTTATGTATATGTCATTTTATCCATTAGCAATATGTCATTTTGTCCGAAGTATATGGACAAAATGGATTATGGCGGATCTCAGTTAAACTATTTGTAAATAATGTGTAAATCGTTTCGATAAACTAAGGACCAAAGATGATTTATGTAAACTATGGCTGTGTTTTGTACTTATTATATTGGAGTAATTTAATTAGTGTTAGGTATTTGGCTGCGGTCGTCCATAAAAAATAATTTCCCGGTGACAAATCGAAGTATTTAGCTGTATATAACTTAGGTAGGTACCTACATTAGAAATAATGGAAAATACGATTCCAGAAACCCGCACCATTTACAAAGTACCGTAGGTACCTAACAAATACCTACTTCATAAATTAATATTATATGAAGCAGTAAATTTATAAATTTCAAAAGGAAAATTTTTAAATGATGTCTCCGAGCCGGATTGGAACCGGCGACAACAGGCATACATGGCTCGTTGCTACTAACCAACTGAGCTATCGGAACAAACGACTTAGGCTTCTTAACGGCATCAACATCTCAAATTATATTGAGGAATCGTCAGTAACGATGAGGCACCCCATACAATATTAATTTTGTATGAAAGCAGTAACGCTAAAATATAGGCTCCGAGCCGGATTCGACCCAGCGATCACAAGCGGCATAATACATGGCTCGTCGCTACTAACCAACCGAGCAATCGGAACAATCTGTCTCAGCCACAAAAAAAATGAAAAAAAAAAAAAAAAAATGAAAATAGTTTATTGGACAAAAAAAAAGATACACAATATGCTAATCACGACCCTGCGTCCTGAGCTAGGAAACCCTGTGTTACAGGACTCAGTTTCGTATCAAAGTTTTTATACAAGTATAGTTAGTTTTAGGTACTTATTATAAAGTGGTACAGAGCATGCAGTATCTTAGTTACATCAACTTTGCTTATTTTAATATTCCTTACAATTTTGTTTAATATTTTGTTTACATTATGTGTGTGTGTAATCTTTTTCCTTTAATTTAAAATTTATAAATACTTCATACTTGTCCCTATCCAAGGTATATTCCCCTACTGAGAACATTCATAAAGTTGTTATTGTCCCTCACTGCACTGATTTTATGAATCATTGAGTGAATGCGTACTATATAGGTATGCAATGAATAACGCGTTATTCACACTTGTGTCACCGACTGTACCTACAGGGTATTTTCCTGGTGGAAGTATTATGAGTGACTAAGTCGTCGTCACTGGACAAAGAAACTAGTGATTTAACGTCAAATTGTCCTCAATTACTGTTATATAAGGCTGATGTAAATTAAAATAGCGTCAGTTGAGTCCCGACTTCCATCTACAATGTATTCCAAAGTGGTTATTATATTTGCGTTAGCGGCGTTCGCAGCAGCCAATGACATCCACGAGGGGACCAATAACACCCACGGTCTCGAACCCTTCTTTAAAGGGCACTATGAAGGACAGTGGGCCTACACAGGACGGGCAGCGAAAGACATCTTCGTCAATACAAGTGGCATCATCTCCGCAGTCAACGTAACTGACCTCAGGGACCCCAAAGACGGTGAAGCAACAATCGTCACCGGCGGAGTTGGACACAATAACGTCACCATCTCCCTGAAAAGCCCTGCTGTGTTCAGAGGATACAATTTCATCGTCGAAGTTTATTCGGACGAGGAGATTCATAGGGACGGCCGCGGTGTTGAAGACCCCTCGACTCCTCAAGTGACTGTGAAGCCTGTCGCAGAATCTGAGCCTACTGATAAACCAGTCACCGCTAGCACTGGTAAGCCTTCGACTGAATTGCCTGCTGCCGACAAAGCTGGTGCCACCTTCGCTACTACTGGCAAGCCTGATGTCACGTTAACCCCTACCACTGGCAAGTCCGACGTCACTGTTGGCACTGCGACTCTCCCTGCTGGTAAACCTGAAGTTTCTGGACCGACTGAGGTCACTGGTGTTCCTAAGATGGAGATGGAAGTTCCGGAGGAGCTTGAGGATATGCCGATGAGGAAGAAGATTGATTTCAACCCACCCAAGAAACATTTTTAAAAATTTAGGCTGTTTAATGTGACGTCATTGTCCTTTGAACGCCAATAACGGACATATCCGTACCAAAGGTTCAAGGCAAAATAATTCCGTTAGGGTATGCAGGCTTATTTACTTACATGTGATGTATGTGTGACCGTGTACTATTTAAAGTAGTGTTCATATGCCTTAGTGCAAAATTACTTGAAATATGAAGATTAAGTACTCACACGTCTCAAACCGTGTTTTGCAACAACGCATTTTTCATCCCTGGCGGTATGGTGTGAGTACTAGCGTCAACTTTAAGCGTCATATGGCATTCATGGGGTTAACGCAAAACTAGAAGTCACAATCAATGTAGGTAGTGATCTATTAATATATAATGCATAGACATAATATTTATTGTGGAATCGGGTAAATTTGAATTTTTGGGCAACATTGGGCCTAGAAAATGGGTAGGTAGGTGATTAAGCGCGTTCTATCATAAAATCATTGTATTTTGCAGTGAAAGCTGATGGCTGTTTCCCGAGTCTAATTTAATTTCTAAGCACAAATGGCGGGCTTAATGCCAAATAGCAGTCTCTACCAGCCAACTATTTGGCTTTTATGTAATAACTTATTTTATATCGATATATATTTATAAACTCAACAAGTAAATGATTTTTCATCCTAATATTGACCATAATATAACGTTGCTGTAGTATTCAAAATTACACGGAATTATTGCACTTATTCAAAGCTAGTTTTTTTTTATAATTTAATTATAAATCTCGCTTCCGTTTTAAGTTTTCCTTTGTAATAAACCATTTTTGAGTTTATGGGACTTTCATTATTGTCAATAATAGGTACCTACAATGAAATTACATAACTCAAAAATAATCATTGCTCGAAATTCAAACGTAACTTGATAGCCTATAAGGTAAAACTTACTGTATTTATAACTCGTCAATGAATGAAAGTTCACCTATCCTTACGGGTGTATTTCACTTTTTTACTGTGTTATTAGTTATTAGCTTTAATAGGGTTTTTAATAAACAATAAAATAAACTTATAATAATACAATATTTTATTCTGTAAAATCGTCTTTTTAACCTACAGTAGGTACCTGCACTTAGACAATAGGTTATAATAGGAATGATGAGATTTTTAAATCACAATTGCATATAAAATACCATCATTGTGTGTCCACAAGACACAGACTTAAGAGCCCGTTAACGAGCTCACTAGCGCCTCTGGTAAATAATTGTGATTATTTAAATTTAACGATAAATATTTAAACAAGTAGGCCAATACACACTGAATTTTGTATTTAAGTATCTTTTGAATAGGTCATAATAGTTTTTATCTACCCACGTTATAAATCCTCTAGAATGTGTTCGGAAACCATATATAACGACCACCATAATTGCAACCAGTAACGTAACATCAGCGTTTTATCTGTGCCAGTGTTATTAAATATTATAATGTATAAAATAGTATTTTATGCAACTGTTGTGTAAGAAGGGTCTTAAAACGCGAGAGGCGTGGGTTGCGATGCGAGCCTTGGCGAGATTAAAGACGCCACCGTTGCAACAATACTTTTTCTACGATAAATTTTAAATAAATAGCAGACTACAAAATGGTTAGCCTTTTCAGGCAGCAAGTTTTCTATTCGTACTTTTGCTAGTCACGCAATTTCTTCAGGAGTGCAGTTATTAATTTCTTCGACCATTTTAAAAGGAACGTACACTTTTGTCTTCACAAACACGAATCAAATCTTAATAGTCTAGGACTAATATTTTATCATCTTTCATCTTTTCATTTTGAACTGTATATATTTTGGTGGGAAATCGGAAATGTGACACTTCTTGTTTATGGTTTGTTTTGTTTTTAATTTGTTTGCACTTGCCATCCGAACCAAACCGAATCCGGACTCGGACTGAATTTGAACTGTTTATATTCATAAAAAATACCAAGAATTTATAAAACATGTAATTTAACACACAATAGATGATGATTTATTATTATTGTAGTAAATAATTTATAATATACAAATGTTAAATCGTAAATAAATACTTTTATTTCGAAATATTAGTTTATGAAGTTGGCACCACTGCAATATAGCGGCCGATTAAAAAAAAGTTAAACAGTGCTTTTATGAAAAATGTATGAACCAAAAAAGTACGCTAAACAGTGCGTTTTTGGGTCATAGAGCATAGAGTTTTTCGACGACTTATTAGTGGTGTCATTGTATTTGAGCTACAGCCTATATAAATGACAGATAACGGTACAGGAGTAGAAAAAAATCATAATAGCATCGACAATCGATGTTATTATGGAAATCAGGTCCGGCGTTGGGGTCGTGCAGCATGATGTTGTCGGTCATGATTTGAAATCTAGTCGGCCATGGCGGTGCAATACAGGTTATTCTAATGGTTCCCGAACACATCATTGAGGATTTATAACATGTGGGTAGATACACAAAGTCTATGTAACTACAAAATTAGGCATGCCCCTCATTATGTACAGTCACATATACTACTATTACCTACGTTGCTGGATTCGTCAATATATGCGTCCAAAGTTAAAACGGCCGTTTTTCTTTTGAGTTCATAGATCAATTAAATTCTTTATTCATTAACAATATACCTACATATTGTTTGAAATATTTATAATTAATATTAATAAGACAGATTATCTTCCATATATTACATAAAATCAATTTATTTTTGTTACAAATAATTAATTGATTGGATCGACGAATCCAGCAACATAAAAACTAGTTTGATGTACTCATAAGGTACTTAAATACAAAATACAGTGTTTAGTGGCCTACTTTTTTAATATCTATAGTTCAATTTAAATTATCTCAGTACTTGGCTTGGTGGCGCTAGTGACCACGTGAACGGGGCCTTAAGGCTATATACTCTCATTGCGCAGCGCGCTGTGCAGTCTGACGTGGATGGGAACTAGTTTAAAGTGTCATAGTATCTATCTATACCCTATTCCAGGGGTCGGCAACCTTTTAGCAACCAAGGGCCACATAGGAGCTAACAAAAATTACGCGGGCCGCACTTCTTAATTATTTGTGACTTTATCAGGCAATTCCAATATGCAGAATTCAACGCCTTTTACATACAAAACAGCCAGAGAGACTTGCGGGCCGAATACAAGGGTCTCGCGGGCCGCCTGTTGCCGACCCCCTTTTTTTTTTTTTTTTAAGAGGGGAAAATGCTTTTCGCATACCACCAGAGTGTGGGGACGGACCCCTGTGGTTATGTGGGACTCCCATGTCGGCTGATGAGGCCTATGGTTTACCCACTAAAAACCGCCCTATTCCATATATATAAGATAGAAAGCGTTACTCGTCATGCGATTTCAAGGAAAACCATTTTGAAACGCAAAAACATTACTACTGTTATGTTTGAAAAGCATTTAAGTTATGGTCGGAATAAAAACTAGTACAATTCTTCCCTTTGATAAACGGAGACACATCAGACGAATAGGTCCGTTAATATTCAAATGTTATACTTATATGGAATGGGGTTTAGCATGACACAGTTATTGCAAACTTATTTGTGTTATGTGGTCCCACCATATAGCCGAATTCATACTTATCTTATCACATGTGATGCTCTCTGACGCGTGCAAGGACCGGAAAACCCCTTTTCAGGCTTAAGCCTATCAATTTGGTAGCCCTATCAATTTGATAACCTTATGATAAGGTAACCTTACTGATAGGGTAACCATATTGTTATGGTAAGCATATCAAATGTGGTAACCATAAGGTAACCGTAACTAAACCCTATCGAGATAGGGTTTTGTTGGGGTTTTATTAAGGTTACCACATCCGATATGCTTACCATAACAATAGGGTTACCCTATCAGTAAGGTTACCTTATTATAAGGTTACCATTATGGATAGGGTTATAAAAACAACTTCTAAAATTACCCTATGGAAAACCCCAATAAGGCTCCGGTCCCTGGACGCGTGACACAACCGCCACTCACGCCAGAGCGGATCAGATGGATGTGGATGTATAACCATAATAAATAAATGAAACCGATATAAATATAGCCTATGACCATCCAGAAAGCCCATTCTAAACACAGGTGAAAGAATTTTTGAAATCGGATAAGTGGTTCTGGAGATCACCCATTATATACAAACAAACAAACTTACAATCTACTTCATTTCCTCTTTATAATATTAGTATAAGAACTTATAGATATGCATAAGTAGATAGATACATTTATTTTTAGAATGTACAATATATTACATGGACGAATTTATGAATTCGTAAAGCTAAAAAAAAAAAAATTTAAAAATTTAAAATTTGAACTGTTTATTTCAATTGATAGACAACAAAAATTGTTCAGGTACAACTTAACCCAATCTTAAATTTTTAAGATTATTAGCTAAGTTTAGTTAGTTATATATCATATCATTGACATTTTAATTTAAATTATAGCTGGAGAGATCGTTAGGCGCTTTTGTATTTAATTTATTTCATTTTATTATGTCTTCATTTCTATCGATTGACGTCAATTTAATTCATAATTCATTGTACCTGATATTATGAAATAATTTAATATCAAAATTATACTTTACATTCACAAAATAACATAAATGAATTTCAAACGAACTCCAAAGCCTTTATAACGCACTACGGTGAAAAAGTTTGATACATCTGTCTGTCTGTATTAGTTCAGATAGGGCGCCTTGCGTAAGTTAATCATGCATTCATGGTAACTTAAACATGACAGGTATAGTACGTCCGAAAGTGTAATGAGTGAATCGTGCGATAAAAACGCAAGCAAAACACTACTTTATAGTCAGAGCAGTCAATTTTTGGTTGCGTTCGTTTGACAGAATTTACTCTAACACTTCCGAATAGACTATACATGTATTTTCTAATGGTCGCACCACAATTGGCGGTGTTTGCCCAAATATTCGTTTTGCATCTTTTTCCTTCCTACGGAAAATGAAAGAGAGGCAACGACGCAACGCGAACACGAACCCCCAAGTGTAGTGCGACCATGTAATACATTTATATCATTACCTATTTATATATGTACGTAAAATGTCATTTTTCAAAATGTATAATTTTACGTACTATTGCACATATTCAAGAAACATTTAAAACTCTGTGGCGTACAAAGAGTGGCTAGAATTAACCCAATCGCTATATCAATACAAATCGCTAACTTACTTATATTATAAACCAACAGAGTTATTTAAAAGGATCTTAAAATAATCTCAAAAATATTGGTCAACATTAAAAACAGCTACACTTACAACAAAAGTAGATATAATGGTCACTAGATAAAACTGAGCTCACTTAAAATAAGCATCAATAACACTCATATAGACTGGATAGCTTGCATTGTAACACTTATAAGATAAAAAAATATTCGAAATACATTTGTACTTTATTCAATTCTTACTTATAAGACGTGATCCTCTCTGACGAGCCAGACACAACACGAGTTGTCACGTCAGAGCACATCAGCCTCCTATTTCAACAACTTGATAATTGTCACCTGACAACGACAATTCTCCGTACATTGCTGGTTCCACAATTTAAGTAACCTAGCGACCACCTTAACTTCTAGAACAAGCAATTTATGGTGAATTGTCATTGTGAGATAGGGGCCTGAGAATGTCAATATAACTGTACTAAATGCATGAAACCGATATCGTTATGTCGCGTTACGAGACGGCACGTCATACACATGTGAATCCGGCTATCGTTACTAATTAAGAACACTGGGTTCAATATTCGCCAAATATTTACACTCAGTATTCACCGAAAAATATCGAAAAAATGGTCTCGACAGACAATGAAGTCATCCTATAAGGGTTCCCTTTTAGGGTTCCGTACCCAAAGGGTAAAACGGGACCCTATCACTAAGACTCCGCTGTCCGTCCGCCTGTCTGTATGTCTGTCACCAGGCTGTATCTCATGAACCGTGATAGTTAAGACAGTTGAAATTTTCACAGATGATGGTATTCTAATTATAGTGTATTGTATAAAACTTTGTTACAGGCCAGGCGAATTAAATCTTTTCAGTACCTACTTATAAAGAATTGGTGAAACTTTTTTTATCTATGTATTTATGCGGTACACAATAATATAATGCACGGGCCAGCAAATTACATTGTGAGATTCCCGTAAAGGCTGTTTTGTCGAGGCTTATCTAAGATTCGAAATGCGATCGCCGATCACATTTGAATTACTGTTTTTGTTTGCTGTGCATTTATTTTGTAACTGAGACAACAGTCACACTACATCAGTAAACGTGATCCTACTGCTTTTATATTTGTGAAAGGTTTGATGTTTGTTAATCAAGTACGCTAAAACATGGTTTAGGTTAAATCCCCAAGAGATCAAATTGGGGGCAGGAGTTGATACCCACAAGATTGGGCGCAAAAACCAGTAGTGTAGTAGTGGAAGATGATTACTGATACTTTCAAGCCAATATAACATACGTTTACTATGAATGAATGGCAGTCGTATTCTGGTTGTTGCAATATATTTTCGAACACCTGGCCTCATAGTAGGTATCTTCATGATTTTATAAGTTAGTTAAATGCTTTATCTAAATCTTTCCACCTCTGATTCCAGTGCTACCTAATGCCCTTGTTAAACAAATCTAAGTTTCCTGCAATTAGAATCTGTAAAAGATGTCTATTTAAGGGCTCCCATACAACAAACGTGATTACGGTTTTTATAGATAATGATACCGGTAAACTAGGTAGGTACTGGTAACCCTTCGCACTTGGGCGGTTTTTCCTTTTGTGGTATGGAACCCTAAAATGTACGAGTAGTTCTTTAAGGTCAGATAGACCAACCAACTGACATGTAAGTACCTATAAGGTTTCAAAATAGAGTCATTTGCACCCTTTGGGTACTCATCCTAAAAAGTAATAATTGATATCTAAAGTTAGGCCTATCTAGCTGCTCTTTGGCTTACATTCAATTGATTAAATGCTAATCATACTTGATTAGAGAATGCACTGGTATATCTTGAGGAATGTTCTTCTGACCATCAAGTCCAACCAGTTCCATGACCACCAGACAGCCGACTATGTCAGCTGCTGAACTCTTGAGGAGACTCACAGCGGCAGATAATGAGCCCCCGGTGGCAATGAGGTCGTCAACAATGAGGCATTTGGCTCCCGGACGGATTGCGTGTTTCTGGATCTCTAAAACATCCTGGAAAATCAAGTTTTGTTGTTAGTGTAATGTTTCAATGTTGGTATGGTTTTTAGCTTATTCAAATGCGTTTCATAGTTTTTAACGAGAGGACAGTACCTACTTGATTTAGCGCATTAACCAAAAAATTTCCTAACTTTAAAGCGCAAACAATGTTGTTGTGTTTTAATTATTTTATATATATGATATTTCATGTTTTAATACTGTCTTATTATGGCCTTAGATAATTATGACAGTGAGGAACCACACCAAACTAGTGTTATTAGATAGATCATTAAACATTCAATTCTGTATAGGTAAACAATTATACTGGTTTTTTTTTACTATCTTCATTTTATTTAAGACTGGCAGTTGATATGTGGTGATATGTATATCAAAATCACTTAAATCGACGCAAAAGGTTAATAGAACTCGAATCCTAGCAAAAGATCTAGACATTTTTAAAGTGTTGCCACACTGTTCACACACACATTTTTCGACAAGCTGCACTGCATTAAATTAAATAAAGGATATCATAAGTTTCACAGTACACAAAAATGAATATAATTAAACTTACTGATCCATACTCCAAGTCATATTTATGCGAAACCACCTCCCCCGGTAGCTTGCCCTTCTTCCTAACGGGCACACAGCCCACCCTAAGCTCTGCAGCCAGGGAGAATGCGAGCAGGAAGCCTCGGGACTCTAGGCCCACTACTACTTCTATCCCGGGGAACTTGCTGCGGACTGTGTCGACTAGAATGCCCTGGAGCAATCTGCATGTTTCACCGTCTGATATGGCTGAGAATATGTCCCTGGAAACAGGTTTATATATTATTAGTAATCTGACAATAAAGAGACGTGAACAGTCTAGTGTAATTTCAATTTGGAGTACAAATTTGTACAATTTGTATTAAATTTATTTGTAGTTCAACCTGACTGGCCTGTACAATGACATCCTGACCCAAGGCTGAAACTGGGGACAGCAACAAGCCAACGGCACTACCTCCATTTTCTCAAAATATTTTGTTGTATTCATTTTCAGCCATTTGGTTGTATTTTTGCAAACATGGAGAAATTAAACACAAACAATAGTTTGAGTTTAAGTTTTGTAAAATCACTCCTCTCTCATAAACATTATTTTAGGAAAATCATCCTTTCACTCACAGTACTTTCTTATTGGAATGTTTCACTACTCAACATTGAGGTATAATGTACCAACGTACTAGAGAAGACAACACAAACATTATCTGTGCACCGGCCGGCAGCGCGGAGCACATGTGGGGGGAGGGTAACTTGTCATAGAATAAACTGAGACAGTGCGGCCCACTGGACCACAACGCGTAGCGCAAACTTTTTGTTCGGCGTGTCTTCTCTAGTAGATTTTAGACTGGTTATACATAAATTACTCAAGAGTACATGGCCAAGTTCTGATAATTTATATAATATTGAGATTGGGATTGTACAAAATAATGATTCTGATGACCACAAGTATTATGAAAAGTTGAAAAACTCAAGAATATAAGAATTCTACCTAGGAATTAAATAGTGTAATTAAACATACTTACCAGAATAATATACCCTTTAAGGGAAAGTCCGGATAGCTCTTGATTTTACTCTTTAGCTCTTCGATTCTCTTGTCATAATCCGCGTTCATCGTGGCGTATAGCGTGGAAGATAATGATAATGAAGTTAAAGTTTGATTCAAATGATTGAAAACACTTCAACACATAGGTTAACTGTTCTAACAAAACAAGTCCACGTGTCGTTAGAAAAGATAACAGACGACTGTGTTGCTACGTGAGGTATTATATAATTGAAACCGTTAAACAATCTATTTATAAAAGTTCTCATAAGTTAGTATCAAATTTAATAAAATTACTCTCGTACCGAACCACTAACCACTTTTGTGCGGTGCGGCTGAGTGTCCTTGTCAGTTGTCAGTGTCACAATGACATCTGTCACATCTGTGTCATGTTCAAGGTGAATTTGTTTCAGACAATATTAAAAACGATTCAACTTTCGAATGATCCATGGAACATGGCGGATCGTGCTCCAGACAGTGTTTTTTATTTTCTGCATTCTGCTGTTTAAAGTATAATTTTGATAGCATATTATGCAGTGAATGGCAAAGGTGACGGCTACAGTTAATGAAGAATTTTCCTGGAAGTGCGAATAACCAATTCTCGGGCATCATTCGGCGGTTCGTGGTCGCGGCCGCCATTATACTTTGTACTGCTCCAGCTATCACCCAGTGCATTGTGAAGGCCTTCTACCGTACATCATGCTAATAATACTGTTTAATTTATAAACCTACTGACTCTGGCAAAGGCCCTCGAGGCTGCCATTTCTTTTATAATAATAATAACAACGTAAGGCAGCTTGTGGCGGGCTGTTAGGGAGTAGCGACCCTACGTACCTGAGTGCTCCTGGGGGTGTCCTGTGGTCAGGCTGAGCCGATCGGGTGGTTGGTTGGACAGGCCCCCCACCTCTGGCTTGCCTTAACTGGCTGTCCAGAGTGGAGTCGCAAGACCTGTTGCTCGAGGGTAGATGTGGACACCTAAGTGGCGAGTTGGCTATATGTTTAAAGTCCAGTGCCACCTCTCCACCCCCCCCCCAGCCTCTCTGACTGGTGTTGCCCTTAGGCCATTTTTTAATGTCGCTATTAATAGGGGCCCATCTAGCAGTTGGCGAGTCACCGTCTACCAGAGATAAAAAATGATCGAGACCGTTTATTAGGCAGGCGTCCGATGTTTCACCCAACAGCCCAGCCACTAGTCATTCATTTTCATCCAATAACCCGTTTTCTTTAGATTCCATCAACCAGCAATAGTCCCTATACACCCCAGCCGGTGCTGTCTCTGTGTGCGTCCCATGACACGGGCAGGGACAGCATCCGCTCGGTGTACTCCTTGCATTTCATTAAATTGTCAAAAGGGCCTCTACGTGTTGGCTCAGTTGGTACTTTGTAGGTACCTAGCCCCACGCACGCCTCCCAAAGGTCCAAATAATAATAATAAAAACGATTCATCCTTAGTAGTCGCTATGTGTTTGTGTTGTCCGGTTGTTCGCAGCACGGCTATCACAAGACGGCCGCGACATACTCTCGAACTCTCTCGCACTATCAGTCTCTTTCTAAGTGGTCTAATAAGAGAGAGATGGATAGCGCGAGAAAGCTCGAGAGTATGTCGCGGCCGTCTTGTGATACCCGTGCTTGTCATGAGCAGATCTCGTTAAACTTGATTCTGGCAAAATTGAGCCGACACAGTTGGCCAGAACGCCAAAAAAAAAGAGAAGAAGAAGATTCATCCTGCCAAGATCAGGGTGCGGGATAACTCTCTATGTGAATGTGGTCTCGATAAAGGTTCGTTGGATCACATTTTCTTCAATTGTCCCAGGTTCAGTTACTCTCTGTACGACGTATTGCCAAAAAACATTCCACGTCCTACAAATTTCTATTCTCTTCTCTGTTCTATGGACTCTCCCATAACTGCCATTCTTTTGAAATACATCCAAATTCACAACATAAGACTTTAACATCCTTCTATTCACTGTGCATGTATTTTCTACTTCTATTCTATTCGACAGTTTCATATATATTTTTTCCTCCATATCCGTCATGTTAGCACGAATAACAGTCTGTCATCGACTTTCCCGCCTTTTTTTCATAACGTTTGTAAAATGTCATGTGATTTTCTGTGATGTCCATAATTTTTATTTGTTTTAGGTTTCCGGATCCTTCCCCCAAAGACCGTCAAAATTTTACCGAACATTCTCCTCGTGTGTAAATATGTCTTTGAGTAGATAAATACATGGAGAGGCCCTATTCTACTATAGATACATTTATGTTATGCAAATATACATGAAATCTACATAGAAGGTCAAAAACACAACTTATCTCTTTCTTTCCAACTTTCGATAGCGTATGGTGAAAGAGATAGCATGATATTACGTTGCTCTTACTTCCGATACTAAAAACAGACATTACAGCCGCGTGCCATGCGCCATTTTATGCGCCAAATGTCTTTGTAGTACATGCGCTGTCAAGTGGTAAACAACTCAGAGTTAAAATCGTAATTTTCCGTATTAAAATAGTTTTTTTGGACTTGGTTTTGTGTAGTGAACACATATAGATGTGAACGCAAAATGCCTGCGTGCTCAACAAAGCAATGTGGTGCACGGAAATCAAGAAATCAACCGAATTTGACCATTCATAGGTTAGTAGCCGTTTTTATTTGTTAACTGCCAGTAAATCGCACTATCCGCCAAATGATAGTCAGTTTTGAAATGGATTTATCGTTCCCAACAAGAAAATACATGTTTCACTATATTTACAGCAGTATTATTAGCATTTAAATCATACATCTTATTTTGACTAATGCTGCGCTCTGATATCGACAACTTGCTATTAAATTAAATGACTATGTGAGTAATTTTATGTTTCAGATTTCCGAAAAGTGAATTTTTGCGTGGGAAATGGCTTGATGTCATCGGCATCGAAAATATAAATCCTCGACATGTAGAAAAATACATCTGTTCATTACATTTTGAGGAATCGCAATTCAACAAAACTCAATCCGTTGACAGGAAGAAGGTGAAATTTCAATTACTAAATTTGACCCAAGAAACAAGAATAAATAATAAAAACAAACGTGGTGAGCTAAATAAAAGCTTGTTAAAATACCATTGTTTTATTCAATTCTGCACCATTCATATAGTAATCATAGTATACACAGTGGGCTGGGCCTGAATAACCCGACAGATTTTAATTGTATTTCTGACCATATTGGAAGGGTCCACGAAAAGACCATGTCTACTCATTTTTTTTTTCAAAATGAGTTTCTAATGTCAAAATGCTGAGCTCGTTATGAAAACTTGACATTAAAACCTCAATTTGGAAAAAAAGTGACCACCTGTTCTTACCGTGTCATTCACACTATAGCTGCAGCTGCGACCTTATCGGTTGTACCAATAAAATGCAATGTTGGTAAAACACTTCACAAATAATCTGGTTACGGTAACAGAGTAGTGTACTTGCATATTATTATTCGTCTCGGTCAGTTTCAATTACAGAGAAAACTCAAATATTGATGACTTTATTTTTCAAAGTCCAAGTTGATATCGATAATTGTCTCTAATCGATGACAACCCTACAGCCACGAATTGACAGGCCGCCATATTAAGCGCCAGGATTAGGTATACATGCTCATTTCGTAGGTATTTCGTGTCCATATAGTTTAATTAGTCTGAGAAATATGTCAACAACAGTCAACACCGCTAAACTGATATTGGCAAATCCACCTTGCTAACACAGCAAGGAGTAAAAGCCAATTAAAAAAAAAAAAAAAAACGATTCAAAAACTAAACTTAGCTAAATAAAAAGTATTAATGCTGTAATAGTATAAACACTTTTCTGAAAATACATATTATATTAATGCAAAGTAATATTTTACTTACATGTTTTTAATAAGTACATGCATGGCAAACGCTTGAATTTTCGATAATGAAACAAGCTGTTTTGTGTTGTGACAGAATTAAAGACATATACATACTGAGACAGAATTTATCTGTCAAAACTGTCAATCTTTTTTTAAACGTGCTGTTTTTCTAACGACTTTATTGTTATCATATCATTTAATTATCGATTACAAAAGCTTGTAAAGCACAATATTGCTTTTCCGATCATATAAATGACTAAGCAGTGTGCGATCTATGCTGTTATTAGGATATTACCCTACTTTTGCATGTGAAACCAGAGACTTTCGCGTTGAGAGATACAATGCTATCTACTACGGATTTAGAAAGGCTAATTGCAGTGAAAAGGCGTGAGATAGAGAAGGAGAAAACGCGCTTGGGGCTACCGTCGCGATCAGACGTAAGTTTAAAACTATACATTAAAAAGTTAAAGACTTAGCGCCAAACCAAACGGTAACCATTAACCACCTGTTGTTTATGTATCGTCTAGCACATCGCACTATCGATTTGCTTTTGCTAGCCAGTACTTGCCGGTGCCGCATCGGCGTCGCTGCATTTCGCGTCGCAGGCTAATTTGTTAAAGCCCTGCAATTTACGTTAATCTAGCGTTTCTTTTAAATTGGTGTGCTTAGTGGAGCTATTTTTGTAAATAAATAGGTAAGCACAGGATTACAGTGCTGAATATTTTATGGTCTAAGTTTAGGCTTTAATAAGTTGTGTATAAGTGGTGAGCCATTTATATAAAGTAGTCAGCTGCCAGATTTTATAATTAATTTCCCTTGGGACTGGGAGCTTTGCAAAGGTATGTTTACTTATGTAATAATAATATTGGTCAAGTGATATTAATGCAATATTAAAAGTAAATATATAACAATTAGAAGTTCTTTGCTTAAAACCACATTTGTTATAAATACTTTGTTATTAAACTGTCCATTATTAAATAATAAAATAAAATAAATATTTTTCGGACAATCTTACACATATCTACCTGGTCCCAAACTAAGCAAAGCTTGTACTATGGGTACTAGACGACGATATACATACTTATATAGAGAAATAAATACTTAAATACATAGAAAACATCCATGACTCAGGAACAAATAGTCGTGCTCATCACACAAATAAATGCCCTTGCCAGGATTCGAACCCAGGACCTCTTGCTTCGTAGGCAGGGTCGCTACCAACTAGGCTAAAGTGTATTATTTAAAGTAACAAGATTGTGATTAATATTGCCAATATTGGTAGGTAATTAATTCACTCTATATTCATTAAAATTTGCTTCATGAATTTAATACAAACAATTATGTCTCTTGATTCCTCCATGACAGTAATATAGTTATTTTGTTCACAGCTGAACTATAATATGTTACTTTCAACATTGGGGGGGGGGGGGGTTCAGTCATGTGATGCTCTGTGCCCTCACTGTAATTTATTTAATTGTATGGCATGCATTATTTCGCGTCACTCTTTAGTACCACCCAGGGGACACGTGCAGGGTTGTGGTAGGTAGTGGTTGAAAGTGCTCATTTATAGCAACCACTCCACTCAAACAGGTGGTCACCCATCCAAAGACTGACCGCTATCTTTGCTTAACCTGCGTTATTGTTTCCCATTTGCAGGCGCCGCTAGGCTATGAACGCTTATGAACTGTAATGAAAATGTGACATGTTAGCTCTACAAAGTTAACTTTTAGTCTAGCCCCTTTTACCAAAGCACTGAAACATTGATCTGAAGTCCATATCTATCTACACCAGAGGTCGGCAACAGGCGGCCCGCGAGCCTCCCTAGCTGTTTTATATGTAAAGGTCGTTGAATTCAGAATTTTGGAATTCCCTGATAAAGTCACAAATAATTAAGAAGTGCGGCCCGCGTAATTTTTGTTAGCTCCTATGTGGCCCTTGGTTGCTGACCCCTTATCTACGAAAACGAAACTATAAGGGTTCCATTTTTGCCATTTTGGCTACGGAACCCTAAAAGGACCCTCTAGGCATTGCACCGAGTATGCTGGCGGTATTTCCTCATTTAACTGCAATGCTTATGAGTTGCACGAGAAAACCGCCAGCTCTTCGATTACCAGCTATGATGATACTAATGCTGAAATAACTCTCGATTCTGTAAATTCCTACAATTGAGCTATATTTTGTAATGTGATAATGCAATAAATAAATTGAATTGAATTGAATTGAGGGACTAAAACCTATAAGTAGTTAAATTCAAAATTGAAACGCAAAAACTTAAAACGTAGACGAATTTGTCCGATAAACTAATACTAATAACGATATACGTGTGCGTCAGGATGGCGGGTGGACCTCGGGAATTTCAATGAAATGTTGACAGATATTTGGTACCTTCTGTGTACCTCTGTGTACCTTTAATAAAATTCTGTGTACCTCTCCTGAAAACGAGCTATCTTCAAATTTAGGTCCACCCGCCATTCTGACGTCAGGATGGCGGGTGGACCTATGAAATATGTACAAAACGTACATTTTTTTTAACGATTTGTGTATAATAATTTGGTACCTTCTGTGTACCTCTGTGAACTTTTAAAAAAAAACTGTGTACCTCTCCTGAAAAAAAGCTATCTTCGAAAATAGGTTCACTCGCCATCCTTCATCAACTTCGTACGTAGTCGGCCGCTCTGTCGACAGTATTTTAGTAAACAAAACGAAACAAGCAATATTATATTATTACTTTTACACATGTTGCAAATGCTTGTTTAATGCTGATATAATTACAATATAATTAACTTTAAAATTAATTTGTTTTTCACCTTAAAATTCCTTGTATTTTTCAAGGTACCTAAGCTCAGGTAAATCGCACGAAGTATGGCGCGACAAAATTGAATAAATCTCAGGACTATGTACAAAAGTTATTACCTATATATACCTATTTCATGATTTTACTAATATTACAAAGATGTAAAATTGGTGACTTAGCTTGTACGTGTAATAAATCCCTGAAACTACTCATCTCTCTACTCATCATATTTTTTTTTATTCATTCTTGAATCAAACTCGGGCAGCAAATGACACAAGAGGAGTTGTGGAATAAAACATAGCCTATGATAACCATCCCGAAGGTTAATGGACCTTTATTTAAAATAGGTTTTGGAATTGGATGAGTAGTACCGGAGATTACTCCTACGTTGTACAAAGGTACAAACTTACAAGCTTTACCTTTTCTCAATAGCTCTACCAGCTCTACGGGCGCTTCCACATCCATCCTTACTACATAATAGGGTATTTGACAACAGTGAAAACAGATTAACATTACGAAAATACTAGGAAAGTATCAATCTTTCATTTAGGTTTGCTATTTTAAGATTTTTAAATTCATAAAAACTAACAATTTCATACTAACGGGGCGTTTATGACGTTTCATAAAAAGAAGCTGATTTGACTTTAGTCAAATATCGTATTCTTAGTAGGTACTAGGTATATATTTCGAGATGTACATTTGAGCTATATTACTGAGAGACTATTTAGCTTGCTTGCGACTTCGTCCGCATGGAAGTCGTTTATATCGTATATAAACTTCCGCCCCCCCTTTTACCACCTTAAAATATGATTTTCGGGAAAAAAAATATCATGTGTCCTACCCCGAGATTCTGACTATCTCCATACCATCTCAATCAGTTCAATGGCTTAAGCGTGAAATGGTAACAAACAGACAGACAGAGTCAGGTACTATCGCATTTCTAATATTGGTATGGACCTACATAAAGAAGTAATTTAGATTAGTTTTTAACCCCCGACGCAAAAAGAGGGGTGTTATAAGTTTGACGTGTCTGAATGTCTGTGTATCTGTCTATGGCATCGTAGCTCCTAAACGACTGGGCCGATTTGAATGCGGTTTTTTAATCTGAAAGCCTGACGTGATCGAGATGGTTCTTAGTCAAGTTTCAACAAAATCGGTTCTGCCGTTTTTATGGTATTGAACTTGGAAATGAAAATATCGGGGGCTTTTCAACTTTATTAAGTTGTTAATTTTTAGGGTTCCGTACTCAAAGAGTAAAACGGGACCCTATTACTAAGACTCCGCTGTCCGTCCGTCCGTCTGTCTGTCACCAGGCTGTATCTCAGTGATACCAAATATATACCTATAATAACAAATACTAAAAAACTCAGACTAAAACAGTTTTTTTATAGATAATGGTACGGAACCCTTCGTGCGCGAGTCCGACTCGTACTTGGCCGGTTTTTTATAATTGTATGTACCTATGTTAAGTATTTAAGGCATTTGTTAAATAGGCCTTAGATCCCTGAAATAAATGAATTATTATTATTGTTTGTCACCATTAAAAATCAGACACATCCATTAATTATTAGTATCTATATTTATATCCCTTTGGCTCCGCCATCGCCAGCGTTATTTAGCTTTCCGTAGCTGTGTGATAAAATATAGCCTATAGCCATCCAGAATGTTAATTTATTCCAACATTATAAACAGAAAATCTCTGTTAGATTGTAACTTTGTAATCTATAGGTACTAATATTATAAAGAGGAGCAGTCTTTGAGTTAACTTGTAAGTTTGTATGTTGTAGGGGTTAATCTCAGGAATCAGATCCGATTTCAGAAATTCTTTCACCTATGTATAGAATTAACTTTCTAGATGGACATAGACTATTATTTATCCCGCGGGTTTGCCTGCATCCTTTGCAATACGCGGGCGAAGCCGCGTCGACAGAAAGTTCTATATAACCTACTTATTTACCTGAGATAAATATTAAAAATCTGATGAGTAGGTACCTTGTTTAGGAAACTAACCCCTACAAGCTTACAAAGTCCCAAGCTACACTGATTATTTGGTATAATAGTACCTTTTGGATGGACGTAAACAGTATTAAATATAGCGGCTCCACCTGCCGTTCTTTGGCGGGCGGAGCCGCGAGGAAAGCTAGCTACTGAAAGTAATTCGGTACCTCCTGTTTAGAAGTAGGTCGGTAGACGAACCCACTTTTGAAATGTAAGCCTTTATGGCTTTTAGGGAACACATTTCCAAACATAGTTGACGAACTACTGACTTGAAAACCGGCCAAGTGTTCCGTACCATTATCACTAAAAACTGCAAAAAAAATCACGTTTTTTGTATGGCAGCCCCCTTAAATATTTATTTTATTCTGTTTTTTAGTATATGTTGTCATAGCGGCAACAGAAATACATCATCAGTGAAAATTGCAACTGTCTAACAATCACGGTTCATGAGCAGCCTGCTGGTGACAGACGGACAGACAGACAGACGGACGGATAGAGCGGAGTCGTAGTAATAGGGTTCCGTTTTACCCTTTGGGTACGGAAACCTAAAAACGGCAAGTAATATTTTTATTCGCTTGGAATACTGATTTATGTTCTCTTTAAGGCGATGTAGGTTCATGGCCTTCTCTCCCTCTCACTGAGCATAAGCGTGAGCGAGATGGAAGTGCGTGTTCGGAAGTGTGTAACATTACTTTTAAATACTTTATAATTGATTTTTGAAATATTAGATAATTTATTAAAAATCTATCCGGTTATTGTTTTAGAACAATAAAAAAGTTATCCTTTTTATAAAAAAAATCATAGATTGTCGTTGAAAATTACGAAACCTCGAACATGACTGATGAACAAGTTTATTTTAATTTTAAGTTAGTAGTAGAGTTAGTTTTAAGTATCGTAATTTAATAAACATTAAAGGAGACTTTTTAGGGTTCCGTAGCCAAATGGCAAAAAACGGAACCCTTATAGATTCGTCATGTCCGTCCGTCTGTCTGTCTGTCTGTCCGTCCGTATGTCACAGCCACTTTTTTCCGAAACTATAAGAGCTATACTGTTGAAACTTAGTAAGTAGATGTATACTGTGAACCGCATTAAGATTTTCACACAAAAATCGAAAAAAAACATTAAGTTTTAGGGATACTCAGAACTGAAACTCAAAAATTTTTTTTTCATCAAACCCATAAGTGTGGGGTATCTATGGATAGGTCTTCAAAAATGATATTGAGGTTTCTAACATCATTTTTTTCTAAACTGAATACTTAGTTTGCGCGATAGACACTTCCAAAGTGGTAAAATGTGTGTGTGTCCCCCTGTAACTTCTAAAATAAGAGAATGATATAAAAAAAATATATGATGTACATTACCATGTAAACTTCCACCGAAAATTGGTTTGAACGAGATCTAATAAGTAGTTTTTTATAATACGTCATAAATCGTAAACCGCAATTTATTTCACGGAACCCTTCATGTGCGAGTCCGACTCGCACTTGGCCGCTTTTTAAGATTTGTGTAATAATAAATTATAGGTACTTTAGGTAAGTACTCGTAATGTCTTGTCGTTTCGCTTCCGCCTCTGTCCTTTACCGCCTGAGTTCTATACAAGAACGAATGATTGAAAAATTTTATGATAAGAACCTAGTAAAATCGTGAAATATACTTACATCATAATGTTTGTACTAAGTAAGTACGTACAAATAAGTTCTGATAATTTTATTCAATTCAGTCACGCCATACTTCGTGCGACAGCTAATACCGAGCTACCTAAAAGGTTAAAAAGAATTTTAAAGTAAATTATATTGTAATTAGATCAGCATTAAACAAGCATTTTCAACATGTATAAAAGTAATAATATAATACTGTTTGTTTCGTTTTCTTTACTAAAATACTGTCGACAGAGCGGCCGACTATTACGTACTAAGTAATATAAGGATGGCGGGTGAACCTATTTTTGAAGATAGCTCTTTTTCAGGAGAGGTAGGTACACAGATTTTTTTTAAAGGTTCACAGAGGTACACAGAAGGTACCAAATTATTATACACAAATCGTTAAAAAAAATGTACGTTTTGTACATATTTCATAGGTCCACCCGCCATCCTGACGTCAGGATGGCGGGTGGACCTAATTTTGAAGATAGCTCGTTTTCAGGAGAGGTACACAGAATTTTATTAAAGGTACACAAAGGTACACAGAAGGTACCAAATATCTGTCAACATTTCATTGAAATTCCCGAGGTCCACCCGCCATCCTGACGCACACCGATATACTAGTAGTTAGGCTTTAAAGGCTCGGCCGGGCGCTAAATCACAACTACTGAGGGCGTAGGTAAGAGTGGGGAAAACCATGTAGGCTCTGATAAGAATATGTCTACGGGATCCTCCGCCTGTCGCAGAAGGCGACTAAAGGGCGTCATTAGGGTCGCGAGTTTTCAATGCGGCCACGGCCCTCTCCTAAAAACAAACCTCAGGGAAGGTGACAAACACGTTTTTCGCTGTAGGAAAAGCCAAATGTGGCAAGATGCGAGGCTTCAGTGCGTTCAGTGTGAGTTCTCTGAGTCCTCCGCATGAGAGCGCAGATGGCGGACGCCGTGGTGTTTTTAGTGGATAGAAATACCACATAACACATGGTTCACATTGCACGTAGAACCGATGGCCGTTGGGGCGGAAAGGTTCTCGAGTGGCGACCACGTACCGGAAGGCGCGGCGTGGGTAGGCCCCCCACAAGGTGGATCTGGATGCGGGGGCACAAGGTGGACTGATGACCTGGTAAAGGTCGCGGGAGTCCGCTGGATGCGGGTGGCGCAGGACCGGCCATTGTGGCACTCTTTGGGGGAGGCCTATGTCCAGCAGTGGACGTCTATCGGCTGATATGATGATGATGATGATGATGACATGGTTCACAGGTTTTCTCCATGAAAAAAAAGGTAGTAGGTAAATCTAAGTGGATTGCACAATCTATGCCTAATATCTTATTGAAGAGCGGAGCGCGTTTTCATGCATTGCACTATTTGTAGGTACCTAGCAAGCTGTAGCGGTATAGGTAGGTGGTTACAAGCTAACGAGTTAACAATGTTCACATTTCTTACCAAAGCACTGAAATATTGAGCAGTAGCCCGTTGACGTATTCATTCCCTGTGCACGCCGTAGGTACCTAAATGCCAAGAACCAAGACATATCGATTAGACATTAATAGTTCGTTGGTCCGTTTTTTTGCTGTTGACATGGTCAGGCGATGGGCAGGTGTTAGGGTTATTTAGGTCGTAAGAAACCTTAGAAAATCAGAGTTTCTGAGCACTTAAAACCGTCTTGGGGTCTGTATTTCGCTCTCGCTTCTCGCTTGCTTTTAACACATTCTATGCCAAAATAAGCGATTTCACCAGAACCCGTGGTCGTAGTTCCCAGTCATCACACTTTACAAATTAAATTGGTGTAATCAGTGTTTTATTTTTATTTGGTTTTCTTTTGTTTTTAAGTCAAGTTTCTGTTCACATGTACCTAAATGTAAACGTAAAAATGTAACCATACTTATGATATAGTTTGCATGCTTCAGCATATTGTTATGTAGTATTTTAGTGTAGTTTTAGGATAGTTTTCGCTCGTTGTTACTTGTTATTATGCTGTGCATACATGTTTTGGATGGCATTCCTAACCAGAACCTCTGATTTATTTTCTGCAATCTATGTAATGAATGTTATCTGTTTTTTTAGACCGTAAGCCCACTCCCAATACGCCTAGGTACATCTCATGACAACATGATAAAATGCATGGCAGCAGGTCGAGAAAGTTGTGCTGACAAGAATCAGAAGATTTTTTAGCTAGAAATATAGTTGAAATTTATATATATATCCCTTCCTGGGTCTCGCGAACTAGGCATCCAACAATGGGGAGATATTCATAACTGGGTTACGTACTGAAGAGTATCACTGTCTACGCTCGTATGCGGAGTTCTTTAGGTCTTAAAACGAACATGAAGATCAGCAGAGCGGCTACCGCGAAACGCTGACTTCTTTCGGTTGTTTTAGTGTATCTCCTCCTCTGTCGTTCGAAGTTCGAATATAGCGAGTGCGATAAAATTAGTGACACACAATAGTTATTTATGATACAAGTGCGGAAAATAGGTAATTCCCAAAGAATGGCGATGACCAAAAACACGACCGCCAGGGAGTGTTTTTGATCGACACGAGTTGGGAATTACCTATCCGCACGTGTACCATACAACATTTTACAATGCATCATGCGAGGAAATAAAAAAAATATGCATAAAAGGTGAAATTTTAATTGTCACGAACTCACGAAATCTCATTCCCGCATAGTGTGCGGGAATATTGTACTGAAATCCATTCTGCACGGGCGCGCTTCACCACCGCGCTGCCAGTGCTGGCATCGACCACTTCCCGTGTTTATGTTGAACTATATAAAGGGGCACATTCAGAGCAAGTGCATTGTTAACTAATTTTGCGGTAGCAGCTCTCTCAGATATCTACAAAAACGAAAGTCTAAACAAGGCTTAGGTACTTTTTCCAGTTACCAAAGACCAAAGTAAAATTAGTAACTTTAAGCCCCGACGCAAAAAGAGGGGTGTTATAAGTTTGACGTGTCTGTCTGGCTGTCTGTGTGTCTGTCTGTGGCATCGTAGCTCCTAAACGAATGGACCGATTTTAATGCGGTTTGTATGTCCTAAAGCTGACGTGATCGAGATGGTTCTTAGCTACGTTTCAACAAAATCGGTTCTGCTGTTTTTGAGATATTGAACTTTTCTAAGTGGTATAGTAATTGATCCACTTATAAATATTATTTAACGGACAAACACATTAATGTTACAAAGAAGTATTGTTGTTAACAATGCCATTGGCTAGCATTATTGATTCCTGCAAATCATTGCCTTTGAATGAAATGTGAACTTACATACCATTTATGTTTCCACTTGAAATAAGTTTTTCATAAGCTATTAACAATAGCTTAATTGCGATTCCGAATGGTCTGCTTGAGATTGGGGTTGGTTTCTAGACTTTCGGGCCTAAAGCTCGGCCTTTCACCAGAGCTCAGGCCCCGTAGCATGGATGGCCTTATCACGCGATAAGTGACAAGATAGAGCATCCGTCCCTGGCTGACACCGTTCGATAGAACGAGACGACGCGCTTATCCTGTCACTTATCCATGCTACGGGGCCATATGATACCAATTTATTATATAATGCGGTGCATTTCATACAGGCTTATTGGTTAGACGAAAACGGCTAAGAGAGTTGTTTTTGACTGGTTAATCGAAATATACGAGAAACGCAACGCAGCCATTTTAACGCTAAATGGAGGTGTTTTTTTCTGATCGATAACTATCGTCAATAACTACAAAAATTTAAAACTATGATGGTGATGTTTCTGATGGTATTCATAACTAAGCCTATATTAAATAAAAAACTTCCGTGAGTTTCACTAGTTTCAGACAAAACTACCTACGTATAATGAAACGCGTCATTCACATTTTTAAGGTCGAATATGTTTCGAACCTAACCGATACGCGGTTCTTCATCATCATCAGTGCATGAGCGCATGCCGGGCGGTTTGTGGTGTTTAGCACTCAAGAACGTATGGGTTCGAAACATCGAGTAATATTCGACCCTAAAGACGAGAGTGACCCGTTTAATTACTGTTTAACACATTCATTCGTCTCGTCGACCTGGATGAGAGACGTCAGGCACGAAAATCGCGCCCAAAGCCTAACTACAATTATACGTACAATAGCTCTGGTCAGCTTTACTGTGCTTCCTGCGACCGAGTGTTTAAGAGTAAGTTCGGCTTCGCAAGCCATGTCAGGGCTCACGCCCGCAACTAGCTAGGGTCGCCATCGTCGGCCGCGGCGTGGATAGCTATCATCATCATCATATCAGCCGAAAGACGTCCACTGCTGGACATAGGCCTCCCCCAACGAGCTCCAAAGTGACCGGTCCTGCGCCACCCGCATCCAGCAGACTCCCGCGACCTTTACCAGGTCATCAGTCCACCTTGTGGGACGAACCAACGCCGCGCCTTCTGGTACGTGGTCGCCACTCGAGAACCTTTCCGCCCCAACGGCCATCAGTTCTACGTGCAATGTGCCCCGCCCACTGCCACTTAAGAGGGCGTTTTTCAAAAAAATTGTACAAAACAATTTTTTTTTAGATAAGGTTTTTTTTTCGATTTTCTTACTCAGAATCTTTGATACTATCGATCGTCATACAAGAAAAAAATTGTTCTAAATATTCCATTCCAGATCGTCACATTTTTGTATGCAGTCTTTTTTTATTTATATGATCGTGACATTCGTGACGCATTGGAAGAAAAATCTTACATAGTAAAATGTGCGACACTTTTTTTTTTGTATGAGGATCGATAGTACCAACGATTCTGAGTAAGAAAAACCAAAACAAATCGAATTCTGAAAAAAATAAGTGTTGTACACTTTTTTTGAAAAACGCTCCGCGCTTTGCCCTTCGGCCAGAAATAGGAGCCCCGCGCAACGGGGCTCCGTCGACACTGCTGGATGCCGAAATAAATTGGATATAATGTCTGAATAATAAAAAAAAACAATTATGTTCTGACGTAAGTGGAAACAGATACAAGTGGAATACTTCGGTCAACCAAAACAGCGCACAGGTTGCGTTCCGAATCAGGCAAATTTGATTCAGTTCACAATTTGACGATATGACATTGTTAGTTTATACACTAACGAAAATGAATGCGTAAAATTATGAACTATTTTGGCAGTTCACAATATTCCGTCAGTTTACAATATAACGGGTAAGATTATAAACTGACAGTTTTCACAATCTAACGGTGACATTATATATAAAACATTCACTGACAAGAATCGCTAAGCGCTACCCTCATAGCCGTTCCCGTGGTTTTTCTACTAGGCGCTCGCTAAGCGGACCTGGCAGTGAAAGTGTTAATATTTAATGTGTTATCTTGTCCACAGGAGACCAACAAGGAGAATGCCGCACCGAAGCCGACGAGCGGGAAAGTGAGCGTGGAAAGAGTTTCAGTGCAGAATGAGCAAGACGGGAAGACGGGAGAGAGGAAGACTGAGGAGATTCCCCCCGATCTAGAGAGACATATACGGGTAAGTTACATTGTAGCATATTTAAATAAGCATTCTATAAAATGGAAGATTTTTTTAAATCGAATTATTTGTTTCGGAGATTACAAACTTACAAAGCTACAAACTTAGGTACAGTCGCCATCACATACATAGGTACACTATAGGTGTTCAAAAATATCGGCACATGCACCCTTGAAAATAAAGGTGTGTTCCGATGTTTGTGACGTGCTTGTTTGCTCCGATGTATGTGATGGCGACTGTACATTACATACAAGCGAGCGAGCGGAACTAACGATGTAGTCCATTTCAGCTTGAGAGGCTTTTTGTATGTCCGACTGTTTGGCTGCTCACAGAGCCAACTAGTTATTACGTTATTAGTATAGATAGATTTAGTACCTATATTTATCGTCCATGTACTGCAAGTCGGTAAAGTCAGTCAGAGTTAGGTGAAACCGCCTCAACCATCGTACAAGGAGCATGAACTCTACTATTAGTAGTAGAGACCGCCGCTCAAGTGGTCGTGTTGGAGGTTGGAGGGTGTGTTATAAAACAGTCTATTTTACGTACTTAGTTATTAGTAGACGAACCATATCCCTGGCCTGCATTCTATTGTTTATGCCACGTTTATGCGCCATGCGATTATGTTCCGATGGACAAAAGCCGGCGGTTCCGGTTCCTGGGCGCTGCGCACGCGATTCCGCCATTACGCGGAAGAGATGCGCAAATTAAGTCGTTAGTCGCGATTGGATGTGATTTGAATTTCGGTGGAAACAATGGATTGTTAGGTCGGTGTAGCGTGGGAACTTTACTGATATTACATAACATAAAATGTATGAATAGCTATGAAAATGTATGAAGATCCCTTGGACCGCTAAGATCTGTATCCTAAAGGAACTGAAGGTCAAAAAGCGGCTTTCGTCGACTGTTCTGTTGCAATACTAAAGTTCTTTGGCCGCATATCCAGGAACGAGCACTCCATTGAAAGACTGGTGGTGCAGGGCCATGTAGAGGGCAAACGATTTTTTTTATTTTTTTTTACCTATACAACGACGGTGGCAATCAAGCTTACGGCCTGCCTGATGTTAAGCAGTTACCGTAGCCTATGGACACTTGTGACTCCAGTAGAATCAGAAGCGTGTTGCCGACCCTTTATTCACTTGAGGATTCGCTGTGTTGGCAGATAGAGACATGCAGGTCCCTCACTCCCGACACAGCGCACCCTAGGGAGCTCTGGCGACCTTACTCACCACCAGGAACACAATACCACATACTTCATATATAGCATGCAATAATATAGCAAGACTAAAAAGCAGTGGTGCTATTATGGCTGCGGTCTTCTGTAAGGTGGAGGTACTTCCCCAGTTGGGCTGCTCCACATACGAGCGAGATGACATTCCGCTGTGCCCTCTACCTCTCTAATCTAGAGGCCGATCACCCAACCGATGGAAAGACGTAATTAAATCGTCCACAAAAACAACCCTAGCAGAAAGCTCTCGCAACGCAGCATACCGGCGAAAATGGAGAGACGTTGCCAGGAAAGCAGTTCAAGCCGAAATGACCTACGAAGATTAACCATCTATGCATATATTTAAATACTGTTTTTTCTGGGTCTAACGCGATATTTCGACGAACGTCGGGTAGGTCTAAATGTCACTTTTTATATGGAAAATTGACAGTTAAATTGTACCGACGCGCGTTCGGAACGTTACGCGATTACCCCTCTGGAAAAAAACTGTATTTAAATATGTGTACAAAGCGCGAGAGTTTAAAGTGTCATCTATGCGTACCCTCAACCTAGTACGCCGTCGGAACAACCACGACGACTCTTTCAAGAGTGTATGACTGAGGAGGAGAACAGCGGGACAGACACCGGCCACCGGACAAACGATTTTCGGGCCGAGCTGAAGCATATGCCTTGATCACACGTACCGAGCAAACGGGCGAGACAAGTGCTCTCGGTCGAGTACTCGGTGCGTATAACATAGCGAGTGACGTTTATACGCACCTAGGGGGCGTCCACAAATTACGTAACGCAAAATTCTTAAATTTTTAACCCCCCCCCCCTCCACTCATGTAACAGGACCGTCACGCTTAGCTGGGACGGCTCCCCCCTTCAATTCCGTTACGTAACAAGTCTTCAGGGTAATATTCAGAAAAGAAGGATAAGTAAGTGGTATTTTAGATATTTTTTAATCATAAATCTGCATTTTTTTAATGAAACATTAGTGTGGTTTCAAGGAATCAAGAAATTTAATCATCTATGAACGGGTTTCGGTTCCATTTCTTAGTACATTCTATCTATTAAGGGTAAATCGGAATCAGAATCGCTCTCACAATTGGTATCGGCTTCGGCGGCAATCACATCTTCTGTGGCTATCTCTCTTCTTCTGCCACCCACTCCACCGCGGCAGGTGCCACCGACCTGGCACAATAGCTCTCCCTGAAGCCGCGTGATAACTCGCCTAACGGAGACTTTGCAGAAGTTGATTTTGAGTGAATGAAATGATGATGAAATGAAACCGCAAACTAGGGATGTGAAAAACTATATTTTTTTTAAGTATACTATTATAAAAAATCGTGCGTGACGTAACGCAAACCTTGACACCCCCCTCCTACAACGTAACAGGACCGTAACGCTTGGCCGGACCCCCCCCCCCCTCCCTCCAATTTGCGTTACATAATTTGTGGACGCCCCCCTAGTACTCGGCCGAGGGCAAACTGTCTCGCCCGTTTGCTCGGTACGTGTGATCAAGGATATATGACTTCGCTCGCTCCTTCGAAAAGGTGCGTAGTCAGGAACGATCAATCACTTATTCGTAAGCCGTGACCTTTTTTTCGTGAATTTTTTTTCCGCTTAGCGTGCAATTATTTATCTAACCTTTATTGCACACAACACAACCAATAACTACTAAATCAGAAATATGATTTAGTATGAATACACAATTATTTCAATTTGATACGCAATGTTTCTTAGCTCGACCGATTTGTTTTAATTTTTTTAATTAGCCTTGATGATAGCAATAATGCCTTAGGTATCTATAAACATATATTAATTCAATAAGTCGCCGCACCGTGTCATTGCTTACAATTTTTTTCAAATATACTCAACAAAACACGTCCTATAATTACTCCCTAAGAATAATTACAGTAGGCGTGTAACCATTCACCACCACCGCTCCAGCTAACTTGGATACCACAATAGCATGTTCCGATCACGATAACCGGCGATGAAAATTGAATACCTAAATGAGGTTTTGATGGAATGATTGATTGAACTAATACGTAACTGTGAGTAACTAGTATTGAAGTGTTCTTGCCGTTGTTTACTATGTATGTTTTACTATGGTTCCAATTTTGAGTATGAACGTTTTAAAATGACGTGTGTAATCGGTTTAGGTACATTGTCTGGCAAATTTAGTTTAACTTAATGAGTTAATTTGTTTTATATCGCTATAAAGGGGCCGCGTCCTTGGTCTGTGCGAAAGGTCACGCATGTCCTTATCGAAAAGAAAAGTGATCTACCTACATAAAGAAAGAAATAAAGAAAGAAGACATTTATTTACTACACAAAAGACACACAGATACAAAGGGAGTAGGCATACATTACAATTTAACACATATTGTGTGTGTCTTCGCGGCAGTGAATAGGTCGCTGTCTCAGCATTATGCCGAGGTGTCAGACAGACACCTACAGCGCTGATTTTCAGACAGCACCGTACGTGACCCACGGAACGCAACACAACATAAGACCATTGATAAACACATAATTATTGAATACACATAATAAATAATAAATGTAATAAATTTGTAAAATATGTACCAGTAGCCAAATGGTATAGAAAGAAAAACACAAAGCACAAAACGCGACACGGTTGGGATAGGAAAGTGCTGGATGGGTTAGGATTGGGTTTAGGATTTCTGGAGCGTCAACAAATAGCCCTTAAGCTGACGCTTAAAGGTATACCTGCTAGACGCTCCTTGAATAGGTGGAGGGAGATCATTCCAACACTTGGACGCCGCGAACCTAATAAAACTACCTCGAAACGCCGTGGTCCGATGCATTGGCACCAGAATCATCGCCTTACACCTACGCGCACTCTTGGGCCATACAAGTCTACTCAGCAAATATGCTGGAACCCCAGATCGCACTATGCCAAAGAGAAGAGTGGCAAGGTGAAGCCGTCTGCGTGCAGGCATGTTCAGCAGACCAGCGGTTCAGCATACATATAACTCACTACCCCCAATGTTCGTGTTTTTGCATAAGGAATGCCATTCAAAAGATTTTCGACGCTTCCTGTGTCGCGTCGGTTTGACTGGTGGTCCTAAGACAACCGCGCTATTTAGCGTGATTGCTTTTATGTCGGATTCGTCTCTCTCGCACTTACATATTTGCTAGCAAAGGACCAATAAATGTAATAGGCTAGACGGATCAATGTAGATAAGCTATAATCGCTGCCGATGTTTCCAACGGAAGACCATAGACCAGACCATTTCGTGACATGACATGTTTCTTTTTATTCTCATTTTATGTCGGTCGTTTTGTGTGAGTCGCGAATAAATGATTTGCAATTTATATTTCTAATCGTGAACAGCGACTGTTTATCCGATAAATGATTATGGTCTAATAACCTGCGGGCCACAACTGACGCCGCTTTGCGACGCGGAATGAAAAGTCTGCTCTTCTTTTTCTAATTTGTGAAGTGCGAGTGAGACAGTTTTCGCTGGGTCGCGCGCGACCAAGCAACAAGCCAGCAAGTTGTGCTAGCTAGACGGCTATCACGAGACGGGGCTCTAGCTCTCTCGATTTTTCTCGCACTATCCTTCTCTCTCTTATTAGAAGACTTAGAAAGAGACGTATTGTGCGAGAAAAATCGAGAGAGCTCGCGTGCCGTCTTGTGATAGCCGAGTTGGTGATCATTGATGAACATCTAAGGAACTAACAAGACACAAGCTGCAAATATCCTGTGCAATAAAATGAGAGAAACATAAACGGCAACGTTGTAATACCTATGAAGTGTAACATACACAAGAGTCCTATTAAACTCAGGCCTTGCTAACAGTTGAAGCTAATAACTTTCAGGTATAAGTATAGCATACTACGCAGTATTCTGCCTTGGTCATAAAATGAAACATTTTCTGCGTTAGCTTTTATGCGCTTAACAATAGAGTCGTATTTACATCATCAGCGTACCTACTTCTGCTGCTTACTGCATGTGTACAACTATATATTGTGTATTCTTAAGCCGTTTAGTGATATCATTGCCAATGCCAAATCAACTAAGCGATATAAATTAGGTATATCTCGCCACCGCCCACGCGTTTAGGTTTCAAATATAACAATAATGTCTAGATGTTTGTTACTGGACACAGTGAGATCAGTCACTCGAAAGAGTTAGCATTCTAAAATATAATGGTTACAAATACTTTCACGCAGAACCGATGGCCGTTGGGGCGGAAAGATTATCGAGTAGCGACCACGATCCGGAAGACGCAGCATGGGTAGACCCACTCACAAAGTGGACTGACAAAGGTCGCGGGAGTCCGCTGGATGCGGGTAGCGCAGGACCGATCACTTTGGCACTCTTTGGGGGAGGCAGTGGACGTCTTTCGGCTGATATGATGATGATGATGATGTTGATGACAAATACTTTTGCAAACCTGATTCTATTACATAACTTTGTTGTCAACTTAATTACTCGACAAGACAATTCTAACGAACCCTACTTATTAGCACGACGGGTTTGTCATTTGTAATTTAGGAGTTCCTATACCCGCCCTCTGTCTTCATCATCAAACCAGGCCCCGTAGCATGGATGGCGTTATCAAGCGATAAGTGACAGGATAAGCGCGTCGTCTCGTTCTATCGAACGGTGTCAGCCAGGGACGGATGCTCTATCCTGTCACTTATCGCGTGATAAGGCCATCCATGCTACGGGGCCTGCTCGATGCTATATCGGATTGTCACCTGACTTGGTGTACAAAATTTCAACTCTAATTTCATCAAAATTTGAACTAACAAGCTGGCGGGTACCTAAAAATTGCAAGTTAAATAGAAGCTTGTAATTAAATAGTAAGTTTTATCCGTTATAACTTATAACCGAAAAACAGTCCCCGCGAATATAGTTAAAATAGTTAGTAGGTACTAATAAAAATGTCAACGCCAAATAGAATGAGAATTGGAAAAACCTTGCTCTTTGCTTAATAATTAAACCATATTAAACTGACAGCACCGAAACACAGCGCAGCGCCTTCGCTGTAAACTTTGGTAGCGATCTATTGATCCGTATCGACATCCCAAGAGGATCATCATTGAAAACCTTTTCAAAAAACTTACTCTGCCTTCACAATTATAACGATTCCTTTCATCGCAATTTGGCTCTACACGGCCATTAGCCAAGGTTTCACGCACCATTTATCTTCTTAATGGCATCGGGTCCTTGGGAACGTTCCCAGTTTATCGGTTTGACATTGAAACGTTTGGACTGTTGCCAAAACGATGCGCCATTCCGCTAGGCTGGAAAGCCTAGGATTGCTCTGGATGCAATGCAGTCAGCCTTTAGACAAATCGGATGGAAGCCAAGGCGGGGGCTAACGACACCCGTTATTAAGGTACACATTTTATGCCGGATATTTGTCATACGATATATCCTGAATGTCCTATGCTGAACTGAACAGGCTCGGCTGGAATGGATAGTAAAGCAAACGTTGCCTAAATCTTTCAACTATACAGTTAAAATATTTAGGCATATCAAGCAGTCAAACATACACGCTACTGAAGTTAATGCATTAGCATTGCAAGAAGCAGGACTTTGCGGTCTGTCACTTTATAATGAATTCCTAGTGTACCACGACTGGTCTCGTTCTTTCAAATGTCCAAGTCTTCCCATCTTCGATTTGCCTCTGATCCTTAAGCCGGTACAATGGAGTTAATTTTGACATATCGTTCTGGCCGCCTTCAGCGGATATTTGTGTCATCTCAGATATCTCAACTTTGCCTTCTTAATGTCTGCGCTCAAGTTTGATATCAACAGTCTCAACCAAACTTAAAACGCACTTGAGTACATGTAGACCTCAGTGCCAATATTATAGTGGTGGCGTCATAGCAAGTCATGCAAGATGCTCCTGTCACCCACACACATCAAAATTAACGTTAGCACGACGCCTATACCAGGCGAGCAGTAACGCGAGGTGACCTCGGCGCTCACTGCACTATAAAAACAGCAGGCTTGATTTGACGGTTCCATCTGATCAGTAAGAAAATGGTAGAGTAAAAGAGAGGATGAATGGCATCCAGTGGTGTCCGAATTCGCTCCTTGGGATCTCCAATCTCCATGGGATCAGGATAGGGAAGTTGGTTGCCGGTTTGGATACATCCTTATTTTCTAGTTATATGTTGTAAGTCTTGGTACTGTGTCACATTCATGGTAGCTAATTATCTCGTAAATAGATAACATTATTAATAAATATTTGGATGTGGAGTCTCACATATTACCGAGATATTATGTTTACCTGAGCTGCATGTTCGTCCTCATCGTCATTAAGCATTAGGTGGGACTGTGGTCATTAACTCGAATAAAAATAATGCTGTCTGCGCAACGCAGTATTCAAGCAGACCGTCTGCCCAGATTCGCTGTGTACCTCGAACAATACAGCCAGAAACAATGTAGCCGCCGCCTCAGTAGCGCGTTTTGGAACGAAACTGAGCTCACTGGCCGCTTCCACACAACCAACTTGTATTTACCGTCAATCATGCGATAACAGACTTTATGTCAACGCGATAAGAGCGTTGATAAGTGACGGATAAGTTGTGCTTGTGTGATTTGAATTTGGAATCGAGTCGGGAATTCAAAATGTTTGGTACAAATGTTTTGTTTTTAATTTCCGTGTATGTGGTTTAAAAGGAACGGATGCTAAAAGAGGTGAGTTTCCATGCACATGTTTAGTTAGATATTGTCTAATTGCCTAAATGTGAAAACCTTAATTATTAGGATCACAAAAAGACATTTCAAAACATTGACGACAATTTAAAAAAACTTCCATAAGGAGAAGTCATTCTAGTGGATGCAAATTTCAAGATGTCCAGCCTTTTAAAAAAATTTTTTTGCAAAGCTTTTTACAGATGACAATTTTTTTATATACTTAATCAGCAGGGTTCATAATAACTGTAAAGAAACATCATATTGTTATTTATTTCGGAAAGTACAGTCACCATCACATACATTATGTACACTACAGGTTGTTCAAAAATATCTGAACATGCACCCTAATGCCTTGAAAATAGAGTTGTGTTCAGATGTTTGTGAGTTGCTTGTTTGCTCCGATGTATGTGATGGCGACTGTACTTTCCGAAATAAATAACAATATGATGAGAAAGATAACATTGTTAGTACCTATTTGATAACCAACGGTATGGTATGACGCTCTTCAGTAATTAATTTAGTCAGAGTTTTTGGTGACTTTCTGTGGCACTGTATCTATTGGAATATAGCTAGCTCAACGACTTCGTTGTTTATGCAATGTAATAAAAACAAATAAAATCAGTTAAAATTGGTACTTGCATTACAAAAAACACATTTATGTTATTTTACTGCATTTCCAACCCATTTAATTATGCAGTGGTATCCGACAACGTATAATCCGCAGCGCAGGTTCAACGCCAACGACTAATATATTCGTCAAGGAGCCCAGCGCGATATCAACCTTCTTGCATTGGCATAAGGTTTAACTCCGCACTAAATGTCTTATTGACTTGGCGTGTGGTTGACAACTTTTCTCTTTGACAGAGTGTTGAAAAGGTTAACCAAACAGCCAAACTAAAGTTTAGCTTAGCTATTTGCTTTGCCAGGGCACAAGGGCTTCATCGGCAACGAAAGAGCAGATGAGCTTGCAAGAGAGGGCTCTACAAATCACTCTGTAGGTCCAGAACCATTTGTGGGACTCTCGCAGGGAACCATAATATCGGCCTTCAAAGCCTACGCCAAAACCAAACACCAACACGAGTGAAGGAATGAGGCTGGCTTAAGGCACTCTAAGTAGCTCATCATAGAAGGAGTGGACTCGGGCTGGACCAGAAAACTCTGAAAATCCAGTAGGAAGCAACTCAGAATTATATCTGGGGTGTTCACAGGTTACATCGGGGTCAAGGATCTCTTGGCCAAGATGGGACTAACGGATAGTTTAGAATGTGTGGCGAGGAGGATGATAATATGGAACACTTATTGTGTGAATGCCATGCCCTTGCCAGACAAAGAATGAACTACTTTGGTAACGGTTACCCGCAACCAAAGGAATTCAAGGTGCTCCCGGTGAACTGCGTCATCCGTTTTGTGGAAATGATGGAGCAAGCCCGGGAGCAGGTATAAAGGAGAGGGCAAATGCACAAAAGATCCCACTGGGTCGAAGGTAAGCTATTTGCTTTTATCCCTGTTGCCTGTTTCACGAACCTACAAGTTACAATTTTACAAATCTAAATCGTGTACTTGCAGGCACCACAGGTCAAATATTGATCAAGCTCAAGCACTTCAAGTTGCCAGCTTTAGATCAATATCTCACCGGGACACCATGGTGGCGCAACCAGTTGCCCGCCACCAACAAATTGTATGCAGCTCTATGGGCAATATCTCACCGGGACACCATGGCAGCGCAACCAGCTGCATACAATTTGTTGGTGACTGCGACTGGTTGCGCCGCTATGGTGTCCCGGTGAGATATTGCCCTTAGAGCTGCATACAATTTGTTGGTGACTGCGACTGGTTGCGCCGCTATGGTGTCCCGGTGAGATATTGCCCTTAGAGCTGCATACAATTTGTTGGTGACTGCGACTGGTTGCGCCGCTATGGTGTCCTGGTGATATATTGCCCTTAGAGCTGCATACAATTTGTTGGTGACTGCGACTGGTTGCGCCGCTATGGTTTCCCGGTGAGATATTGCCCTTAGAGCTGCATACAATTTGTTGGTGACTGCGACTGGTTGCGCCGCTATGGTGTCCCGGTGAGATATTGCCCTTAGAGCTGCATACAATTTGTTGGTGACTGCGACTGGTTGCGCCGCTATGGTGTCCCGGTGAGATATTGCCCATAGAGCTGCATACAATTTGTTGGTGGCGGGCGACTGGTTGCGCCGCTATGGTGTCCCGGTGAGATATTGCCCTTAGAGCTGCATACAATTTGTTGGTGACTGCGACTGGTTGCGCCGCTATGGTGTCCCGGTGAGATATTGCCCTTAGACTCGAAAAATTGTAACAGACCACTGGCGATGTCAGTCCAGCATTTCTTAGATTAGAATATGCCAGAATGTGTGTTCTTGTTTTTGTTCTAACCATTCGTGTTCTAGAACACTGTCCCCAATAACCGCAGTTAACTTTTCGCCACGCTACATCATGGCATAGATAACAGAATTAATTTGTCTAATGTTCTGTTATCGCCGCGCCTGCCCCGCCCGCCATTGTTTTGTTTCAGGAGGTGCGGCCAAGGTTTGGCGAAAAATTACAAATATACGTGTATATGTCACGACTTTATTCCCAGAAGGGGTAGGGGCAGAGCATTGGGAGTTTATGTGCTAATTTTTAACCCCCGACGCAAGAAGAGGGGTGTTATAAGTTTGACATGTCTGTGTATCTGTGTGTATGTCTGTGGCATCGTAGCTCTTTAACGAATGGAGCGAAAAAAAGTATTTAGAGGATACGTCCTGGTTAACGGTATACAGAATAATAACAAGATATATAGACGAGTTGTTAGATATAAGGACAATTTTTAATTGTTGCACCATCTCCTCACTCTCCTCTTACTATTTACTATCGTATGGCATTTTTTGGTCACTGGGTTACATAAGAGAATAATAATCCCAGTGTTGCTCCTGGCCGTCTTTACGACGGCATTTTCAGGGGCCCATCTAATGAGGCTAGTCACCGCCAGCCTCGATAACGTTGTGGATAACATTGTTATGGCAGGTGTCCGGATCTTTTTGCAATAGCCCAGTTTCATATTCCACCCAAATCTCATCACCATAGAACCCGTTCTCTATCCATATAACCCACAATAGCCCCAACCGCCCCAACGCCTGTTGGAACCGGTTCACGGGTATCTACCGATGTACCCGTGAATGGGTTCTAGCAGGTGTATTACATCACATTAAACTTCGTCTCCAAAGGGCCTCTACGTGTTGGATCTATATCCCCACGCACGCCTTCCAAAGGACCGGGCTTTGTCCCGTGAATTTAAACAGGAAACTAATTAATTTATAGGTTTAGATTCGTCCTCTTCAAGTACTCTGTTGCCAGTTGAGTAAGATTCTTGAGATCCTCCATTCGCCCTGAGAATTTTGACATTCCAGAACCATGTGGTTGGTCTGGTCGGGGTACACACACCGAGAGGAATCGCATCAGCCCCATTTATACCAGTGGTGGGCGCAGTTTCCAATGCCTGTTCTTACTAAATACTCCAGGAAAAATAATACTAAATTAATATTTTTTCCACTTTTCTGTACCTATCTAATTAGGATATTATTTTTTGATGTCTGATATTTTGTCTTAGGTAAGTAATTACTTGATTTCCAAATTTGTATTTTTTTCCTACTATTGTCAGTAATATGACTGCATGGACTAAAATACCGGCAGTGCCTATGCTTAGTCTGGAGCTCTGGAACGAAACATATCGAATGCGAATATGCCTTACCCTAGCCATAGGGTATAGGGCTTCTCAATATATTACTTCATGGTTTTTTGGTCGATTTTTGACCTCCCCCTCCTACATCATCCTACCGCCGTAATGAATGGACCCCTTCCCACCTAATAAAATGACTACCGTCATCCAATGGTTAGACCCCCCCCCCCCTCGATTTTGAAATGACGTAATATATGATCAAGCCCATAGGGTTCAAAACGTCCATATGCTTCGACGACCGCTTACCTTCAGGCGGGCCTTGCGTGTTGTTGTGCGGTATGTAATGTAACTTTACTGATTTCATTACAACCATTTTATATTCAAAATGCTAACTGACCAAACTGTGGTAAGAATCTAACCAGAGATTAAACTTCAGTACTAGAGGAATGTTTGATATTCACCAAATATTCACGGAGAATTGGCCCGTGCATTCTGTTCATTCCAATACTCGACAACAGTGTAATTACCATGCAACACTTATATGCATTTGATTGGCCACTTTTCCCTCCGGAAATTATAAAACTACCACGTAACCTCTTAACCTAATAACGGTAATAGGTTTCGTTCCCTTCAAGAAATTCCCTCATTACCTCCATACGTTATGCGTGTTTATACCCTGTGAAATGTGGCAGGTACGGCCTTGACCGAAATGAGTCGATTTAATAAATTACTGCGTAACATCCCTTTTTTCACCCTAAACGGATAGCATAGGAGCTGAAATAATATTTAGCGTGTTGAAATAATTTTAAGCCAGTTACAATTTCGTGTCGAAAATGTTTATTTACGGCAATCGTTAACTTGAATAGAGAGGTAGCACAGCTTAATGTAAAATACTTATGTAAAGAAATTCACTATGAATACCGCCATTATCTTGAATGCGACAAAAATCATTTTGGAATAAGATGATTCTCTCGAAATTCTTGGCTCAAAATAATGTCGCTTCATTCGAGATAATTTTACGTCTTCCTAATGAATTTCTTGGTTCTAGAATACCTCAAATCATTTTTCACGCCACTGCTCGGAAATATGGCCAAAGATGGATTGAAATGAGAGTAGAAAGTACTTCTTAGTAGTACAATTCAAAAACAGTCAAACAATGTAGATTTGCAAAGTAAAATGTAGTGTTTAGCGGCTTTTTTTACTTTCTACTCTGCTATTGGTCGATTATTTTTGAGTGGTTGGTCATTGTAATAGTGGTTGTTCAGTTTGAACAGCTCTTCGACCAATCACAGGGCGTCGAGCGGGAGGAGCGGCGCCGCCGCGCCGGCGAGCGGTGCCGCGCTTCTTTTGTTTTTTGATTAGTATTATGATCTTCAATTAGGAACTTAATTTTGATTTAAAATTATGATTATTTGTAATTTCCTCGCAGTAGACGTGAAAAGCACTATGTTAAGCCTCGGCCGAAAGTGCAATAGCTGGACTCGTACTTCGAGCTAACTCGTCCATCTATTGCTTACTTTCTAGCCTCTACAACAATGTACTATTATTTTCTTTGTAGGGGAAGGACAAAGGCCCTGTCCTTCCCCTACAACTTGAGGAAGAACTAACTTTTACCTGCCTGAAGCAAGTAGATTAAGGATTCCTGGCTATAATTTTTTTCGTCTTAAATTAATGTACCGAAAGTAAGGGGGCGTCCATTATTTACGTGAGACGATTTAGAAATTTGCCGATACCCCCCCTCACCCCAAAGTAAGATTAGATGAAATTCGGCTCGACCCCCTCCCCCCTTGAACGTCTCACGTAATTAATGGACGCCCCCTAACGCTCTACATAATATGGTCCTCATTTTCTGGTATCGGTGTTATATCCCATTTATTGACACTAGCTCCTAGCTCTACCCCGTTGCGAACCAGCGTGGTGTGCAGAACTCGCTTACAAGTTCAGTCTACAGATGGCCCGATACCGACTTAGCAGGACCTTGGAACATAACCCCGTCTGAAGGAAATACCGTACATACAGTCATACATACATACAATCACGCTCGTTCACGGAGGGGTGGGCAGAGATCACAAATATTCAAATTCAAATAAATGTATTGCCAAAAAGAACACAAAATACAACGTTTAACATAAGTAATACTTACAATGAAAAAACTTAAACAATATCTTAGAATTAAAACTTAAAGTACTAAATTGCGTTGGGTTGGGCAATGGGTGCTCGTCTCAGCATGTGCAAAGCTTGGAGCCTTGCGCTAGTTATCAGACGAGTCCCTTCGACAGGTTTGGTCGTAACACTACGTCTATCTATACAATACAATGGATCCCAATTCACTTGCTACGATCTAAATACTCTGCGCGATCGCATCAGAAATGAGGCTATCCGCAGCAGAACCAAGGATATAGCCCTCCGAATTGCTAAACTTAAGTGGCAGTGGGCGGGGCACATTGCACGTAGAACCGATGGCCGTTGGGGCGGAAAGGTTCTCGAGTGGCGACCACGTACCGGAAGGCGCGGCGTGAGTAGGCCCCCCACAAGGTGGACTGATGACCTGGTAAAGGTCGCGGGAGTCCGCTGGATGCGGGTGGCGCAGGACCGGCCATTGTGGCACTCTTTGGGGGAGGCCTATGTCCAGCAGTGGACGTCTTTCGGCTGATATGATGATGATGATGATGATCTAAATACCGTACGTTATGGAAATCGAAATTGGATGACTAAACGTGCATTGCGTGGACCATTATCTAATCTTTAACATGTCAACATAATCTGCCTTTTAATACATCAGACAATACACCATAGTCACTTGACGTCACCTGTGATGCAATATTGATTTAACGATCATCATATCCTGTATCCTTTCTACGAAACACTTCGCACTTTTTCCACTACCAGGCCCCTTTAACCAACTTGACAATTGTCACCTGACCTGACACTGACAGTTCGCTATACATTGTTTGTTCTAGAAGTTAAGGTGGTTGCTATAGGCTACTTGTGGAACCAGCAATGTACAGAGAATTGTCGTTGTCCGGTGACACTTGTCAAGTTGCTGAAATAGGGGGCTGCTCTATAAATCTCTCTCTAAAAATGGGCGCTGAGATGTCTCTAGCGGTTGACAACAAATGTTTGAAAATTATAATAAGTATCTAACATTTCTTTCTCTCCAGCCGTCTTTCTATTCTCTAAATATTCCATAGTGAAAAAAACCTATAATAAATTAGCATATCTGATTAAATCAGTATATTATTGCTTGAGTAAACGAAATTGTAATCATCCAATTGGGAATGGATGAAAATTTTAGAAGTGCCTGATTATTTTTTTGGTGATAGGAATACCCTTCCTTAGCACCAGAAAAAAAAATCAGACTTTTCAGCTGCGTCAATTATTTTTGAAAAATATTAACAGTTTCCTCACTTACGTTTTGGGTTTAGGACGGCGAATGAGAAACTTTCCTTGATCCGTCTCATATTACTAAAATATTTTAAATATCTGACTCTGGCAATTACAAATATAGCTGCTGCAGCTGTCAATATCATTGCCAATGTCAGTTTACCACGGTTTTTTAAGATATGTTTTTGTAATATGAGACGGATCAAGAAAAGTGTCTTATTCGCCGTCCTAAACCCAAAACGTAAGTGAGGAAACTGTTTATATTTTTCTAAAAGAATTGACGCAGCCGAAAAGTCTGCAACTTTTTCTGGTGCTAAGGAAAGTTATTCCTATGATTCCTATAAACAAAAAAATGATCAGGCACTTCTAAAATTTTCATCCATTCCCCATTATATTGTGAACTAGCTCTTAGTTTAACCCTTTTATGAAATAGGGCGTAGCGTGCAATGGTCGCGCGACCTGATACTCGCAAGGACTACCTACCAAACTATCCGATCCGATGCTATCTCACTTCAAGAATGTACGGTCAACCAATTTGATTCCTAAGCCAAGCCACCGTAGAACCCTGTCATTTTAACTGCTACATAGCAACGCAATAATCTTAGTAACCCGTACCTATTGACATAGGATTTACAACGGCAAGGTTCCATGATGGCCTAGGAATCAAATTGGTTGACTGTACATAAATCTACCCGATTTAAAGATAAAAGCTTCATTTACGAGAGGCACACCGAAATCATCGGGAATAGAAACACCGATCAAACATTTAACTTAGATAATTGTGGTTTATTATTTAGTTTAAGTTTCAATTTTGTTGATATGTGTGCTTTTGCGTTTTACATAAAACATTTTATTAAGGCAATGATTCAAGTTTTCAAGTTGACATTGAAATAATAGAAAGGGTCTAGCAGGCTAAGCTAATAAGAGTGGCCCCCGCAAGGGATTTGGTTGTAATTTGAGGTGCAGTAGTGGCAGGACCTAAGAACACTGTATGCGTAATATCAGCCTTCGATCTTCTTTTGTTTCAGACTAATTCACGATAATGTCAAAAAATCAAGGTAATTTTTAAAGTGTTGTTTTAGCCAAATCAAGCAAGTGAGAGTAACCAAATAAATTCAGAATTAAGGAGCATAAAATGAGTCGCTTAATTTCAAACCCGGGTAAATCCATCCATTGAGACGCTGACTGTCCTTACGCAGGCATTCATTCCCGCTTCGGCTAAACCCGTTCCTCGCACACCTCTAGGAACGAATACTTAGCACGTGATATGCGGCGAGCGTGTACGAACGGGGTGCCATATTTAGATTGTTTTAGCTGTTTGATAGCTTTAACAGTTAGAGGACTTAAATATTAGGTATTATTTATTCTGTGACGCAGGTATCAAATTTGATATAAAAATAGAAGTATAGTCAGCATCAAAAGTAAGCTACGCAAACGAAGACTTCAAAAGTCTTTATTAAAAGGAAATAAGAACTTTGACGTCTTCGATTGCGTAACGTAATCGTCAAAATATCTTTAAACTTTTACTGTCATACATAACATAACATAAAGTTCCCAATTCAGAAGCTCAAAAGCGTACTCTGGGTGTAAGGAGGTTATACAAATTGTGATGCATCACATTAAAATCGAGTCATCGACTCATCGTGTTTAAAATGAAATTAAAAATTCTGCGCTTGAGTATAAACCTACATATTAGGTAAAGTCTGAATACTCTGCGAACTGTTCATCAATAATCGCGCACGGCACGATCGCTAATTGGTCAATTAGACGAGTCGCGCGCGATTTCACACGGTGCGACGGTACGTACTGTGAGGGTTCTGGCGATTTAACCACTTGATATAGGAGGCTACGTAAACAGAGGCAATGGAGATCAGTTTGAGGATAATGTTTGAAGTTTGTGGCGTATATCTAATCACAGATTGTCAGATTAATTAAGTTTTTTTCCAAGTTGGTCGGACGGATCGTGCCTACTTAATTCTCCGATTACCAGAATATGTACCTAATCAGTAAAAATAAATTATTCTTTCATTTACAATAAAAAAACCTGCGAATATGCTTGAAAAACATCACGTTTCTAATTATTTTTGTTTTTTTTTTATGTGAGTCTAAGTTGGTCGCATTAGGGATGGAGTTCTAAGCCCCGCTACTTTAAATATTATTGAAAGATTTTTTTAAATAAAATTACTGGTTTCAGAGATTCCCTCGTAGCTTACATCCAAACACAACTCACAATCTGGAAAACATATTTTTATAAATGGATGTATAGAACCCTAATTATAATTAGCAGCAGGCGCACTAATGAGCGACACCTAATAGAGCTGTCAGACCAGACGCGCCTCACTGCTTTAGGAATTTCATTAGCAATTACTGCAAATCACACACCTGAGCAGCGCGCCTCCCGTAACGTACGGATTAATTAGAATAGAATAGATTAAATAAATTAGAATATGTAGATCATCGATTTAAACACAAAGAATGTGTCATTGTTTTAAGTAGCGCATTGTTTTAAGTAGCGTAGTCGAAACTGAGTAAAACTTAAAGTAACGCAATAGAATACTTTTTTGAAACTCCATCTCAGAATATTCACCTGGTGTAGCTGGTGTCCATAGGCCACGGTAACGGCTTGCTCCCTAGACGCTCTCTATCTTTCCGATTAGTTTTGTTTGAGATGGTTCTTTGTTATGTACAGTCACCTTAAGATCTATTTTTGCTCGCTCAGTATAAGTAATCTGTATCTGCTTCATCGACCGAGTGTCAGACACATTCCGTCATAATGAATGTCATTTCACTACAACTATTTGAATTTTGAAAAACGAGAAAAAAAACGTATACAAGAAATTGCAATGATGACATTGACAGGACCTGTTACTCACATTTTATGGTTTTAATAATTTTAAGGCAAGAGGATTTAATAATTAGATTTATCAAACTTGACACAACGTAATGGCAAGATCAAACGAATAAAAAGGTTTTAGTTCAACTATTAATAGTCAAGGAAAATCCGTCTAAGTAAATTTGAACTTTGTTGTCAAACAGTTGAACATAATTTTCAATAAGTACATCACTCTCGTCTGATACACAGTTTAAAAAGGTAACATGTGCTTGCAACGCGTAAATGATTTGATTTGAAAACTGATCAACCTTTTCATTCCGCCACTATATGTCCTGTTGGAGATTTTTTATAGTACATTGTTTAACAAGGAGCGTATGAGGAATATTGCAAACGAGAGTCTATCAGGAGCCCGACGCCGTAAGGCGGAGGGCTTTTGATGACTCGAGTTTGCAATATTCTTACGCCCGTGTTATACACAATGTTTTTCATCACATTTGCGAGGAAATAAATAACTACAAAAGACAGAAAAACCTATGTTTTATACAAGCGCATCAATCAAATGTTGACGAAATTGACAACTTCACTTCTAGATCAGTGCAAGTGGAGTGCGGAGCTTCAATATTTCAACCAATCACAGAGCAGAATTCTTGCCGCCCAGATTTGCTTAACCAATCACATCACACACAAGCTCATAACTCCCATGGTGCCATTATTTCCCGCGGGAACAATTTAGGCCATTGTCCTTCTGTATACAGGCAAGGAATAACACCATTTATGAGCAAGTGTGATGAAAAATTGTTAATCTTTTCGTTTCTTGTTACAGCGCTGCTATCTAGGCCTCCCCACGATGCTGAAGGCGGGCGAGTACTCCCCCAACAACCCCCTGATCCGGGGCGAGCGGTCGTCTGGCGACGCGTTACTAGGACTAGGAGAGTATGAGCGCCGCAGAAACACGCTCAGGAAGATGCGCCAGCAGCAGTACAGAGAATATCTCGATCAGGTCAGCTTTAATGCTATATTCTCCTGTGCCCCTCATTATAACCTGCACTTGAGTGTGATCCCTTTCTCAAGTCGGCTGTTAAGACTACGTTTAATTTTTAACACCACAAAGTATCAAAATAATGTGAGTGCTGTATTGCTTCGGGGCAGTCTATCGTCCTACACTACCAAACGGAGTATCTAGAATATCAGTGACATTAAATTTGAACCTTAATACTATGACGATACCGTTTGTTTTTCAACATGAATGTTTAAATACTGTTTTATCCGGGTCTAACGCGATATTTATTTACCTTTATTTCTGACGTTTCGACACGGGTTGCACCGGTCATGGTCGCAGATAACTGTCGTCCCAGCAAGTTGTCAACAGAGATATGGGTTTACAATATTTCACTACCCTCCAAAAAACATGAATGTTGTAGTGGCACGTGCTTACTCGGTAGCTAGGGGCTATGCGATAATAGAGACAATGGCCTTTGTTTGAAAGGTTAGGGCTCCGAGCGAAAAATTCACCTGAGCAGAGTCGTACTATAATAAATGATTGCGGTATCGAACTTGTGCAAATTACGGACCTTACGAATTTATAATGAATGAAGTGTTGAAGGGCTATCATGACTTGTGAATCATCATCATCATATCAGCCGAAAGACGTCCATTGCTGAACATAGGCCTCCCCCAAAGAGTGCCACAATGACCGGTCCTGCACCACCCGCATCCAGCGGACTCCCGCGACCTGTACCAGGTCATCAGTCCACCTTGTGGGGGCCTAGCCACGCTTGTGGATGCCTAATATGAATTCCAATTACTTGGTTAAGGATTTAATGAAATATTTTACAAAATGTAATGCGGAGCCGAGTCGCGGCCGCGCTGGTATATAGATAAGTCACGTGATCACTTGACTGCTGCCCCTCGGTGACACCTCGCCCCAGGGTCGCCCCGCTGGAGTGCCCCGCGACATGAAATGCTCTCAAATACCTATCGAAACATATGGTCAAGGAAGGATGCATGTTCATATATTTTGTAGCACTCTGAAGTGTAAGTACATAGCACCCATCAATCTTAACATCGTAGGCCACACGTACGAATGCCTGCATAAAAATAAAACAAACTGTATATGTCACAAACTGGAAGTGGTTGAAAACTTCAGATATTTGGGATTATTAATTGATAAACACTTCAATTGGAAATTACATATAAATCAAGTATGCAATAGATTAAGGTCAATTTTGGGTAAATTTTATCATTTAAGCAAAATAATCAATAAACGCACACTGCACATTGTTTACCATGCACTTGCTGATGCATTATTAAGTTACGGCCTAAGTTGCTATGGGCTTACATTTAGAACATACCTGGACCAAATAAAGCAACTTCAGATAAGACTGATGAAATTGTTGGTTGGCAAAAACATGAGAAATAAATGTAAACATCAATACGATATGCTGTTCTCAGTGTGTAAGATTTTGCCTGTACATTGTAAAGTTATATACTTAAATGTCTTAAATAGTTACTATACCGACGACTTCAAAGTTAAAAGAATAAGTAACGGTGTTACTCGATCATCTAAAACGATAAAATTGTTACAACCAGTAGCCAAAAATTACTATGGACGAAGAACAAAAGAATACTTGATCCCGGAAATGTATAATGAATACCCTTTGTTGTTAGAAACACCTAAATTAAAAGTGGGTAGTCTTAAAGAAAAATTCAAACGAATATTATTAGATAAGCATATAAACTCCATTAAATAATATATGAATGTTGTGCCATCGACGTCGAAGAGGTGTATGCATTGTCCGTCTTATTTCAAAGGATAGGATAGGTATAGTAATGCAGGCATATCTTTGGCATCGATCGTAGGTACCTACACATTTAGTAGATAAATGATTATTATTTTTTAATTTTTTTTCAAACGATTGTAACCATATGTACCTACATAACGATTGCAGCTATGTGCAAACATATGTAGGTGCATACGAGTAACTAATATATATGTTGCATTATCCTCTGCCGTACTTAAACAGTTCGCATATTAACTTACACTTCTAACTAAAGTTAAACAATTAAGTAGAGTAAAAATAAATCATGGAGCGAATCGCCAACAAACTGCTTTGCAGTTTGGCGAATCTTTAGGTTAAGTTACTAAAATTGTATTTTTTTTGATTCCAATAAAAAAAAAAAAAAAAAAAAAAAAAATGACGATTGTAGGTACAACTTGTAAGGACGCATAGGGGGCCTAAGTAAAATCGAAGTAAACTGTAGACGGATGTGAAATAATCCGACTAATTGATCGCTTCTCGTTTCAGCAAGCGAAGAAGAAGCAAGATGAGAAAGAGAAAGTGGAGCGAGAGAGGAGAGAGCGCAAGCAGAGGGAGCGAGAGCACGAACAGCGGGAGAGGGAGAAGGAGCTAGAGCGCGCAGAGCGAGACAGAGTCAGTCCCGAGCGGCCGCGGGCTTACAGGAACACTGTGTTCAGCGCTACTCAACAAACCTTTAACAGGTACATTTTTAATAGGGATGATGACGATTTTACGATGCCATTCGAACCAGTTTTTGGAGAGGAACAGATGTTTGTATGGGAGCAATAGAGGTCATCATTTCCTTGCCCTTATCCCATTTACTTGGGGCCGGCGCAGCATGTCTTTTTCTTCCATACTTCTCTGTCAGCCGTCATATCATCATTCACTTCTTTTCTCTTCATATCGTCTCTCACACAGTCCATCCACCTTTTCCTTGGCCTACCTCGTCTTTTACATCCATCCACATGCATACCTAATACTATTTTGGTCACATGACTTTCATCCCTCCGCATTACGTGCCCATACCACGCAAGGCGATTGGCCCTCAATTTATCCGCGATAGGTGCTACTTTTAGGCTTCCCCTTACATACACATTTCTTATTCGGTCCATCCTCGTCACACCACACATCCATCTTAACATCCTCATCTCCGTTACATGCAATCTCTTTTCATCCGTCACCTTTAAGGCCCAACATTCCGATCCATACATGACGACAGGTCTCACAATGGTCTTATAGAGGTGTAGACTCAAAATTTATTATTACTTAAAAAGAAAGAAGGTAAAAAAATATGCATAATCACGAAAATCCCATTCGAATATCTCAAAAAATTACAAAGCTACAACCGTTTTAATGTTGCTTGTTAGAGAGAGAAAACGCTCCGGGATCGTGACGTCACGATCGTCTAGCGTCATAGTAAATGACAATCGTTTCATATGAAGGTGCGTTTTGCGGAAATGGGACAGAACATACCCTTTCTTAAAACTTTGGACGCTTATAACTTTGTGAGTATTTAACCTCTTGCGTTGCGTTTTTCTCCATTTGACTACATTTTTAATCCTTTTTCGAGAAAATGCAACATTATTGATTATTTTATTTAGTGTCTACACCCCTGTTACAATTAAAGAACATAAATACCCAAAAATTTAGACAAAGATTGACCTCGCTGGCGGCAGCCATAAACGCTTCATACTAATTGACACACAGATATGACGTCACACCTGTTATTTGTACTAATCTAAAGTAAATTGCTGTTTCGCTCGCCAAATACCTACTGCGTTTAAGTACGTAGTACATATTTTTTCAAAACTTTCAAGGTCCATATCTTTTTATGATTTTCACTATATAGGAGCACACCTATATATGCGTGCTTCCTCGACCTGTCTAAAGCCTTTGACATGGTGTCCTATGATGTCATGTGGGATAAACTATCATTGAGTAAAGTCCCGCGTGAAATGATAGATATTTTTTCTCAAAAATGGCCCGCAAAGTGGACATAACTCGCTACATATTGGAAGGTAAAGTGTATAGTTTAAGGCCAGATCAAAATTAAAAAATAAAAAACATTGCAGGCCGCCTGGAATGTTACATATGAATTCCTTTATTTGTCGAGAACCAAACTTTTTAAAAAGTAGAAACTGGCATATAAAAGACGGCACAGGTCGTATTCAGCCAAATCAAGTCGTATTTTTCTGTTGCAAACGCGACATTTTTGCATGTGTCATAAAAATATTGCGTTTTTCGGTGGAAAAATACACTTGCGATTCTGTTTAAAAAAATATTATGACGTTTAATTTTATGAAATTTGTAGTATCCTCAATTTTTATTTAATAATAACGCTTGATTTCAATTTAGTCTTTTTTATTCCCCCATTTTTGAGAAAAACACTATATTAGCCTCAGCCGGAATGGCAATTGCAGGCTTCGTATTATAATTAAACGGACTCGCAAGCTCGTCCGTTTAAACAAAATACTCAGCCTGCAATTGCCTCCTTCCCGGCCACGGCAATAATGTACTAGTAAATACTGGTACGGCAACCAGACCAATACGGTTAGGTGGGGGGCAGCACAGTCGGAGGCGTACAGGTTGGATTGCGGGGTGAGGCAGGGGGGTTTAACCTCACCGAAGCTTTTCAACTTGTATGTTAAGGCGCTGTATGCAGCTGCGCATCGAAAAAGTGCCTTTTCCAAACCGATTATTAGTATACTTGTACTATTGCTAGAGATCCAAATTTTTGATATGTATATTTTCATTTCATTGGCTATGTTCGTGCTTCGTAAAATCACGATTGCTTACAAAAACCTCGATAGATTTTGCCTTTCAAAACAGTGCTTTTTTACCACCAAACTCGAAATATCTCAAAAGTTATTTAGAACATTACAATGAAATTTGTTGTGATAGGTAGCTTTTTGATAGATCTATCTACCGGCTTCTTAGAATTTCAATATGTTTGATAATTCAATACATTTGGTCATTTGTCTGAAAAACCGGGTGTCCGCGTCGTGCACGCGCGGTGGCTAGTACAATTTAGTACGCCCGTGGCCACTGCCGACGACGGACCTGTGAATGTTTACCTGGCACGCAAATACGCCTTTTTGCAGCAATTATTTCGAGTTATCAAGGTAAATAAAAATACTTAAAGGAATAGGAAACGCTAATACATGCTGGAGAACACATTCGAAATGATAGAATAACAAATATAAGGTATGCGATATTTACTACATTAAAGCGTTTCTACATCCGCACCTAAAACGTATTAATAGGTAGCTGGAGCATATTGACAAGATGTCAATAAAAATCTTCAGTTATCCTGAATACGTATTTAGAACTGTTAGGTAGTAAGTAGTCGGGTGTAAATCGGATTCGGACACGAGCACATGGTTGGGGGGGTAGTAATCGTACCAATTATGGACTGTACGAATAATAGATTTATTTATTCATACAGAAATATATCAAAAGCATTTAGGGCTATTGCGCCGGATAGCGACTACCTAGTCTAAAGTCCTAAACGAGTTGGTGAACTGAAGTATATTTACTTGCTGTTTAGTAGATTCTATTAAAAACGAGTGCGGAAAAAGATCCTGCCACTCCACCAGCAGCAGGCCACGGCCCTTCCTCATCTTCGTCATAGACATACATGCATACATACGCTACGGCACATCTTTTCGTCCAATATTCCGCAGTGTCTCAAGACGAGAGTGTTTGACCAGTGTGTGTTGCCAGTGATGACATGTGGAACGGAAACGTGGTCGCTTACTATAGGCCTCATAAGAAGTCTCAAAGTCACTCAAAGGGCGATGGAGAGGGCTATGCTGGGAGTTTCTCTGCGCGATCGCATCAGAAATGAGGCTATCCGCAGCAGAACCACGGTAACCGATATAGCCCTCCGAATCGCTAAACTTAAGTATCAGTGGGCGGGGTACATTGCACGTAGAACCGATGGCCGTTGGGGCGGAAAGGTTCTCGAGTGGCAACCACGTACCGGAAAGCGCGGCGTGGTTAGGCCCCCCACAAGGTGGACTAATGACCTGGTAAAGGTCGCGGGAGTCCGCTGGATGCGGGTGGCACAGGACCGGCTATTGTGGCACTCTTTGGGGGAGGCCTATGTCCAGCAGTGGACGTCTTTCGGCTGATATGATGATACATACGCTCGAAAAACATAAACTTCCTTCTGAGGCAGTCGGGTACAAAGTACTACAGGGTGTTCCCCTATACAGCTGCAAAACTTTACTTTACTACTAACTTAAAAAGAAGCGGGTTGTGTCCGAGATACAACCGTTAATTAAGTTAAAGTGGATACTTCTTTGTTGGGTGTCCCCGTAAAATATATATCTGCATTAATTCACTAATATCTGTATAAGCACAGATAAATCGGTATATATAGCATCATTGACTGACGTAGACGTTTGACTCGCGAGGCATTGAAAATGGCGGTCATTTCAGCATAGTTTTCATGCCCGTCACATAAACTAAATAACGTTTCGTGATTAACAACTAATGGCAAATAAAGAAGGATTAAAACATGTAACAAACAATTATTTGAAATCAGATTAGGCTTCTCTACAAAAAGTTATTCCGGAAGTCACGTGATACATTTTGAACTGTACCCCTATACAAGAACGCGAGCAAAGAAGTATCCACTTCAAAACAACCTCGCCCAGACTTAGAATAGGCACAAAACTTCCGAAGTTAATAGGACAAAGACTTTTTAACCGGCTACCTTCAAACCTTAAAACCATAACGAACGACAACTCTTTTCGCTTCCATGTAAAACAACTATTGCTTGAAAAAACACTGTATAGTTTACAAGAATTTCTTTCAAATGACTAAATAACAAGATCTTAAAAGCTTGACGTATATTTGTTTTATGTTTTCTTTCTCTATTTTATGTAATAGCATTATGCTATGAGTATGAGTATTATTAAACTATTTACAAATAATAACAATTCTGTACACAACTGTACACATCTATTGTATTTTATTGTAACTGACAAGTCATAATTTTAACACATTTTTATCTGTATATTCATTGTACTATGATTTCAATTGTAAAATTATGATAATAAACAAATCTGAATCTGAATCTGAATATGAAGTCAATTGTCTTTTAAATTTATTAATATCCAGTGTTTAATTCGGTCTGGAATTTTATTGAAAATGTTTGGTGCCATTCCCAAGATTCCACCTCTGATTAGCGCTGTGTTGTTGCTACCCTGCAAAGTTTTCAATTTTTGTTTGTATTATTTACGTGTCGGAAATCTGCGGCCTTCTGAAACGTTACTGAACATGCTTGGATTGGTCTTGACAAAAATACCTACTTCTAGGATATACAGTTCTTCTAGTTTGTATGGAGAGCAAGACATTTTTAAAGTTAGGGATTTGTAACTTCGGTTTTTTAATTATTAATCACTTAAGAAGGTTAAAAGGGGGTTCGAATTATGTATAGAGAGCAAGACATTTTTAAAGTTAGAAATTTGTAACTTCGGTTTCAGACTATTTACTATGAGAGTTCAAAGAGGGTTCTAAGTTTGTATAGAGAGCAAGACATTTTGAAATAAAGAGAGATTTGTTTCTTCGGTTTTAGACTGTTTACTAAAAGACTAGGTACAGTCAGCGTCATATAGTTAGTAGCAGCCAAAGTAGCCAAATATATCGTAACACATCCTTACACCTATAGTAATAAAGACGTGTTGCGATATATTTGGTTACCTAGGCTGCTACTAACTATATGATGCTGACTGTACAAAACTAATTTCAATGTTTTTTTTTATTAAACAAACATTTAAATTTCTTAAACAAACATTTAGACGATAACATGTTATACGTGGACGAAGTCGCGGACAACAGCTAGTTTATATATATATATATATATATATATTTATTTAAGCTTTATTTATTCCATATTGTTTGTGTTAGTACATATTTACTGAATCTAAAAGATTTATGCCATTTTTTCTTTCTTATATGGACCCTATTCGGGTAAAAGCCATATATCGCCAGATATTAGGAGAAAAGAAGGGCACTGGAAGCAACAAACTGGTCAGGGCTGAAAGGCAAAAGAAGGAAAGGTAGACGACGAAGACGTTGGACCAATGACATAACTGAGGTCGCCGTACCTAGCTGGATGCAGTGGGCTAAAGACCGAGAAAAATGGCATGAGATCGAGAAGGCTTTTACCTAAATTTACATTTGTTAAAAAATTCAATATAAATCAAACAAAAAAAGACAATTAAAGCTTAATTTAAATTTATATAATTACTTCCGGTTGGAAAATTTGTTGGATTCTTGTGTAAAGCATCTTAGAATAACGATTAAAAATGAAATATACAAAAAAACGCCATTATAAATTAATGATTTTCGAAACCGTATTTTGCCTGGAGTATAGAGCCAAGTATAAGTCCAATCTTGTTGGCTTGTTGAGAGTATCAAGGTCCATCGCGGTGTGGCCGCTGGTCGAGGTAGCATGGTAGGCAGCACGCGCCGCGCGAGCGCAGTGACATAACACGTTTAGGTATTTAAGAGACAAATTGAATTTGTTATTTTTATATGATGTTTGGTCAAATTACATTTTTTAATAGACATAGTCATGTACTGAAGAACTTGCTGGTCTTAAAATAACCACCCTGTATAATAAAATGCTCTTCTGACTAACAGTGATCTAATTATCCAGTTTTTAATCAGTCAGTCATACTTATGTAACAAAGGTAATAATTATGGTAATAATACTCCTTGCATTTCATTAAATTGTCAAAAGGGCCTCTACGTGTTGGCTCAGTTGGTACTTTGTAGGTACCTAGCCCCACGCATGCCTCCCAAAGGTCCGGGACATCATTGTCCCGTGAGCGGGAAAGACATACATGGTAAAAATATAATTTGCCAGGAGATAAATAGATGAACATAGCTATTTGTTTATTATTTTTGATGGTTTTTTAAGCGGGCGTTAACCGGCGCTATAACTTTACCTAGAAGTAATTGATTTTTTTTCGGTCTAGAAAACCTGTAATATATTAGTACAATCCACAATTGGTGACGTTCACCCTTAGGAAGTGAAGATGTACTATTATTTTATCAGTTCTACGTATTTGGGAAACGGAAGCACCCACATAGGAACTGGGAAAACGATAGGTGGATTGATGATGAAGAAATCTGTACTAACATATCTTTGGAAAGTAAGTGTCCATAATTGATGTCATCATACTACAATGTACTTAAGAACTGTAACTACCTATTATTCCTTATTTTCTTAAAAAAAATAGATTTAAATAAATAAATAAACAATAAATATTTGGGGACAATCACAAATCAACCAAGATTTGAAAAATAAAACAATTATTCAAGAAGACAAACATTTGATCGTATGATCCGCAAAAACGAGCCGAATACGGATGCCAACAGAATAAGGCCGTTAGCGGGGTGCGCGGGACGCGCGTCTCCCGCTCCGTCTGCCTCACCTCCGCAAATACCTAAATATCGTCTAATAAGAGCGCCTTAACGGGCTGATAGAGGAGCTCAGCAGAATGCCGGTCGGGTGTTATGTCGACGGTGTTAGCGTGAACAACATAAGCTACGCCGACGATATGGTGCTGCTGTCCCCCTCTGTCAGTGCACTCCGGAAAATGCTGAGTGTCTGTGAGGCCTACGCAGAAACTTACGGTCTAGTATACAACTCCAAAAAGAGCGAAGTCCTAGTCTTCAAGTCAAACAAAATGAACCCTAAGCATGTGCCCTCTATAGTTTTGAACGGTATTTACCTACAGAGGGTTTCACAGTTTAAATACCTTGGGCACTATTTGACAGAGGACCTCAAGGACGACCTCGATTTGGAGAGGGAACGGAGAGCGTTAGCGGTCAGAAGCAATATGTTGGCCCGTAGGTTTGCCCGTTGTTCAAAACAAGTTAAAATCACCCTTTTTAAGGCCTTCTGTCAAGTATTCTACACGGGTAGCCTATGGGTCAGCTACACGCTGAAGGCCTATAATGCTCTTCGGATCCAGTATAATGATGCCTTCAGAATCCTGTTGAGGTTGCCACGGTTCTGTAGCGCGTCGGGGATGTTTGCCGAGGCGCGTACCGACGACTTTTATGCGATAAGGCGAAAGCGGGTTGCATCTATCCTAAGCCGCAACAACAGGATACTGAAGGTCATCGCTGATAGATCAGACGGTTCCATCCTGAGTACAGTAGACGGCAAACTTCGTGCGCAAATGACCTTGCCTGCGCAAAGGCGAATTGTACGTGCAAGCTGCCCCCCCACTTCCCCTCATTTGCGCACGAAGTTTGCTGTACTGTCTACTGTACCTGGGTTAAAATTATTAATTAAGATAACCTAGACATTCTCTTGACATTTTCACGTATTATTTACTTTATATTATAAATTATACGTTTTTCTTGAAATCAGTAGTTAATTAAGAAACCTTGACATTTTCACATCTGCACTTCTGTTGACATTTTTATAATTATTTAATATGAATTAAAGTAGCACTGTTTTAGATAAATAATCTGAATGTAGGTACCTATATTGTATTGTATCCTGGAATGGAATGTTCTGAAATAAAGATATTTTATTTTTTTATTTTATTATTATTTATTATTATATTTTATAATTTATGCTTAATTACAATAATTTGATGGTGTACTATCCATTTAGCAACACTACGTTAATAATTTTAAAATGAGGCATCATGCCTATTATAACTGCAATACTTCTTAAACCCAATGCACACAATGCAATTTCTATTTCCAAAATGGACCGTAAGTGAAGGATTTTTTCAAACTTTTGGCCAATGTTAGGTGCGATAACCTTCTGATTCTTGCTCAGCACAACTTTCTCGACCTGCTGCCATTTTGTTGTGTTGTCATGAGGCGTAGGCGTATTGGGAGTGGACTTACGGACTATTAGAAGTATTTTTTTAATAGATCGTTTCCATACGTGTTGATGTCCATTATCAACACAGCGATACCGTTTTCAGTAAGGTGGACACGGGCGTGCAGACCTGCACAGTCGGGAGATCGCTCTCGGTGGCGGTGCAGACGGACGACGCGGAACTATACAGGGTGAGCGACATGTTTTCAGTAAGGTGGACACGGGCGTGCAGACCTGCACAGTCGGGAGATCGCTCTCGGTGGCGGTGCAGACGGACGACGCGGAACTATACAGGGTGAGCGACATGTTTTCAGTAAGGTGGACACGGGCGTGCAGACCTGCACAGTCGGGAGATCGCTCTCGGTGGCGGTGCAGACGGACGACGCGGAACTATACAGGGTGAGCGACATGTTTTCAGTAAGGTGGACACGGGCGTGCAGACCTGCACAGTCGGGAGATCGCTCTCGGTGGCGGTGCAGACGGACGACGCGGAACTATACAGGGTGAGCGACATGTTTTCAGTAAGGTGGACACGGGCGTGCAGACCTGCACAGTCGGGAGATCGCTCTCGGTGGCGGTGCAGACGGACGACGCGGAACTATACAGGGTGAGCGACATGTTTTCAGTAAGGTGGACACGGGCGTGCAGACCTGCACAGTCGGGAGATCGCTCTCGGTGGCGGTGCAGACGGACGACGCGGAACTATACAGGGTGAGCGACATGTTTTCAGTAAGGTGGACACGGGCGTGCAGACCTGCACAGTCGGGAGATCGCTCTCGGTGGCGGTGCAGACGGACGACGCGGAACTATACAGGGTGAGCGACATGTTTTCAGTAAGGTGGACACGGGCGTGCAGACCTGCACAGTCGGGAGATCGCTCTCGGTGGCGGTGCAGACGGACGACGCGGAACTATACAGGTTGAGCGACATGTTTTCAGTAAGGTGGACACGGGCGTGCAGACCTGCACAGTCGGGAGATCGCTCTCGGTGGCGGTGCAGACGGACGACGCGGAACTATACAGGGTGAGCGACATGTTTTCAGTAAGGTGGACACGGGCGTGCAGACCTGCACAGTCGGGAGATCGCTCTCGGTGGCGGTGCAGACGGACGACGCGGAACTATACAGGGTGCGCGACATGTTTTCAGTAAGGTGGACACGGGCGTGCAGACCTGCACAGTCGGGAGATCGCTCTCGGTGGCGGTGCAGACGGACGACGCGGAACTATACAGGGTGAGCGACATGTTTTCAGTAAGGTGGACACGGGCGTGCAGACCTGCACCGTCGGGAGATCGCTCTCGGTGGCGGTGCAGACGGACGACGCGGAACTATACAGGGTGAGCGACATGTTTTCAGTAAGGTGGACACGGGCGTGCAGACCTGCACAGTCGGGAGATCGCTCTCGGTGGCGGTGCAGACGGACGACGCAGAACTATACAGGGTGAGCGACATGTTTTCAGTAAGGTGGACACGGGCGTGCAGACCTGCACAGTCGGGAGATCGCTCTCGGTGGGGGTGCAGACGGACGACGCGGAACTATACAGGGTAAGCGACATGTTTTCAGTAAGGTGGACACGGGCGTGCAGACCTGCACAGTCGGGAGATCGCTCTCGGTGGCGGTGCAGACGGACGACGCGGAACTATACAGGGTGAGCGACATGTTTTCAGTAAGGTGGACACGGGCGTGCAGACCTGCACAGTCGGGAGATCGCTCTCGGTGGCGGTGCAGACGGACGACGCGGAACTATACAGGGTGAGCGACATGTTTTCAGTAAGGTGGACACGGGCGTGCAGACCTGCACAGTCGGGAGATCGCTCTCGGTGGCGGTGCAGACGGACGACGCGGAACTATACAGGGTGAGCGACATGTTTTCAGTAAGGTGGACACGGGCGTGCAGACCTGCACAGTCGGGAGATCGCTCTCGGTGGCGGTGCAGACGGACGACGCGGAACTATACAGGGTGAGCGACATGTTTTCAGTAAGGTGGACACGGGCGTGCAGACCTGCACAGTCGGGAGATCGCTCTCGGTGGCGGTGCAGACGGACGACGCGGAACTATACAGGGTGAGCGACATGTTTTCAGTAAGGTGGACACGGGCGTGCAGACCTGCACAGTCGGGAGATCGCTCTCGGTGGCGGTGCAGACGGACGACGCGGAACTATACAGGGTGAGCGACATGTTTTCAGTAAGGTGGACACGGGCGTGCAGACCTGCACAGTCGGGAGATCGCTCTCGGTGGCGGTGCAGACGGACGACGCGGAACTATACAGGGTGAGCGACATGTTTTCAGTAAGGTGGACACGGGCGTGCAGACCTGCACAGTCGGGAGATCGCTCTCGGTGGCGGTGCAGACGGACGACGCGGAACTATACAGGGTGAGCGACATGTTTTCAGTAAGGTGGACACGGGCGTGCAGACCTGCACAGTCGGGAGATCGCTCTCGGTGGCGGTGCAGACGGACGACGCGGAACTATACAGGGTGAGCGACATGTTTTCAGTAAGGTGGACACGGGCGTGCAGACCTGCACAGTCGGGAGATCGCTCTCGGTGGCGGTGCAGACGGACGACGCGGAACTATACAGGGTGAGCGACATGTTTTCAGTAAGGTGGACACGGGCGTGCAGACCTGCACAGTCGGGAGACATATACTACTACTACAGAGACACATACTGTACATATACAACTCGTAACAAAAAAAAACATCTTACTCACGCGAGACTCATATTACAAGCTTTCTATTAACTTGCAATTTATGTACATTCACGGGCTTTAATTGTAGAGCCATTTAGGTGTAAACTAATTTTGGTTTTCATAGTAAGCTTTGAAGTAAAAGTGAGCTCTAAATGGCTCAACAAGTAAAGTCCGTGACTATACCTATCTATGTAACAATGTAATTATGAGGTAGGTATGTATGTAACTATGTTTGTTCCGGTGGAATCTTGCAACTTAATTTTGAAGCAGATATCTCCAACCGATTGAGCTGAAATTTTAAAGTAAAGGTATAGTTTGGATGACAATTCAATAATATGGTACCATCGAGCTGATCTGATGATGGAGACAGAAGGTGGCCATGGGAATTCAGTACTTAACCGGCGTAACTCCGTTTGGGCTCGTTAGAATCGTCTCAATTAGTAGTTGATGATATAAATCGGCAATAAAAGCTTGTACCAAAAATACAATTTTTGACAGAAGTTATAATATATTTCAGTTGTCCCCGCCGTTAATATGTCCGCTGACGATGGCGGAGCGCGAGCTGTCGCCGCGCACCGTGGCGCCCGAGCGCCGCAGCCTGCCCGACTTGGAGCGTGAGTTCATAATAGTTATTTATGCAACTGATACATAATCATCATCATCATTTATTTATTTCAGACAACATCGGTCCACACATACACATTAACATACATACACATTATAATGGGACGAGTGTTTTAAGGCCTAATTATGTACAGTTGCATACACTAATTTATCTACACACATATTATAAATCTTCAATGATGTGTTCGGGTACCATCAGAATAACCGCCATTACACCGCCATGGCCAAATCATGACCAACTAGATTACCATAACAGTATCGATATCGATGTTGTAATGATTTTTCATACATTATTATAACACTGGCACAGATAAAGCGCTGATGTTACATTACTGGTTGCAATAATGGTGGTCATTATATACAGTTTCCGAACATTACGAGTATACAGCCTGTATGTTTAATATTACCTCAAATTTTAACCATACGTAGTTTTTAGTACTATGAATCGAAATTGTAAGTTAGTCTTAACTACCAAAGCGTACCTAATTAATTTTTTAAAATTTATCGAGCTGCAATGTAATGCTTACACATGGAGGAAGCGGGTTACTTGTGACGTCACATCAGTAAGACAATGTAATGATACATTGCGTGCTGAATTATTTTAGAAGGAAAAAAAAGTTAGTAGTTCAGAAAAAAATCTTGCAATATCGGTTCATAGCCCTAACACCTACCTCTGGTTACAATTTGAGGTAATATTAAAAATACACGCTGCAGAGGATTTATGATATATAAGTGTAGATAATAGAACGTTACTTACGTAGGGCGGTGAAGCAAAGAATGTCTCAGTTCTTCTTCAGTCTTCAGTCTATACTCTGTTTATTAAATAAAATCAAATAAATAATAACCAAAACTCACTCAATGCAGAAAAATGATTTAAGGAATATTTAATGCCCCAAATACGAGCGAGTTTCATAATAGGAGCACACGAGTGTTTTAATGCCTAATTATGTACAGTGACATACACTACCTACTTTATCTACCCACATATTATAAATTTTCAATGATGTGTTCGGGAACCATCAGAATAACCACCATTACACCGCCATGGCTGACTATATTTCAAAGCATGACCAACTAGATTTCAATGATCTTTTATACATCATAATAACACTGGTACAGAAAAACGCTGATGTTACGTTACTGGTTGCAATAATGGTGGTCATTATATATGGTCTCCGAACACATTATAGAGGATTTATGATATGGGTGTAGATAAAAATACTAATAAGGTTAGTTTTCCTTTACCTATTAGGTGGAATTAGTGAGTTTTGGTTGTCACCCGAAGAAATAGTAGAGCCGTAACCGAAGACGATTGACCCCCTGAAATATCTAGAAATCCCCCCCTCGGGAAAACTAATCCTTATCGGGATTAGACCGGTTCCCTCACGATGTTTTCCTACACCGAAAATCTAACGGTAAATATTCCGTAGGTACATAAGTTCCGAAAAACTCATTGGTACGAGCCGGGATTCGAACCCACGACCACCGCTTGACAGCCGCATGCCTGAACCACTAGGCTAACATTATCATCATCATCATCATATCAGCCGAAAGACGCCCACTGCTGGACATAGGCCTCCCCCAAAGAGTGCCAAAATGACCGGTCATGCTCCACCCGCATCTAGATGCGTACTCCCGCGACCTTTACCTGTAGGTCGATCACGTAACGCATTGTACGAACGTCGGGTAGGTCTAAATGTCACTTTTTATATGGAAAATTGACAGTTAAATTGTACCGACTCGCGCTCGGAACGTTACGTGATTGCCCCTCAGGTCATCAGTCCACATTGTGGGGGGCCTCTACCCACGCCGCGCAAGCCGGTACGTGGTCGCCATGAGAGAATATTTCCGCCCCAACGGCCATCGGTTCTACTTGCAATGTGCCCCGCCCACTGCCACTTAAGGTGACGTAGGCTCACGGTCTTCTCTCCCTCTCACTCGCGTGAGTGAGGTGGAAAGTGCGTGTTCAAAAGCGCGGATAGCAGGTTTTTTAATTTCATTTTTTGTGCATATAAATAAATAAAAAAGTAAAAGCTAAGTTCCCTCAAACATGATATTGCCGATTTTTAGAATCAATTTTAATATGTTTAGCTTTTGTGGATAATTTGTTACGAATTGTTAAGTGTATTTTAGACCTACGTTCGTGATTTTTTTCTATCGAGCGATAGTCAAAAACTCAGGATTCGAATAGCCCCTCGAGAAAGCTACCTCAAAATTGCTAATTAAATTTAGGGCAGCCAGCCGTATTACGATCCAAACAAGCGCTACGACTTTTTAAAAATCCGTTTTCGGTGCCTACGTCGCCTTAAGTTTAGCGATTCGGACCATAAATTATAATAATGTATGCGTGTTCCAGAACCGTTGTGCGGCCGCGCGGAGCGCTACAAGCCGTCCCTGCTGGACGCGGACGCCGTGCGGCAGCGGAACGCGCAGGCCGAGCAGGTATACCGTAGGGTGGGCAACGCATGTTACACGTCTAGCGGACGCTGTATGCCGTCCCTGCTGGACGCGGACGCCGTGCGGCAGCGGAACGCGCAGGCCGAGCAGGTATACCGTAGGGTGGGCAACGCATGTTACACGTCTAGCGGACGCTGTATGCCGTCCCTGCTGGACGCGGACGCCGTGCGGCAGCGGAACGCGCAGGCCGAGCAGGTATAGCGTAGGGTGGGCAACGCATGTTACACGTCTAGCGGACGCTGTATGCCGTCCCTGCTGGACGCGGACGCCGTGCGGCAGCGGAACGCGCAGGCCGAGCAGGTATAGCGTAGGGTGGGCAACGCATGTTACACGTCTAGCGGACGCTGTATGCCGTCCCTGCTGGACGCGGACGCCGTGCGGCAGCGGAACGCGCAGGCCGAGCAGGTATACCGTAGGGTGGGCAACGCATGTTACACGTCTAGCGGACGCTGTATGCCGTCCCTGCTGGACGCGGACGCCGTGCGGCAGCGGAACGCGCAGGCCGAGCAGGTATAGCGTAGGGTGGGCAACGCATGTTACACGTCTAGCGGACGCTGTATGCCGTCCCTGCTGGACGCGGACGCCGTGCGGCAGCGGAACGCGCAGGCCGAGCAGGTATACCGTAGGGTGGGCAACGCATGTTACACGTCTAGCGGACGCTGTATGCCGTCCCTGCTGGACGCGGACGCCGTGCGGCAGCGGAACGCGCAGGCCGAGCAGGTATACCGTAAGGTGGGCAACGCATGTTACACGTCTAGCGGACGCTGTATGCCGTCCCTGCTGGACGCGGACGCCGTGCGGCAGCGGAACGCGCAGGCCGAGCAGGTATACCGTAGGGTGGGCAACGCATGTTACACGTCTAGCGGACGCTGTATGCCGTCCCTGCTGGACGCGGACGCCGTGCGGCAGCGGAACGCGCAGGCCGAGCAGGTATAGCGTAGGGTGGGCAACGCATGTTACACGTCTAGCGGACGCTGTATGCCGTCCCTGCTGGACGCGGACGCCGTGCGGCAGCGGAACGCGCAGGCCGAGCAGGTATACCGTAGGGTGGGCAACGCATGTTACACGTCTAGCGGACGCTGTATGCCGTCCCTGCTGGACGCGGACGCCGTGCGGCAGCGGAACGCGCAGGCCGAGCAGGTATAGCGTAGGGTGGGCAACGCATGTTACACGTCTAGCGGACGCTGTATGCCGTCCCTGCTGGACGCGGACGCCGTGCGGCAGCGGAACGCGCAGGCCGAGCAGGTATACCGTAGGGTGGGCAACGCATGTTACACGTCTAGCGGACGCTGTATGCCGTCCCTGCTGGACGCGGACGCCGTGCGGCAGCGGAACGCGCAGGCCGAGCAGGTATAGCGTAGGGTGGGCAACGCATGTTACACGTCTAGCGGACGCTGTATGCCGTCCCTGCTGGACGCGGACGCCGTGCGGCAGCGGAACGCGCAGGCCGAGCAGGTATAGCGTAGGGTGGGCAACGCATGTTACACGTCTAGCGGACGCTGTATGCCGTCCCTGCTGGACGCGGACGCCGTGCGGCAGCGGAACGCGCAGGCCGAGCAGGTATACCGTAGGGTGGGCAACGCATGTTACACGTCTAGCGGACGCTGTATGCCGTCCCTGCTGGACGCGGACGCCGTGCGGCAGCGGAACGCGCAGGCCGAGCAGGTATAGCGTAGGGTGGGCAACGCATGTTACACGTCTAGCGGACGCTGTATGCCGTCCCTGCTGGACGCGGACGCCGTGCGGCAGCGGAACGCGCAGGCCGAGCAGGTATAGCGTAGGGTGGGCAACGCATGTTACACGTCTAGCGGACGCTGTATGCCGTCCCTGCTGGACGCGGACGCCGTGCGGCAGCGGAACGCGCAGGCCGAGCAGGTATACCGTAGGGTGGGCAACGCATGTTACACGTCTAGCGGACGCTGTATGCCGTCCCTGCTGGACGCGGACGCCGTGCGGCAGCGGAACGCGCAGGCCGAGCAGGTATACCGTAGGGTGGGCAACGCATGTTACACGTCTAGCGGACGCTGTATGCCGTCCCTGCTGGACGCGGACGCCGTGCGGCAGCGGAACGCGCAGGCCGAGCAGGTATAGCGTAGGGTGGGCAACGCATGTTACACGTCTAGCGGACGCTGTATGCCGTCCCTGCTGGACGCGGACGCCGTGCGGCAGCGGAACGCGCAGGCCGAGCAGGTATACCGTAGGGTGGGCAACGCATGTTACACGTCTAGCGGACGCTGTATGCCGTCCCTGCTGGACGCGGACGCCGTGCGGCAGCGGAACGCGCAGGCCGAGCAGGTATAGCGTAGGGTGGGCAACGCATGTTACACGTCTAGCGGACGCTGTATGCCGTCCCTGCTGGACGCGGACTGAATATCATACGCTACGTCGCTCGTATACGTCGATCGAATCGTTAGCTGTGCCTTTCCTTTAGTAGAATTACACGTACCTTCCAAACCGTTCACGATTGTCGGCAATTCTTCCGTCGCATAATCTAATGATAGCCTATGGCAACAGGCGGCAGTTATGAAATGGTTTTGGGAACCACTATCAATCAAGCAACGAAGATAGTGTAGTTCTCCATATTTGTCTACAGCGGTCACTTTCGCGGTAGCTAACAATACTGTCGAGAATTCACGCGAGACATTTGCTTGTAAATAATTATGTGATACCTGCACAGTATTAGTTGCTACGGGCGCGGGAACGGGCGAGTCTAAGTACGCGGGCGAGTCCACATCCACACTCGCGAGAGGGCGCGAGGGCGAGCGCGGGGTAGGCGCGGGGAGCGAGCCGTGCGCGCCGCTACAATGACAATCCATGCGGCCGCCGCCGCCGCCGCCGCCGATCGCTGCTTCGCCATGTGTCACAACCAACGGAGGAACAGCTATCTCAGTTGTGGTTAGCGATGTCGAAACATTTTCCACGAAATGTAATAACGAATGGTGTGTATTGGCATCACAGCTATCGTATACTTGAATAGAGCGGCAATTCCCACTTCTATGTTTATGGCTAAGGCATCTTACACACGCACCGTGCCTTTTAACTGCATTGAAACGCTCACGCGGGCTTAACCTTTTAAACGCCTTGCATTGATAAAAATGATCGTGGATTTGACTGCATAGGTCGCACGGAACTGAGTTTTCCGTGGCCGTTATGAACGATGTTTACCAAATTGCCTTAGCGAGCGCGCGGTCGGAGTTGAACCTGCTACATTTAAACTTGGGTCCCCGCGGCGTTCCAATATGTTTGCTTGTTCCTTAACGAATGTAAGAAAACTAGCATATTTAGACAGTTTCTCGGAACGTACTGAATTTTCAAACATACGCCCGGTTTCGGGATCGATTTTCTTTAAGGCTAAGTACAAGAAAATAAATTCTTTCTTGTCTGATATTTCAAGTTTATCAAAGGCCGCGGCAGAGGTTACGAAACAATCTACAAAGTCGTTTAACCCTTTCGCGGTCGGCGATTCCAATTGTCTGAAGTTGAACAGTTCGTCCAAATATGACGTACCTAACAACCTTACATCTTCATATTTATCTACCAGCGTATCGTAAATTAATTTGTAGTTTTCACCACAAGCAACAATTCCTGCTATCGTGGCTAACGCCTTGCCCGATAGTTGGCCGCACAGGTAAAATACCTTCTCCGCATTTGAAAGCGACTCATTATGGTGCACTGTACTATTGAAGCATTCGATAAACGAAGCAAACTTCTTTTGATCGCCTTCAAACGTTTAGAGAACAATAGGAGGGAGCTTTAAATTTGGTTTCAGAGGTGCACGCACGATCGCCGCCGCAGCGTCGGGCTTAATTAAAGTTAATTGCTTTAAGACATGATGAATGTGTGAAAACATTTCCTCAAAGGCCTCCCATGTTTGAAACGCGGGCACATACTCTTTATCTGCCTGCATACGAGCAGCATTTACCTGTTCTACCAGCTGATTAAATTCCGTACGTAATGTATCTACCGTGGCCGATTGCGACAAAAACCGTTCCTGTTTTTTGGCCGTTTCAACGTGCAACGACATGTCATAGATGCTTTGAATTCTACCGAAATACGCTTGTACTCGAGATTCTAATAACTTAATATTAGGTCCGACGTCTTGGTCTGCCTTTGGCGGCATTTTATTACCAGTATGCAAACACGGTAGGTATATAAGTGGTACCTACATTGAAACGCAAATACGCACTATATTGAATATGATACAAATAGTTATTGCAAAAGAATACCAAGCTTTATTCAGGAACGGTCACAAGTGTATCAACTTTTTAAGATTAGGACTATTTAAATTGAAATACGTATCTAAGTCGCTAGGTAGGTAGGTGTATTTACTAAAACACAAACAACTGACCGCGCGATCAGTGGCCAAACGAGTGCAGGCGATTCTATGCCTTGCTGCCTAATACTACTAATTATCTTTATGTATGACCTAAACCTAACGTCTTATACCGATTCTATGCCTTGCTGCCTAATACTACTAATTATCTTTATGTATGACCTAAACCTAACGTCTTATACCGATTCTATGCCTTGCTGCCTAATACTACTAATTATCTTTATGTATGACCTAAACCTAACGTCTTATACCGATTCTATGCCTTGCTGCCTAATACTACTAATTATCTTTATGTATGACCTAAACCTAACGTCTTATACCGATTCTATGCCTTGCTGCCTAATACTACTAATTATCTTTATGTATGACCTAAACCTAACGTCTTATACCGATTCTATGCCTTGCTGCCTAATACTACTAATTATCTTTATGTATGACCTAAACCTAACGTCTTATACCGATTGATCGTAAAGTTATAAGCAACTATAACGATGAACGTTTTGTTTTATTACTTCTAATTTTATTATTACTAAGCTCGCGCGTAATTCTTATAAAATAGTGTAGGTAAGAATGGAACACGAATGTCGGAGCCTACAGGCCCATTTAGATGGTACGAGTTTCTCGCCCATTTTGGGGCGAGAAATCGTATGACATTATCGTACGCAATAATCGCCGGGCGAGAATCGTATAAAAATGGTTACATTAATGCGAGAAATAAAAACTCGTGTACGATTATGTCATACGATACTCGTACGGAAATTATCGCCAGCGAAATAGTTTACACGAAGAGCTGCATTCTACGGAGATATTTTGCTGACGATGTCTCGACTCATCTAAACTCGTTCTCGTATGACATTTTTTCTCGTACATGCGAGTATCGCACGAATCGGTCAGAACCGATTTTCATACGAGTTTTACTCGTCAATTTACGTGATTCGCTGCTAATTTAATCGACACTTGTTACACAATATTCGTAAAATAGAATTATCTAATTATATTTGTTGATTGCCATATTTTTCAAGATAATATAACTTGCTAATTAATTGCTCCTGGCTGAATGACACGTGACGTTGCCTTATAAAAAAAAATTGGCGGGAAACCACAGTAAATAAAAATTATAAAAAAACTGTTTTGTGCGGTTTGGCGATAGCAACAATTTAAAAATGTCCAGAAAGACAATTAAATTTGATAATTCAACGAATATGAAGTCCTCAGTTCCTCATCTTCTAATTCCAACTCACGACACAGCGTATTAGATGCACCTAAAGCAGATCTCCTTTGTATCCATTTTTTTACCCAAATACGCTTTTTTTTCGTTTTCTTTAATAACAATTCTTGTTTTAAAAGTGCCGACACAATCAGAACAGCCTCTCGCAATGCACTCATAATGACGACTGAATATCACATGAACTCGAAATACGATTCTCGCATTGCATTTATGTTTACACGAAGACTGCAACCATGTAAGGCGAGGCGATTTTCGCCCCTTGCTATACGATATCGTACGTGTAGTTTATATGATGACATATTTTTTCTCGTGCTACGATAATCGTACACTCGAAGAGAGAAACTCGTACCATCTAAATGGGCCTTACTTCTGAGCGAGCGCGTGCGCGATTTGTGGTATGTAGGTACTCAATCTATCTGAATTGTGTAGGTACTAGGCACGTATCGAGCGTTCGGTATTGAATTAATTTGGATTGGTACTAACTGTAACGAGACAAGTACCCTTTTTAAGTTAGTTTGGTATGAAAATGTATTTTAAACATTGAACTGATAATCCAGGGGTGAAGGACCATCACCCTACTACCTAGGCTTCAAAAAAATAACTGACGCTGTATTTGATAATTAAGAATTAGCCAAAACTCCCCACTCTTCAGCCGCTTGCGTTCCTAGAAAATATTTTTTTTTGTTCTGGAACTTATTGTGTGTGGTATCAGATGCTAGCTTTCTGAGCCGATTCTAAAAATATATCACATCTTTACATGTTAGTCATTTTTTTATAAAAATAATACAAGCCAAGTTTGGGCTCCTCCAAATACGATATGGTTAGTACATTGTTTAACAAAGGACGTAAGTGGAATATTGCAAACGAGATTCGAGATTCTTACTAAGTATAGGAGTAAGAATGTGTCGCGATATATTTGGTTGCCACTAACTATATGACGCTGACTGTACCATAAAGTATTGTTTGTTTTCTTTGCAGGAGGCCGCGGCCAAGCGTCAGTCCTATCAGCAGGAACTGAGGAACCAGATTCTGGAGCAGCAGCGGATCCGAGAAGAGAGGAAGGCGAGAGAAAAGTGAGTTTCAATTCGCTAACGGCTGCAGAAACGCTTTATGGGTCATTCTTCTGCTTTGTGAATGCGTCTAATTGATGCGACTCCATATAAAATGTTAGTAAAACGTTGCGGTAATTAGACCCGAACCGCTGCCACAATTCTTTAGAACGACCCTTATACTAATGACGTTAAAGTATGACGTGGCAATGTGTAGGTACTAATCGTTGTATGGAAATTGGAGAATCAAGTAAATTGCTGTTTCGATCGCTAAATAATGCGTTTAGGTCCATAGTTGTTGTACAGTTAGCATCATATAGTTAGTAGCAGCCAATGTAGCCAAATATTTCGGTACACGTCTTTATTACTATTAGTATAAGGGTGTGTTGCGAAATATTTGGCTACATTGGCTGCTAGTAACTATATGACGCTGACTATACAATTTTGTTTCTATAAAAGCGTAAGGATTCTATCGATAGCTTTAGATTTACTCTTGGACAATAAAAAAAAATGCCTAGTTTTCTAAACTTTCAACGTCCATATCTTTTTACAAGCTTTTATTTAGTTTCATCTGTCCCGTTGTCTGTTGTGTTGTCTGTCTGTAATCAAATCTTGCAAGTTAAATTTACCCACTTCCCGGTTTCCGATCGAGCTGAAATTTTGCATGCATATGTATATCGCATGACAATGCAATATTATGATGACATGAAGCTGATCTGATGCTGGAGCTGGAAGGTGGCCATAGGAACTCCGCAATAAAACGACACAACCCCATCGAGTTTGGGCTCGTTAGAATCGTCTCAATGAGTAGTTGATGATGGTATGCAGAAAAGTACAGTCGGCAATAAAAGCTTGTACCAAAAATGAAATTTTTGACAGAAACTTTTTTATGGTTTAAATTATATTTTGTAATTTATACATAATAACAATAGTAATTTTAACATGAGGCAACTACCCATTTCGATGTTGGTGGTTCTAAAATATCGTTTTACCCGGGTCTAACGCGATATGTATTTACCTTTATTTCTGACGTTTCGACACGGGTTGCACCGGTCACAGTCGCATGGTTTGATGGTTCTAGCTCAGTGTTGCCATTACTCGTTGCTTCTGTCGCAGACTGCTGGAGGCGGCGGAGATGCGCCGGCTGGAGGAACAACTGAGGATGCTGCGCGGCGCGCAACAGTTGGAGCTGAATAAACACACCGCCAGGGAAAATCTGGTAACATTCATATTTTTTACTACAAATTCATCATCATCATATCAATCGAAAGATGACCACTGCAGGACATAGGCCTCCCCCTAAGAGTGCCACAATCACAGCGGACTCCCGCGACCGTTACCAGACCATTATCAATATTTACTTAGTAAACTACCTTATTCATAAAACTTACCTAAAATGTGTTTTGACCCTTTTTCATATACACAAATGTTCTAAAAAGCTTGCAAATATCTATTTTCTCATTGCTATTGCGCTAAGTTCTACAAAAACTATTCATCCATCGAGATCAATAAAGTAAAAATAATAATAAATAAATGTTTATTGTCTTTAAGAGGCTGACAACTTGACAAGACCTAATTTGTTGAAATTGATATTTTATTTATGCAGTTTTTTTAAGAAAAACTATTTGTTCTAGCACATCAAAAAAAAATATAAGTTTATATTCATCATATTTCCAAGACCGTAGACGGACTCGAAACATAATTGGACGAAATCGGCTCGATAGAAAATAATTGGTCTTAAAATCATCTTAAACGGTTCTAAAGTCCTTATTTTTTTGACGTATGGGTCTGCAATTAAAAACATGAAGTCCACATATTCATACTCGTAAACCGCTAACGAGCCATATTTCCCAAATAGTACACACTTTTTTATTTTAATATTTATTCATTATTTTCTGTTTTTTTTATTCATAAAAATAAATAAGAGTTTACATCTTTTATATGAACTCGCCAAACTGTGACATTTGATGGCGAGAATTTCTAATTCGAATTCTAAAACCTGGCCGCCCAAGTAACACTCGCTCTCGTTTACTCCGATACAAATAGACAGTGTAGTGTTGACAGTTAAGGCGCTACAATATATATAGCTTATACATACAATTAATTAGGTATATAGCTTATACATACAATTAATCTGCCAAACCACAGCGCGGTGCTGTGCGGCAGTATTGTGATTAAGTACTGTTCCTTGAATGCCGAGTTTTAAACTTTGTCATTCTAATTATTTTCAGATGAAAGAAAACGCGACCGACTACGAAAAAAAGCGAACCGCGCTCCAAAAAGAAATTCACTCAGAACAACAGTCGCTCTTCCGCGCCCCGCGACACACACACACGTCTCACAGCGACAACCCCTCCAAGCCCTCCAAGCTACCCTTCTACTACCCCTCCGTCCACAAACTGGACAAGAAACCCTTCTCCACAAACATTCCAGATAGTTCCATCTTCTCCCCAAACTACGACGTCGACAGTTACCTAAGAAAGAACTTGAATCCTAGTAAAGAGCTCAGCTCTCGCCTCGATAGCTCTGAACTCGCTTCCAAATATCTCGATAGATACGATAGGAATAGGGATAGGTTTAATGATAGGTACAGTGGTAAGGATAGTAAGTTAAGTAAAAAGGTGACAGAAGCATTAGTCCATGACCGCCCTAAAGCTTACAAAGAGAACGATAACCCTATACCTGTGTTAAGACACTCTCCGGTTAATGTGGAAAATGTTAAGAAAAATTCAGACTTGAGCGAAGCGATGCAAGTTGTAGACGATAAGTGGAAAGTGCCTGCGGTTCAGAAGAACATTTTGAAGAATTTGCCAAATGAGGAGGGTAAGAGTGTCAGTATACTGACACAGCTGGGCTCTATTAGGAGACAGTTGCAACTGGAGCAGCTCAAATTGGACGAAATGCTTACGAAAGATTGAGCCGAATATTGTACTTCGAAATTCGGCCGAGCTTACTGCGGACTCTTAAACCACGAATAAGAGAGTCGTACCTCTATTTTTCGTGGTTTAAGAGTCCGCAGTAAGCTCGGCCGAATTTCACCTTCCCATACAAGCGGAGTTTCGTTCTCATTTTAAAACTGTGTGTTGCATTGTAACGAAACATTGCATATACAATGACTTGAGGTATATCTAGGTCTGTAATTAGTTTATATGGCTCCAGTTTATAAAACAAACGAAATACAGCAAAAAAAAGTTATGTACGAAAAACTTAAATTGGCTGTATTTTTTACTATGGTATCTGAAGCTACATAAACTAATGACATGCCTGGATGGTACTTAACTTATTCTAAGTACAAAGTTTCAGAGCAAACTAGCTAGACGTTTTAAAATGAGAGCGTAACTACGTTTGTATGGAGAATCGAGCTTACTGCGGACTCTTAACGATGAAGACTAACATTGAATATCTAAATTTTGCATGTATAACGTACTTTATTAAATATACAGGGTAAAACCTAAGTCGTAAATATATATTTTTTTTCTATCGCAGTACTCTTTAAGGCAAATTCATTGCATTCATTCTAGAAGCAAATATTAAACTTTATTGATAATAATTTTAAACCGAAAAAACACCAACCTTATGGTCACTCTATTGGAATACTATGGGCCTATGACAGTTTAACGTAGCGATTAGGGTGACCATGAGACTCAGAAAATATAAAACATTTTTTTTTATTAACGAATTGACAAACAACTTTTACATATTTTTGCCTGTTGTCACGTCCACATGTTTAAACTAAAGTTAAACAGTAAGAAAACACATATTTTTGTTCACGACTTAGAAGATTCACCCTGTATTGCTTCTGGTTATCAACAAATATAGTTACAATAAAAAAACTAGGTACTCTATTACACTGAGGGGTGGCTTTCTTAGTGGGTAATATCAATTGCCCAGAGCAGGAAAGTTCTAGAATTTGTTAATAAATTATCTACCATTCAATGTAGGTACTGTGGGGTCACATGATTCTGAACTTTATGACGTTACGATAAAGTCTATAAAAATTCGTACTCGTTGCCTGTCACCTTTCAGTTTAAGTGACCTTAATCTGTTGTTATTCCCAACTTCCAAAGTTGGTTATGTTCTCTTAAGATCTCAATTATATTGGATATGCATGCAGATACCATGAAATATTCTATGTAGTAGGTTACTTTAGGAATATTGAGGTATCTAAATGCACCAGTGATATGTAAAATTAATGATAATGATAAATTAATCGGAAATAATTTGTGTCTTTGTATATTATTAATATTTTGTTCGAAATGTATGTGTTAATTTACAAAAGTTACAGGTGTAAGTATTTATAAAACGCCAAAGTTAAATTTTTGTATGTCAATTAATTTTATATTAAGTTTTAGCATGATTAAATCCAGTTAAATGTTAAGTTTTAACTATTAGTCGGTAAGCATGTTAGAACAAATAATTCTTTATTCAATTTTATTTTTTATTATTGTTTAAGTATAGCCAAGTTTACATCTATGCCACTCGCAGCTAGAGACAAAATAAAACAATGTGAAAACTATAAAGTCGTCATGGAAAATATTAAAAAAGATATTAATTAAACTGAATAAAAAAACATCCTCAAGAAGTTGATGTTAACAACGATTCACTTTCACGAGCGCAATTTTTTGTTATTATCAATTTTTATTGTCATTGATAATTATCCTTTCGAACCCTGTAGCGCAGTAAATTCGTATTGCTTTAAGGCCTTGTAATTTGTCATAAGAACCGACAGAGACATAGCTATAGTTGGTATGAGACATCAAGCCATACCATTAAATCCAACTATAGCTGCGTCTCTGTCAGTTGTGACAAATTGCATCGTTTGTAGTGATACTTAAAACGGCATCAATTTCCTCTAGCTGGTTCTCGGTATCTTCGTAAAAATATTTCAGAGTAAGGTGGCGATTCAAACTATTTTAGACCAGAAATCGACTATTTGCCAATCGGCACCTTGCGTGTTATTGTATTATCTATGAATATGTTATTTAATTGATGTTTTCATTGCTAATCTAGCAGTGCCAAAAACAACTATTTCTTCCCTGTGGATGAGGCCATTCGACTCCAAAATCGTAAGAATATTAACACACTAACTGCATGTGTCGTCGCCTGTCAAAAGCTACCAATTTCTCGGCAGTCAATAAATAGCGAGTTGCAAGGAATAAACGTCCTTTTTGACAACCGACAAAATTGTACTGTATGCCTTAGAACAACACATTTTTACTTTAAAGCACGAGGTTGGAAGCATCCTAAGTTGGCGATCTTTTGTAGACCAAATCATAATTGTTATTAAATGTAATGAATGATTATTGTAGTAACTTTTTAGGTACCTACTTACTATTTACATGTTTGATTGTTTTCAAAGTCTTTTAAAATTATATGTAGAATACATTTCAAAATCGAATAATAATTACATGGTGCCAGATTTCCTGTAGGTATCCACTTGACATACCGGCAAAACCCATTAATTAAATGTGTACTATAACTGCACTTTTGTTTTACTTACCTTAATACCAGACTGTCAAGTGGAAAGCCAAACCAAAATAACAAATACTAATATAATGGCATGTAATGTAATGATGCTTGTAAACACCAATTTATCGTAATTGTAAGTAATATAAGGTATCAGTCAATTTATTTACGCTGCGCATAGTTAGTTGAGGTAAAGAAAGACTGGTGAATTAAGTCCAATAAGGAGCTCCGAATTATACTTACAATATAACTAGCTTCTGCGCACGACTCCGTCCGCGTAGAACTCGTTTATATCGTAGCTCCATACAAATTTTCACCCCTTAGAATAATAAAAACCATCCTATGTCCTTCTTCCGGGTGTCAAATTATCTATATACCAAATTTCATCTAAATCGGTTCAGCGGTTTAAGTGTGAAGAGGTAACAGACAGGCACACATACACTTTGGCATTTATAATATTAGTCATCATCATCAATTAATCAGCTAATCGAATTCAGAAATACGGACAATTAACGCCCGTTACGTCTAATTGGGTGCGACACAGAAAATTGATTTCACACAGAATTTGAGGCAGGCCTACAAGTCTTAAAACCAGGTTTCAATGGAAGAATAGATTATAGTCGTCTCAAAACCTCATGAAATCACTTGCGAAACAAAACCAAGCGGCTTGGATAAGTCTTTTTTCCTAAATACAAACAAAACAAATTCTCTTCCAATGGTATGTCTTAGCACTGATCATTGCTATTGAAAATTGACTCTATGACAGAAACGTAAAATTGTGTGTAAAAAGGTTTTGTACTTTTATTCCATGGAAACATTTTCTTTTCTCCCTGGGACCCGTGAGGTAACATATTCAATTTTAGACGACGGGACCGCAGAGTGTAATTCGGTGCTCGGTATAGTTGATAAGGGACAGAGCTTCTACGAAACGATATAGGGAAAGCTATGCTAAAACATTATTTTTGTATTTTGCTACTATACTCTTAGCTAGGAATATATCTATTTGTCGCCACGACTAAGTATTATGTTAATGGCACAGTTGTAAATCCAAAATATTATTTAGATAATAACATTGTGCATGTTCACGAATTCAATGTTGCACTTTTAACCGCTGTTTTATTTTCAAATCATTTTTATTATATACAGACATGTCCATCACAATGTTAGTGGAATAGTAATGTAACTTATGTAGAATTTATAATTATTTTATTTCAATAAATATGTTCTGAAATCAGTGGTAGTTTTCTGACTTTTCGCGTTTCACTTCAGTATAGTCTTTACGAAACTGTCCGTGTTCTGTCAAAAAAAGGCAAGCAATAAATAAATATTTTTTTAGTCTGAGCAGTCTTTAGTTGCTCGTAGTTCGACGCTGATATGATATGGGTGACTTTTCCCGAGTTAAACACTACTTTCCATTTCGAATACCTAGCCCCGTAGCATGGATGGCCAGATACATCCGTTCCTGGCTGACACCGTTCGAGAACGAGACGACACCGTTATCCTGTCACTTATCGCGTGATAAGGCCATCTATGCTACTGGGCCAGGCCCTTATTTCACTAACTTGACAACTGTCACCTGACACTAACAATTCGCCATACATTGCTTGTTCTAGAAGTTAAGGTGGTCGCTAGGTTTCAGTGGCAGAGCGCCCATACAAGCCCATTCCCACCAAATAAATTTTAGGCAAGCCGTTTATACTGGGCAGTAAATGTTGTCATTGTAAGTTATGTCCACATTACTGGTCTGTGGTTATGTTATGTCATTTGACGTAGAATTTAAATTACATGTTCCAATGACATTCCATTTTGAGATGCCGCCATTTGGCTTAGGAGGGCAGTAAAGTTGTGTACTCTAAACTCTTTCATAACTTTTTTGTTCCGGGTTGCCCATCGAAAGTTTTCACGCACCGCCACTGCTAGGTTTATACTTGTGGAACCAGCAATGTACGGAGAATAATCGTTGTCAGGTGACAATTGTCAAGTTACTGAAATAGGGGCCAGGAAACGAAATTAAACCCAAAATTGCTTTAACATTTTATAAATCAAATCTTATAGAATCCATTTTAAAAGCGTTTTTGAATTCGTCCTTATGTAATAGCAAACATACGTGAACAAAACACACGAATAAAACATGCAGGGGTGATTGCGAATATTACGATCTACTAGCTTAAGAGGATATTAAAATGATACGTAAATAAAACAACCAAATTAGATTCGTTTTCGTATATAAAAAAATCAATATCATTTAAAATATTATTTACATATTTATTTCTCTCAATCAATTTTTCCGAGACAATTTCAGTAAGAAAAATTATAAGCACATTCATCGACGCCATTACATAATAAAAACAAATACAGTTAAAAAACTCCTCAAGCTATTGTGCAAGTAGAAATCATTTAAAATATTATTTACATATTTATTTCTCTCAATCAATTTTTCCGAGACAATTTCAGTAACAAAAATTATAAGCACATTCATCGACGCCATTACATAATAAAAACAAATACAGTTCAAAAACTCCTCAAGCTATTGTGGAAGTAGAAATAATTTATACCACAGATAAGTATAGTTTTATAATAAAAAAACTACCTACCTTAAAAACACTTCAGGGTAAAGCACAAAAAGTTGGACGGTCGTAAGTGTGAGCATTCGCGAGAGATGTGATTAAAGCTGTTTCCATACGAGTGACACCTAGCTGCGAGTATGCGAGGTATCAAATACATGAAAACACAGTTTAGCACATGGTGAGCACCTCCCCTTAGGTAGTTAACACATTCCGTGGCAATGGTTTCGTAGCGCAACGATGCGAAGCGCGTGTATAGAGAAAAGCGCCAACCTAGAGGGTCCCTGGCACGGAAAGTGTTAACCGTACAAAACGGAGTCGAAAAACAATTGTTGGTGTACAATACAATTTAAATGCATTTTTTTTGCGGAAAAAGGATTTTAGAAAAAATCGCAGGAATTTCGACACAAGTTGGCTGCGCATACAAACATAGTTTTGCTCTCATTTTAAAACAGCGTGTTGGAATAACATAAAACTTTGTATGCACAATTGGATCCGCCATATTGGCCGGAAACTAGTTTCTGTAGCTAGAAATTATAATAGAAAAAAATAGAGACATTTTTTATACAAAATTACTTTTCTCTATTTTTTAGTTAAGGCATTACAATAAGAACCAAACTACATTTGCATGGAGAGTCAAGTTTCCTGGGGACTCTTAACTAGTCAAACTCTTTGGACTTCACCATTTTGAGTCACGAAGATTCTTGTATCTATATCACTCCATTTAAAAATAAAACTAGTTTAACAGAACATTATAAAGGGCATTTACAAGCATAGTATAAAGAGGGCAAAGTATGTTATCTTCATACAAACGCACCTATACCACGCATAGTATCTATACGTCGCCGCACGCACACTCAAACAAAATCTCGATCCGTTTCTCATTGAGAAACGGGTCGAGATTTTATTTGAGTACTAGAGCGCACACATACGAGTACAAGACGCGCGCGGTGCGTTTGTATGAAGATACTTTGCCCTCTTTATACTATGTTACAAGGGTTGTAAGATCAACCCCGATACATCGAGAGATTGTTTAGGCTCCAAGAACATGAGCTACAACACGATACAGAAGCCATAGAGATAGTTATCGTAACTTCATACTGACTCGCACGTCTTTTAAGAAAACCCTCATTGTACAGTAAGTGCAAAAATATGTATCTATATAATCCTCTCATAAATATGTACCTTAATCCGCTGACACTTGTGTCTCTTAAGCGATGGGACGTATTAATGAGACTGTTGTATGCACCCAAATTTTTACACTTGACTGTAAGTGAACATCTCGATCTACCGGATTTGAGGCAGCCCTGTTGATGATTCGTACGAGTGGAAGCCATCTTCTTCTCCAAAATAACTTGCCTATTAGCATTTGCTATGTATACAAACGGAAAGCCTTCACAAGATATGTGGGTCAGGTCCAAACTGAATCACACAATGGAAATAGGATTGTTATGGCAAGTTGCACGTGCCTTTGAGTTCATAACTTAGTAGGTACCTAACTAAACACATAATAACGACCTAAATTTTCCGTACAATTTGTGTTACAAAAATATGTCTGAGGGTCTAATAATTAAAGCACAATTTGCTTAAACACATTGAAGACGCAATACTTATTGGACAAAGAACTTGGACAAGTGGCATAACGAAATTTTTTCGCAATATGCGAGCTTAAAATCTTCGGACCTAACTCATTTACCTTCGAGCGACTTAGAACCCCGATTTTGTCATATTACCCAATCACTATCAATATAATTGCCATTGACTGCAAGTTGACGCTTCGAAATATAAATAAAACGAATAAAAATTTGTTCATGATATATCAGGAAATATGCTTTACATTTCGATTCATCTACTTGTCCTCGCCGGCCATCGCTTAAATGGTAACTTTATACAATCACAACAGACGATTTCGTCGTGTGTTAGCTGTAGCCTAATTGCGAAAATAATCCGACCGCCGCCGGTTGAACGACATTGGAATCACACGCATGTTGTCAAACTAACCGACGGCCGACATGTACATAATAATTTGAGTAACAACTATTATTTCATTTCAGCAACCGTTCTGTTTTTTTTTGTGCATTTTTACGATTTATATGTCATAAAAAAAAACTAATTTGGTTTTAATGCTGGCTTTGTTCTAATGATCAATTCGGGAATGACGTTAAAATTCACGACACCTTTCGTTTTGACGTTTGTTCAACGCTCATGCCTCAGGAACCGCACCAGAGACTCTAGTATAAGGTTTATCGATACAATACGTTCTCGAACGTGTTTGCGTTTAGTTTCAATTTGTATTAGACTAGACTCGTAACTTTCCCGTGGATCTCGAGGGAACGTGATCATATATGGGTACGTGAATACATCACACTATTACATTTGGCGTTCTATAATTATAAAAGACTGCCCGGCAATTACCGCATATAACTTACCGGACATGCCAACCTCGTTCGTTAGTTTATCTCTGCCTCTATCGCACTTGAACATTAGAGCGACAGAGAGGGAGATACACGCGCGAACGACTTTTGCGTTTCGCGATATCCGCTCAGTTTGGAAGACATGTTAAATAAACTCCACAATTTATATCCCAAAATGACATTAATCAGTGCATTTTTGATAAAGTTTTTACGGAAACTAAAAGCATTTTCGTGAAAAGAGTTCCCTTATAAACTAAACTTGCAATTTTGTAACCATCACGGCGAAATCTCCGGAACCTCTTGTCTCAATCTCATATTTTTTACCGGTTTCTAGAATGGAGCTTCAGGACGGTCTGAGGCTATATTTTATAACGCGGCTTTGCTTGTTTTTTTTAAACCACGTTAGCAGCTAGTTAAAAAACGCATATCTTCCCACGAAAATGCCCCTAACACGACCGTAATACCCATTTTACAACTGACGTTAACTCGGGGCCACCTTCTTTTCGCAACTAACGTTTGGCAAACTGATTCATTTCGCAACTTTTCATTTCCCAAACTCTGAAACTGTAAATATTTTAGGATTTATTTCAGAGCCATCGTGTAGAACCCTATTGGTTAGGTTAGTTTATAAAAATCCTGAAATATTAAACAGTTTCAGAAATATTAAGAGGTTGGGAAATAAAAAGATGCGAAATGAATCAGGTTGCCAAACGTTAGGTTGGGAAACATTAGTGAACCCGCTAACTCTCATAACTCAGAAACTGTTCCAAAGTGGGTCCGTTCCTCCCTAAAGGGTCTTTAGGGAACATGATGATGTCCTGCACCCAGGTGAAGGGCAGCACCCTGCGCTCGATGGTGCGGCGCCAGCGCGGGCGCTCGGCCGCCAGGTCGCGGTAGTTGTCCCCGGACACTACCACTCCGTCCACGGCGGCCGCGTATTGCACTATGTACCTGGATTGGTGAACGAACATTTAACCCTTAAATGCATGGTAAGAAGATCTACATCGTATATTTTGAAGGCCCGTGGCTCAATATGCAGGTTTCCAAATTGACATTTATTACTTTTTTTTATAAATGTGACATTTACATGTTAGATTCCGAACGCATCCACAAACTTTTGACAATTTTTTTTTGTAGTGACATTATTTGTGTCGCGCTTAACTTCAAACTCAGATAACTAAATCCACTCTAACCACTTGGGAGATAATTGAAAAAAAAAGTGATAATAACGTTAATTCGGTGATTTGAAAGGCAGTATTTTTTTATTATGTTTAAAATTAAATAAAGCCATCCTGATCGGTAAATTCAAACCATCCATTCTTAATTTAATTTACCTTCATTTGATATAATCGATTGCAAATTATTTATCTTTGAAAAAACTCAGTGTGGATTTGTATAATTTTGATTTGACAGAACTGGATTTATGTAAAGACTGTATCGTTAAGTATAAATACAACTTTACAGAGGTTAATTCGATTAAATAAAAATACGGAGACTTTCACCAGAAAAACAGAAATCTATTCTGGACAAAAGGTGTAGTATAAAAGGAATCACTCTGCGGGAGCTAGCTTAACTCTAAAACGTTAGTGTTGGTGCAGGCCAAAATGAGATCAAAAAGTTCGACCAAGTGTATACTTTCGTTGACAAACCAAAATCAGGCCGAAAACCTCGTCCTTCAAACCCCAATTTGGATAAAAATATAGTAAATGCATACAAAACCAACAAGGAGGCTTTTGTTCGGGATTTGGCTAAAAAGTTAGGTACATCTATGGGTGCTATGGTCCAACGTGCAAAGCAGAGAAACAATTTAAAGACTTACAAGAAGCAAAGGTAGCCCAAACGAACCGAAAAACAGCAAAGCTCAGTAAAATTAGGAGTTCGAAAATTATACGACTCTACTTATTCTTTCAAGGAAAAATCTGTGTGTTATAATGGACGATGAGACATACGTGAAATTGGATTTTAAATCTCTGCCGGGACCGCAGTATTACACAGTTCAAGATCGATCTGTTATTAGTGAACCTGAAAAGTCAATTTTCACAGAAATAATTGGCAAGAAAATGATGGTAGGGCAGGCGATCTGCGAGTGTGGCTTCAAATCAACTCCATTTTTCACTACGTCTACAATGACGGCAGATATTTATATAAAGGAATGTGTAATAAACGACTTTTGCCTATGGTTAGTTAAACACAGTGTTCAGACTGTATTTTGGTCCGATTTGGCATCTTGCCACTATGGGTCCAAGACTTTGCAGTGGTATGAAGAGAAAAATATCGACTTTGTACCTAAAGCTATGAACCCCCGAATTGCCCAAATCTTAGGCCTATCGAACGTTTTTGGGCTATAATTAAAGCTAAACTGAAGAGACTGGAACAGGATTAGAAAAAAAATTGACCAAGACGCTGTCCGATCTCTGATGTCTACGTTCAGACAGAAAGTCAGAAAATTTGCTAAAAAGGAATGATTTTGCTGTGTTTAAGAAGTTTTTTTAATATTCAATGTCTAAAACGTAGTAGAACATTTTTTTCTATCAATAAATATATCAAAGTTGTCATTAATGCGTCATTTTACTTGTATTTATACTTAACGATACAGTCTTTAGATTTGATAAAAAATACTATTAGAAATTGTCAGCCATGTTGAACAAACTTCTTTCTCTGATTGGCTTCGATGGACTTACCTAAATTTGAAAAAAACTATCATGGATTTATATGATTTTGATAAAATATTACTATATTAGCTGTATTTTTCTCAAAAACCAAACGTAATTATATTTAACCAATAAAAATGTAACAAAACTAGTTTTTTACTATTTTATTTTAAACCTAAAACTTAAAAAAGTCAGAATTGGATTTACCCGAATTTGAAGTTAAAAGCGACTCATTTCAGATTTACATTTCAGTTTTTTTTAACGTAAGGCCCTACACTGGTCGCCGCGAATTTTACAAAAAATCATGCATTTAAGGGTAAAAGCATTAATTAACATAAATAACTCTTAAACTAATACAACTAAACATATAGTACGAAACTATACAGGGTGGAAATAGATTTTCGGTCAGTGAGGGCAGCTACCAGATCCCGTGTTGCTAGGCGAAAATGGTCTTAGGAGACCTTCCTTTGATTTCAAATTAATGAAGATTGGCGTGTACAGAAGGATCAAAAGCTTGTATGGGACCAAAAATAAATTTCCGGCTAGAAAAGCCATAAATTAAGAAAACCTTTCCCCATACAATTTGTATGATAATGAAAATGTTTTTTTTACATGTATTTTTTTTATGTCAATCGATTCCATTTCTATCCAGTATCAATAGTTTCCTTGGGGTCAAACTTTCGGTAATGTACAAAAAAGCCAGAAATTAAAGAAAACGGTTTTCATACATTTACTATGGAGAGAAAGAGCAGTAATGTCTGGCTTTTTAGGGTTCCGTAGCCAAATGGCAAAAAACGGAACCCGGAATAGATTCGTCATGTCTGTCTGTCTGTCCGTCCGTATGTCACAGCCACTTTTTTCCGAAATTATAAGCTATACTGTTGAAACTTGGTAAGTAGATGTTTTCTGTAAACCGCATTAAGATTTTCACACAAAAATAAAAAAAAAACAACAATTTTTTTTTTCATCAAACCCATACGTGTGAGGTATCTAAGGATAGGTCTTTAAAAATGACATTGAGGTTTCTAACATATTGTTTTTCTAAACTGAATAGTTTGCGCGAGAGATACTTCCAAAGTGGTAAAATGTGTGCCCCCCCCCCTGTAACTTCTAAAATAAGAGAATGATAAAACTAAAAAAAAATATATGATGTACATTACCATGCAAACTTCCACCGAAAATTGGTTTGAACGAGATCTAGTAAGTAGTTTTTTTTAATACGTCATAAATCGTAAACCGCAATTTATTTAACGGAACCCTTCATGTGCGAGTCCGACTCGCACTTGGCCGCTTTTTTGTATTCAATTTCATTTTCATGCGAATTGTATGGGGAAAGTGTTTCTCGATTTATGGCTTTTCTAGCCGGAAATTTAGTTTTGGTCCCATACAAGCTTTTGATCCTGGACCGGATCTTCATTAATTTGAAATCGAAGGAAGGTCTCCTAAGACCATTTTCGCCTAGCAACACGGGATCTGGTAGCTGCCCTCACTGACCCAAAATCTATTTCCATCCTGTATACACGTAATGATAACAAAACTAAAAATTGCAATCGAAATAGACCTAGGCATGGTGCCCATCACGCAGGCAGCATTCCCGCGCTGGATTGCGATAGCAATTCTCTGCGCGAGAAAGCTGCCCGCGCGAGGGTCACCTTTTGCCTCCCTTAGGCGTTTGCCAAGCGTCTTGTGGAGCTCCCGAGCACCCTTACCCCACTGGCCAAGTGTCTCGATGCCAAACGCTATGAATTCGTATTGGGCGCCGAGACAATTGTATTTACGCGCCTAGATACTCTCCCGGGCGTCTGCCGCCGCCCCGGCACGCTGGCTGGCCGATGGGAGGATGTCGGCGCAAGTGGCGTCCCACACAAGCGCACCCCATCTTCGATGGGATCAGCGACATCCCGTCGGGGCGCTTACCATCGCTCCGCACAATCTGGGGCTCCAGAGCGGCGGGAACATTGGCACTGACGAGCGCCCTTCTGAGGATGTCGTTGAGAGCGGCATGGGACAGGCGGCCGGCGCACGAGGAGCAGGCGAGACCGTGGTGGCCGAGGCGGTCTACCGGGGCCCCACAGGAGGCACAGCTGTGCTCCACGCAAACCTCAGCCCGAGGAGCAGGCGAGACCGTGGTGGCCGAGGCGGTCTACCGGGGCCCCACAGGAGGCACAGCTGTGCTCCACGCAAACCTCAGCCCGAGGAGCAGGCGAAACCGTGGTGGCCGAGGCGGTCTACCGGGGCCCCACAGGAGGCACAGCTGTGCTCCACGCAAACCTCAGCCCGAGGAGCAGGCGAGACCGTGGTGGCCGAGGCGGTCTACCGGGGCCCCACAGGAGGCACAGCTGTGCTCCACGCAAACCTCAGCCCGAGGAGCAGGCGAGACCGTGGTGGCCGAGGCGGTCTACCGGGGCCCCACAGGAGGCACAGCTGTGCTCCACGCAAACCTCAGCCCGAGGAGCAGGCGAGACCGTGGTGGCCGAGGCGGTCTACCGGGGCCCCACAGGAGGCACAGCTGTGCTCCACGCAAACCTCAGCCCGAGGAGCAGGCGAGACCGTGGTGGCCGAGGCGGTCTACCGGGGCCCCACAGGAGGCACAGCTGTGCTCCACGCAAACCTCAGCCCGAGGAGCAGGCGAGACCGTGGTGGCCGAGGCGGTCTACCGGGGCCCCACAGGAGGCACAGCTGTGCTCCACGCAAACCTCAGCCCGAGGAGCAGGCGAGACCGTGGTGGCCGAGGCGGTCTACCGGGGCCCCACAGGAGGCACAGCTGTGCTCCACGCAAACCTCAGCCCGAGGAGCAGGCGAGACCGTGGTGGCCGAGGCGGTCTACCGGGGCCCCACAGGAGGCACAGCTGTGCTCCACGCAAACCTCAGCCCGAGGAGCAGGCGAGACCGTGGTGGCCGAGGCGGTCTACCGGGGCCCCACAGGAGGCACAGCTGTGCTCCACGCAAACCTCAGCCCGAGGAGCAGGCGAGACCGTGGTGGCCGAGGCGGTCTACCGGGGCCCCACAGGAGGCACAGCTGTGCTCCACGCAAACCTCAGCCCGAGGAGCAGGCGAGACCGTGGTGGCCGAGGCGGTCTACCGGGGCCCCACAGGAGGCACAGCTGTGCTCCACGCAAACCTCAGCCCGAGGAGCAGGCGAGACCGTGGTGGCCGAGGCGGTCTACCGGGGCCCCACAGGAGGCACAGCTGTGCTCCACGCAAACCTCAGCCCGAGGAGCAGGCGAGACCGTGGTGGCCGAGGCGGTCTACCGGGGCCCCACAGGAGGCACAGCTGTGCTCCACGCAAACCTCAGCCCGAGGAGCAGGCGAGACCGTGGTGGCCGAGGCGGTCTACCGGGGCCCCACAGGAGGCACAGCTGTGCTCCACGCAAACCTCAGCCCGAGGAGCAGGCGAGACCGTGGTGGCCGAGGCGGTCTACCGGGGCCCCACAGGAGGCACAGCTGTGCTCCACGCAAACCTCAGCCCGAGGAGCAGGCGAGACCGTGGTGGCCGAGGCGGTCTACCGGGGCCCCACAGGAGGCACAGCTGTGCTCCACGCAAACCTCAGCCCGAGGAGCAGGCGAGACCGTGGTGGCCGAGGCGGTCTACCGGGGCCCCACAGGAGGCACAGCTGTGCTCCACGCAAACCTCAGCCCGAGGAGCAGGCGAGACCGTGGTGGCCGAGGCGGTCTACCGGGGCCCCACAGGAGGCACAGCTGTGCTCCACGCAAACCTCAGCCCCGAGCCGGAGACCGACGGCTACACGGAGTGTGGATGGGGTCTATAAAAGTTCCAGTGTTAGACGAACGATATGCAAGAAGCCAGTGACCCGATTCAAGCTTTCGGCGCAGCATGTCCTTTTCTTCCATACCTCCCTGTCACTTAGTTCCTTCCTCTTCATATCCTCTCTCACACAGTCCATCCACCTTTTCCATCCCTCCACGTTCATACCTAACACTCTTTTGGTCACATGACTGTCATCCCTCCGCATAATATGTCCATACAACGCAAGGCGATGGGATCTCAATTTGTCGATGATAGCCTTAGAATAATAACGCATAGAAACGCAGTTCACGCGCAACGGTGAGGCCACTAAAACTTGGCCATAAATGGCCCAGTACGCCGATCGGTGGAACAAAATTGGTGTTTGTGTGCGTATTGGCGCGTGTGAATACTAGTTGATCACAACTACATGGATCCATTTTATGCCTCACGCTTGGCGCGTCGGCCGAATGAAACTATCCTTCTATGCGTTATTATTCTGTCCTACCATTCGTCTGGTATAGTCTCTTCATGCAACATTCTTTTGAAGAATAAAGTCAGCCACTTACATCCATCCTCACTCAGGTCTTCCAAACTTCTATTGGTATATCATCCGGTCCTACAGCCTTACCACTTTTCATACTTCTCACAGCTTTTCTTACTTCATCCAAACCTATTTCTCTTATTAGACATATATTTACCCGCTGGTTTTGGAGCACTTTGCTCCAGGGATTTTCTTGGTTCATCAACCGTTCAAAGTAAGCTTTCGAACGTTCTTTTATGACATCATCTTTCGCCACCACCTTTCCTGCATCATCTTTCACACATTTTATATCAGAAATATATATTTAATTCCTTCCTCTCATTTGTACTTAAAGACTGTATCGTTAAATATAAATACAACTTGACAGAGGTTAATTCGATTAAAACATAGATGTTCTTAATTCAAACTGATGTCAATCTATACATTCAATGCCGGCTTTGACTTGGATTGTTCGATTTCCTCGTTAGTTATTGTAAACTAAAAATACGGAGACTTTCACCAGAAAAGCAGAAATCTATTCTGGACAAAAGGTGTAGTATAAAAGGAATCACTCTGAGGGAGCTAGCTTAACTCGACAACGTTAGTGACGTGCAGTCCAAAATGCGATCAAAAAGTTCGGCCAAGTGTATACTTTCGTTGACAAACCGAAATCAGGCCGAAAACCAGGTCCTTCAAACCCCAATTTGGATAAAAAGATAGCAAAGGCATATAATACCAACAAGGAGGCTTTTGTTCGGGATTTGGCTAAAAAGTTAGGTACATCTATGGGTGGTATGGTCCAACGTGCAAAGCAGAGAAACAATTTAAAGACTTACAAGAAGCAAAGGTAGCCCAAACGAACCGAAAAACAGCAAAGCTCAGTAAAATTAGGAGTTCGAAAATTATACGACTCTATTCTTTCAAGGAAAAATCTGTGTGTTATAAATGTTATAATGGACGATGAGACATACGTGAAATTGGATTATAAATCTCTGCCGGGACCGCAGTATTACACAGTTCAAGATCGATCTGTTATTAGTGAACCTGAAAAGTCAATTTTCACAGAAAAAATTGGCAAGAAAATGATGGTAGGGCAGGCGATCTGCGAGTGTGGCTTCAAATCAACTCCATTTTTCACTACGTCTACAATGACGGCAGATATTTATATAAAGGAATGTGTAATAAACGACTTTTGCCTATGGTTAGTTAAACACAGTGTTCAGACTGTATTTTGGTCCGATTTGGCATCTTGCCACTATGGGTCCAAGACTTTGCAGTGGTATGAAGAGAAAAATATTGACTTTGTACCTAAAGCTATGAACCCCCGAATTGCCCAAATTTTAGGCCTATCGAACGATTTTGGGCTATAACAGGGTGTCCACTGCAAACCCTGAAAATATTTCCCTGACTTTTCCCTGACTTTCCCTGACCATTCTTTCGAATTTCCCTGACCAGAAATGTTACAAAATATCTCGATTGATTAACCTTTAACGCCATTTCAAAGTACGCATGTCACACTCCAAACTCTTTATGGCTATGAAGCGCAAGGAAAACTTTTTATTTATAAACTTCACTACGATGGCGACAAACAAGAGCACGGCCTGTCTGATGCTGTGTCACCGCAGCCTTTAAGACGTTTGCAAGGCTGTCGGACGCATAATTCGTCTGAAGCTAGTACCCCTACTCGTGCTTTGACATTGTAAGCACTTAACTAATTTGGTATTTCTATTATATGAAAAAGCATAGTTTCACGTTTAAAGATGATAAAATTATTAAAATTTTTGTCATAATTTTTTTATCTGAAAATCTTGAAGAAAAATAGTTGAGTGGCAGATTTTTTTTTTTAAGTCTCGTTCTAGTGTTTTTTGCTTCAAAATTTGTAAGCTTCGGATTAAAAGCATCAAATTGATGGAGAGATTTTTGCATGTTGTAACAATTCGGATTCACCCCATCAACGTGGGAAGAAGGGTGTGAATGTGGTAAAAGCAGGCGACATCCTTGATAAACTTTTATTACTGGGGCTTGTGCGGTAAATATAGTTATCGACACGAGGAACACTAAAACAGGCACAAGGAATTAATTTTTCACGAGACAAAGTATTCTTCTATAGAAAAAAAATTTAGATGTGACGAACAAAGCAATACACATAATATGACGAAAATGTAAAATAAAATACTGCACGCATGGCTTTCTTTACAAAAAAAACCATGCAATTTTTTTTTCGTGTTCCTAAGAACTAATAGACTGTCTGTATGGGTCGTTATTTTGACGTGGTACTTATAAAAAAAACTTGTGTAATTTTTATTTTACAACTTGCATTTTGAAAGGTATTAATAAAATGTCTTGAATTTAAAACCTACTTCGAGAGGTTTCTAGGCCCAACTTCGAGAAAGAGGTCAATCGTCGAATCCGACTCGGCTGAACAGCGTTCGGGAAGCTACGGCACATCTTTTCGTCAAATATTCCACAGAGTCTCAAGACAAGTTTCTTTGACCAGTGTGTATTGCCAGTGATGACATATGCCAGTGATAAACCTTTGTTAACTGAATCGACTGAGTATTATTTAATGGCACTGAATAGTGGTCGTTAACTATGGGCCTCATAAGAAGGCTCAGTCACCCAAAAATAGAGAGGGCTATGCCGGAAGATTATCCGCGTGATCGCATCAGAAATGAGGCTATCCGCAGCAGAACCATGGTAACTGTTGTAGCCCTCCGAATCGCTAAACTTAAGTGGCACTGGGCGGAGCACATTGCATGTAAAACCGATGGCCGTTGGTGCGGAAAGGTTCTCGAGTGGCGGCCACGTACCGGAAGGCGCAGCGTAGACCCCCCCCCCGCCCCCATAAACGCGCGAGTCCGCTAGATGCGGGTGGCGCAGGACCGGTCATTGTAGCACTCTTTGGCGGAGGCCTATCCCAGCAGTCAGCTGATATGATAATGATGATGATTATAAAAATTCATAATTTAGATATTGAAAGCAATAATTCTGAACACAAAGGCATAACGCTACTTTACCTTGATGCGAACAATATTGGATTTTTTTAAGTTTTTGTATGGACGTCGCTCAAAAAGTAGGTACACATATTTATGAAAACTAAACGGCCTTTTAGATGTTGTTTTCAAAAATATGTATTAGATATGATCATCTTACCTTCCACAATAAGTTTTATTTTACATTTTTTCAGACTTTTATTTTTCTCTAAAACTATACCTTTTTCACCTAAAATTAATTCTCCGTGTCTGTTTTAGTCGATAACTATAGTTACTATACTTCATAAGCCCTAGCAATAATAGTTTATAGCGCCCAAAAAGTACACATATTTCTGAAATCTCAACGACTTTTTAGATATTGTTTTTAAAAATATGTATTAGATATACTTTATCTTATCTTAGACAGCATGTTTTATTTTTGTTTTATTTATTCAGACATTTTTTTTTACTATAAAACTACCTTTTTTCACCAAAAATTAATTCCCCGCGTCTGTTTTAGTCGATAACTATACCCCATAAGCTGTAGCAATAATAGTTAATAGAGAAGGCCGTATCGCAGGCAAAGCCTACTTTTTCCACATTTACCTACACCTATTTTCCCGCGCTCATGGGATGAGTCCTTGTTTCAACATTTAAAAATAAGTACCCATTATAGAATGCTTTTAATCCAAAGCGTACAATTTTGGCACAAAAAACACTTGAACGAGAGATTTTTGAAAATTTTCTTCCCTTCTCAACTTTTTTTTGTAATACTTAAATTGTATATGTTGTTGTGATATATGACAAAAATCATTTTTATCATCCTTAAAATTGGCATAGACGACTTTGTCATATAAATAACAAATTCAGTGATATTTCTAAAACACCAAAAAGATTGCCCCTTTACCTTTGAGAGAGGCAACCACGCAACGCAAACACGCAACGCCAAGTGAAGTGCCAGCATCAAATGAAGATGGTGGCTAACCCACACATGCCCGAGGACGGAAACTTATGACCTCATACTCAACCAATATCAATCAAAACATCTTCCTCTCCACCTTTTGCAAGGCAATGTATCGAGGTATCTCCCCACAAAATGGCCTCATAATATCACCTGGTCATAAAATATTTAACACTGAATAAAAAGAAAAATCAAACTAACTAAGATCTAAGACCTTTCTAAATTTAGTTACTTCATGGAAAACATAACGATGATGAATCAACATATTTACTCGTATAGTTCAAGATACATTTGTTGATCCCTTTGATTTTTTTATTTATATTTTTTCCTTCTAGATATTTTTTTTCCCTGACCTGTCTAGAACTTCCCTGAACTTCCCTGACTTTCCCTGACTTTCCCTGACCACCATGAGCTTCCCTGACTTTTCCCTGACTTTCCCTGACTTTCCAGAAAGTGGACACCCTGCTATAACTAATTCTCAACTGCGGAAAAATGGCCGTTCTACAGGTTCCGAAGAGCAATTACGTAGAGACTGGAACAGGATGAGAAAAAAATTTGACCAAGACGCTGTCCAATCTCTGATGTCTACGTACAGACAGAAAGTCAGAAAATTAGCTAAAAAGGAATGATTTTGCTGTGTTAAAGAAGTTTTTTAATTATTTAATGTCTAAAACGTAGTAGAACATTTTTTTTCTATTAATAAATATATGAAAGTTGTCAGTAATACGTCATTTTACTTGTATTTATACTTAACGATACAGTCTTTAGCGATACAGCTGTTTTTCGCCTTTTGGACTATCTAGTGAAGTAGTGAATCGTATAAGATGTCCTGTGCTGCTGCTCTGGCGATAGCTTGTACACATTTCTCTTTACTTTTTTCACACTTTCAAACCCACTTTCAACATCTTGCCAGTCTTTAAATGCTTGTTTCTTTTGTTTAAGTTATTCTTGCACATCCTCATCCCACCACCACGTTTCCTTATCTATCATGCATTTCCCTTTCGATTCTCCAAAAATATTATTCGCTACACCTCGTATACAATTTGCTATTTCTTTCCAACTTTAATTCACATTCAATCCTTCCAAAATTTTCATGTCTATCATTTTATCTACAACGCTCTCCTTGAATTTACTTGCATACTCTCTCTTTTCAAGCATATTACCATTTTGTTTTGGGAGGGGGCCGTTGTTTTCTTAAGTGTGACTGGACTTTTATATTCGCTTCTATAACTAGTAGCCTATGCTGTGCAACTAAATGCCTTATTTTACAGTCTTACGGGATTATCTTACAGTCTTTGACGCAGTTGATTTTATTCCTTTTTACGAGAAAGTAATCAATCTACGTCATGTGGTGGCTACTTTTGTAAGTTATAAGATGTTCCTCTCTTTTTTTGAACCAAGTTAACACTTGTCAATTACTAACCTAACGGTAGTAATTGCCAAGTTAAACGCGGAAGCGGCTTGTAACAAGGTTTCTCCCTCCTTATTTCGGTTCTCGTAGCCCAAACCTCCATGTACCCTTTCATAACCCACATTCATTCTTCTACCTGCATATATTTCTTCGTTTTCTGGAATTTCCATTATTACTGCATCAAAATCCTCCCAAAATTTATCTTTCACTCCGTCGTCACATCCACTCTGACATCACACTTATAAAATTAGTATTACGTTTTCCTACATTACTTTCATTACAATTATTCTATCACTCTTTCTACTGACATTCGTTACACCCTGTTTCAGACTGCTGTCTAACACTATACCAACGCCATTACGTTTGCCACCACTTTAACAATACTAAAACTTGTATCCTTCCCCATTCTCTTTAGCCTCTTCACCCTTCCACCTTATCTCTTCCAGAAAAGCAACATTTATCCGACGCCTCTTCATTACATCGGCTAGCTCTCTTCCCCTTCCAGTCATCGTACCTACATTCCAACTCGCATACTTCAATCTCACATACCTAGGTTCGCTTCCCCTTCCAGTCATCGTACCTACATTCCAACTCGCATACTTCAATCTCACATACCTAGGTTCGCTTCCCCTTCCAGTTATCGTACCTACGTTCCAACTCGCATACCTCAATCTCACATACCTAGGTTCTCTTCCTCTTCCAGTTATCGTACCTACATTCCAACTCGCATACCTATCTCACATACCTAGGTTCTCTTCCCCTTCCAGTTATCGTACCTACATTCCAACTCGCATACCTCAATCTCACATACCTAGGTTCTCTTCCCCTTCCAGTCATCGTACCTACATTTCAACTCGCATACCTCAATCTCACATACCTAGGTTATCTTCCCCTTCCAGTTATCGTACCTACATTCCAACTCGCATACCTCAATCTCACATACCTAGGTTCTCTTCCCCTTCCAGTCATCGTACCTACATTCCAACTCGCATACCTCAATCTCACATACCTAGGTTCTCTTCCCCTTCCAGTTATCATAGCTACATTCAAACTCGCATACCTCAAGCTCACATACCTAGGTTCTCTTCCCCTTCCAGTTATCGTACCTACATTCCAACTCGCATGCCTCAATGTCACATACCTAGGTTCTCTTCCCCTTCCAGTCATCGTACCTACATTCCAACTCGCATACCTCAATCTCACATACCTAGGTTATCTTCCCCTTCCAGTTATCGTACCTACATTCCAACTCGCATACCTCAATCTCACATACCTAGGTTCTCTTCCCCTTCCAGTCATCGTACCTACATTCCAACTCGCATACCTCAATCTCACATACCTAGGTTATCTTCCCCTTCCATTATCGTACCTACATTCCAACTCGCATACCTCAATCTCACATACCTAGGTTCTCTTCCCCTTCCAGTCATCGTACCTACATTCCAACTCGCATACCTCAATCTCACATACCTAGGTTCTCTTCCCCTTCCAGTTATCATAGCTACATTCCAACTCGCATACCTCAAGCTCACATACCTAGGTTCTCTTCCCCTTCCAGTTATCGTACCTACATTCCAACTCGCATGCCTCAATGTCACATACCTAGGTTCTCTTCCCCTTCCAGTCATCGTACCTACATTCCAACTCGCATACCTCAATCTCACATACCTAGGTTATCTTCCCCTTCCAGTTATCGTACCTACATTCCAACTCGCATACCTCAATCTCACATACCTAGGTTCTCTTCCCCTTCCAGTCATCGTACCTACATTTCAACTCGCATACCTCAATCTCACATACCTAGGTTATCTTCCCCTTCCAGTTATCGTACCTACATTCCAACTCGCATACCTCAATCTCACATACCTAGGTTCTCTTCCCCTTCCAGTCATCGTACCTACATTCCAACTCGCATACCTCAATCTCACATACCTAGGTTCTCTTCCCCTTCCAGTTATCATAGCTACATTCCAACTCGCATACCTCAAGCTCACATACCTAGGTTCTCTTCCCCTTCCAGTTATCGTACCTACATTCCAACTCGCATGCCTCAATGTCACATACCTAGGTTCTCTTCCCCTTCCAGTCATCGTACCTACATTCCAACTCGCATACCTCAATCTCACATACCTAGGTTATCTTCCCCTTCCAGTTATCGTACCTACATTCCAACTCGCATACCTCAATCTCACATACCTAGGTTCTCTTCCCCTTCCAGTCATCGTACCTACATTCCAACTCGCATACCTCAATCTCACATACCTAGGTTATCTTCCCCTTCCAGTTATCGTACCTACATTCCAACTCGCATACCTCAATCTCACATACCTAGGTTCTCTTCCCCTTCCAGTCATCGTACCTACATTCCAACTCGCATACCTCAATCTCACATACCTAAGTTCTCTTCCCCTTCCAGTTATCATAGCTACATTCCAACTCGCATACCTCAAGCTCACATACCTAGGTTCTCTTCCCCTTCCAGTTATCGTATCTACATTCCAACTCGCATACCTCAATCTCACTGACTTAGGTGGCTGTCATTTAACTCCTTTATTCGCCTTTTACGACATCCACGGAGACGCTCGGAGTGGGCTATTCTCTAACCGGACACCACACGGTCTGTCTTAGATAGTTGGGGGCTGCAATCATTGAATAAAATAAAATAAACCGGCCAAGTGCGAGTCCGACTCGCGGACGTAGGGTTCCGTACCATTATCTATAAAAACGGCAAAAAATCACTTGCACCTGACATGCAGCGCCAGCGTGTCCAGCAGCCGCGGATCCGTGATCTTGCCGAACTTGCACCTGACACATACCTGTCGTCGTAAGAGGCGATCATCTTGCCCTGCAGTTCCCTGGACGGCGTGTACACGACCAGCCCGCGCCGCTCCAGCGCGTCCAGCAGCCGCGGGTCCGTGCTCTTGCCGAACTTGCACCTGACACATACATACAACATTCCTACATTTGTTCAACAAATAGGCCTACGGATATAAACACGATTTTGTTGAAACGTAGCCAGGGGCGGTTCACTCTGTGATTCCGACGCGCCGCTACAAGTACATGCCGGCCGGTCGCCATTTGGCGGTCCATTAGTATTTGCCGCGCGCAGGTACGGGACGCTCGCACGGGTCGCAGCGCGTTGCATGCGATAGAAAGGGATGGCCACATTTAGGCACGTTTGGCGTACCTAAACAGGGAATTTGTTAACAGAGAACCTTCTGTACGTAGTACTATTACTTATTTTGTGACGTTGCTAAGAACCATGTCGATCACGTCAGCTTTCAGATTATAAAATCGCATTCAAATCGGTTCATTGGTTTAGGAGCTACGATGCCACAGACAGACACACCCCTCTTTTTGTGTAGGGGGTTAAACAAATAAGAGGAACCTAACAATAGGCTAGATAGCAACGTTATAAACCGCGATTTTTAGATGGGTTACCTTTTGACTTGGACTTTTTGCTACGATACAAACTGTTGCGCGACACTAGTCAAAAATCACCAGTATCTATTCGATACTACGCGTTTTCATCGCATTTGTAGGCGCTGTAAAAAGTCGCCGTTGTACCGCTCTTAGAATGGCGGTTTCTGAAGTTGCTGTCTGATATACAGGGAGCGAAACTTTGGTGCCGATGACAGACGTATGACGTCAAGCTACATACAGAGTGTTTCTATTAGGGCTTGCGATCGTGTCCGGGTTTCGTGTAATCGTGTCGGGTACCCTGATCGTGTTACACGAACGCGGTTTTAAGCGACCGGTCCGAACGGATCCGTGTAGTGATAATTATTACTAGATGATAATTATTCATTTTAAATTCAAACATCTACGGTACAAGTGCTCGACGCGGTTGGCGGCGGCGGCGCGGCGCACACGTCTAGTAGGGAATAGTAGTGCTCGACGCAGTACTAGTACTCGTCATCCATACTTTCAATTGCGATAAATAAGATAAATCTAGTTGCGATGAAAGTAACGGTAATCTTATCTTATTTATCGCAATTAAAAGTATGGATGACGAGTACTAGTACTGCGTCGAGCACTAGTACTTCTACCATAGATGTTTGAATTTAAAATGAATAAGTATCATCTAGTAATAATTATCATTACACGGATCCGTTCGGACCGGTCGCTTAAAACCGCGTTCGTGTAACACGATCAGGGTACCCGACACGATTACACGAAACCCGGACCCGATCGCAAGCTCCCTGCTGATATATACCTATAATGCTCTCATTCTAACAGTTAGCGGTGTCTCACTCAGATATCCAGCCACGATTAGTTACGACGGTGGCAAACAAGCTTACGGCCTGCCTGATGTCTAGCAGGTACCGTAGCCTATGGACACTTGTGACTCCAGAAGAATCAGAAGCGCATTGCCTACCCTTCATTCACTTGAGGATTCGCTGTGTTGGCAGATAGAGACAGCGGATCCCTCACTCAGACACAGACTGATTTATTCACAAACACACAGGACACACATATTAAAGGGCCTAATGTTCACATACCTAAACCGTGGGACGAACGCTCTGACTGAGTGCCCGCGATTCACGAAGTAGTCTATGCAGATTTTCAATCCTTTTACCGAAAACTCTCTGCCTCTGCCATGCCTGGAAAGAACACACCTCCATTAAAATCCCATCAACGTCACTTGGTTTGTGATAGAGAAGACATCTCTTTCTTTGGGTAATATAAATAATTGTATACTAATATAAATAATTGTACTTTCAAAACAAAGTTTTAACCAACTTCAAATCAGTAGCCAAATTGCTTCAAGTTTGCCTATAAAAATTGAAGAGTTCCCTCAACTTCTCCAGGATCCCATCATCAGAACTGGATTTTGGTGACAACGGGACCAATCTGGAAGTATATGCTTTGAAACAAATAATAAAATGTTCAAATCGGTTCATAAATTACCGAGATACCGCGTAACATACACACATAAAAAAAATCACGAATTGAGAACCTCCTCCTTTTTTGAAGTCGGTTAAAAAGTTCTACTCTACTCGGCTCTACTCTCTAATAGCAGGAGAATGGTTAGCCTGACTTTACAATAGATATGGTTAGTAACAATAGGGTACCTAGTTACCTCATGTTAAAATTCATAACGTAGTGTTGCTATAAAAAAAGACGTCACGTGTAACGTCAGTTAGATTAGCTGCGCTATCACCTCAATTTAAAAAATTACAACAATGTCTGGTTCAGAAAGCGAAGTGAATTTCAAGAAATACAAGGACACACTACTTGCTGTTAAAAAAGAACACGGAAATACCATCACCGTAGTGCAAGAATTGATGAAAAAACTTCTCGACCAACAGAAGTTAATACAGATGCTATCTGACCAAATTACGAAGTTGGAAGCTCCGAACAAACAGGTGAAAACCCCTCCAATCAAACGCGTTATGACTAGAGCTGCGAAATTAGCTCAAGCTGCAGCCAATGAGAAAGCGTCTCCGAACACATTACCGTCCAATGAGGAGGACCGGCAAATCGAGACGACCCCACTGTCGTCGACTTCTCTAAATGTCAACGTAACACCACTGTTACCAATTCAAACTGAAGTTACGACCATAAAAGCGAATGCACAACAATCCCCGTTGACTCAGAACTCCACAGAAAAGAAACCAATACAGGTAAACAATAGGCGGAAAAAGTCTTCGGGTTTAATTATAAATGGGACAGGCAATAACACAAACTTGTCTGGCGTCGATCAGCTGAGGTTTGTGCACGGTTGCTTTTTCAGCAAACAATCATCACCTGACATTGTCATTCAACACTTGAAAAGTATAAAAGACGGAGAATACACCGTCCAATTAATTCCTTCCAAAAGGGACGACTACAAATCATATAAAATAGGAATTCCCTCCTCCGTTTATGATGACCTGATGACTCCGTCAGCTTGGCCAATGCACGTAAAAATAAATCAATGGCAGCCCTTTCTCTACGGGCACTCGCCGAAGCCTAAGCACGAGGACACTTCCACCCAAAACTACTCCGGCGACAACTAAAGGTCAACTTATTATCTGCCATCAAAATATAAGAAGCCTCACTAGCAAGACCCAGCACCTGGAACTCTTACTACGCCAAGAAATGGAATGTGACATATTATGCTTAACTGAGCACTGGTTGAAATCAGGTGAAATTAAAAACATTGCTATCACGTCTTATCAACTTGCATCCGCCTACTGTAGACCAGTTATGGAGCATGGTGGGTCAGTCATTTATGTTAAAAATCACATTGTTTGTAAGGAACGTGTCGACATATGTAATTTATCTGTAGAGCATGTGTTTGAAGTTTCCTGTATAGAACTACCTAAGGCCGATATCATAATTGCCTGTATCTACCATTCAAATCTTAGTAATTTCCAATTGTTTGAAAGAGCATTCGAATGTCTACTTATAAAACTGACAAATGAGAATAAAAAAATAGTCCTAGTTGGGGATTACAATGTCAACTACTTACTTGAATCCACGCAGAGACGCATTCTACATGACTTGGTCAGATCATATAGCTTCACACAAATTATCACCTTTCCGACCCGTCAAGTGGGATCATCTAGCACTTGTTTAGATCACGTCTACATTAACAACACACTCAACACACACGAAGTCACTACTCATTCAGTTTACAGTCAATTATCTGATCACTATGCACAAAACATATTGATCACGACGCACTTGATAAAATCACCTATAACATATTCACGAACATTTTCAAAACAAAATATTGACAATTTTAAACTAATTCTTTATTCGATCGACTGGCCTTGCCTATATAATAAATCTAATTACAATCCATTAAATCATCTGACATCCATAATTCACATTCTAAATAACGCATCTGACACTTGCTTTCCGTTAAAAATAACTTCTAACAGTAAAAAAACATCTTGCCCGTGGATAAGTAATGAAATCATTATGCAGAAACAATTTCTAACCTCACTAATTGATCTGTCCGTGAAATTCCCGACAAACAGACAATTGATTATGCAAATCATTTCACTATCCTTAAAACTGGAAGAATCGTTATCTAACGCTGAACGAAAGTATTACTGTAATATCTTGTATCTCAGCAACAATCTACAAAAAACAATGTGGCAAATTGTCAACGATTACACTGGACGTAAAACTGCTATGAATCATTGCAGCCTAACTAGTCTAAAAGATAACAGCGGACTGCATTATGCATCTCTAAACCGGCTGGCGAATGATGTAAACAATTTTTTCCTCTCCGCCGCCGCGACGACGCAGGCCCCTACCGCCGACCCAATAATAGCTAATGAGCTACTAACTCACTCGATAAACCCCAGTCATGTGTCTATATTTCTAAATAAATTTACAGAATCAGAAATATTCAAAATTATTACACAAGACATAGTTTGCAAAAATACATGTGATATTTACAATACTTCCACAAAATTATTGAAAGTCGCACTACCTATGTTATTATCCCAACTAGTACAAATTTTTAATTATTTACTAAAAGTTGGTTTGTATCCACCTATTCTTAAAAATATAAAGGTGGTACCTATATACAAAGGTAAAGGACCCAAGGATCAGCTTTCTAGCTACAGGCCTATCAGTATAATCCCGGCTATTGCAAAGGTGTTTGAAAATGGGCTATCAAGGAGACTATCACTGTTCTTAGAAAACTCTGCACTCTTAAGTGATAAACAGTACGCTTATAGAAAACATAGATCCTGCGTTAAAGTCGTTCGCGAAGTCGTCCAAAAAATCATGGCGGCCAAAGAGCGCGCGACACAAGTTGCCATACTGCTATGCGATATGACGCGAGCATTCGACCTATGCGATCATAATGTTCTAGCGCAGAAACTTGAACATACTGGCATACGCGGCCCAGCGTTAAAATTAATGCTAGAATTTTTGGCCGGTCGTCAACAAGCCGTGACACTGAGCAACGGCAAAGTGCAATCCAACTACGGCGGCGTCGACATAGGCGTACCGCAAGGTTCTTCACTCGCTAATCTGTGCTTCCTTATCCAGGTCAATGACCTGCCTACAGCCGTAGATGGAGATATGTATATATTTGCTGATGACGCGTGTGATATAATAACAGCTGATACCGCCCAACAGTTGGAAGTCTCTTTGAAATCCGACATTTACAAACTACTGAATTGGTTCCGCGCAAATGGCCTAGTTTTAAACTTGTCAAAGACTCAGATTCTGCACATTAATCTAGGCGGACGACCTCCAGATCCACTAAATATAAGCATCCTCGGTAATTTGTTGCCACAATTAAGACATACCAAGTTCCTCGGTATAACATTAGACTCTGGACTCAGATGGGATGCACACATAGACAGTTTATGTGGTAGGCTGTCTAGCGCATGCTTCGCTCTAAGCAGATTGGCACACGTTTTACCCAAAAAACAACTCAGATCATGCTACTATTCACTATTCCACTCAGTTATGAACTATGGTCTCGAATTGTGGGGTACGGCCGCAGAGTGGCAACGTGTATTCATACTACAAAAGCGTGCCGTACGTATCATCTCATTTGTCCCTCCACGCACTTCAGCTCAAAATCTCTTTAGAGAAAACAATATACTCACCCTGCCCTCGCAGTACATATATGACGTCGCTAAATTCGTCAAAGAAAACATTGACACGTTTCCCCGCAGAAAGATAACTCGCACAAGACAGGGGGGTCCCAGAACCAGCTCCTCACACAAACCACTCGACTGACCAAGTCAAGTAAAATCATCTCTCACGTGGGGCCAAAAGTATTTAACAAACTACCAGTAAATGTAAAATGCGCGGGTAGTAACTCAACTTTTTTAAGAAAATTAAAATCGTGGCTTCTCACGCACTCTTTTTATGACATTAAAGATTTTTATGAGATACCAGAATAAGAATGTTATATGTTAACACACTTAGTATATAAATTTAATTTAAACTAATACAATGACATGTAATATTAATAATATTATAAATAAAAGACTTATGACTTATGACTTATGGATAGTAAACCATCTAGTTATTGCAATAAAGTGTAAATTGCTAAATATAAACAAAATCTAAAAAAAATATGAAACTTGAAAGTTCAGAAAACTGTTTTTTTTTAAATCGTCGACTTCCATTTAATACTGTCGATATGATCCTTACACTTTAATAAAAAAAGAATTGTATGACAAGTTTAGTATGAACCTAAACGCAGTATTTCAAGACCAAAACAACAATTTACTTGATTTTCCATACGATTAGTACAAACAGAAAACGGTGACGTCATACCCACCAGCGAGGTGGGTCTTCGACTCAATATTTTGTTTATTTATGTTCTTTAATTTTGTAGTTGCTCCCATACAAACATTAGTTACCCTCTAAAAACGCATTCGAATGGCATCGAAAAAATACCATAGGAATCATGCCTATTTTAATTGAATACAAGAATAAGTTGTAGTTAAGATTGGTTTAATAAATGTGATTAAACTTTCCACTTCCAATATGAATTGCTATCTTACAGTACCAGAAAGGGCAATAGTTATTTATGATACAAGTGCCGAAAATAATTCCCAACGAGTGGCGGTGACCAACAATACGACCGTCAGGTAGTGTTTTTGATCGACACGATTCGGAACACCTATCCGCACGTGTATCATACAACATTTTACAATTCACCATGCAAGCAAATAAAAAAGTATACATAAAAGGTGATATTTTAATTGTCATCAAATCTCATTCTGGCATGTGTGTGGGAATATTGACCTGAAATCTATTCCCGCACGGGCATAGACGACTTCCCATGGAAATGTTGAACCATATAAAGGCGCACTTTCAGAGCAAGTGAATTGTAAATAACTAGTATGATACACGTGCGGATAGGTAATTCCCAACTCGTGTCGATCAAAAACACTCCCTCACGGTCGTGTTTTTGGTCATCGCCACTCGTTGGGAATTACCTACTTTCCGCACTTGTTTCTTAAATCTTGTATCTATCTTAGAATTAAATGAATACTCACTCCATGGCGACATTACTGCCGTCTATGACTACAATCCTTGGGCCGGTCCTCTTTACATGCTTGTCCGGGTTATATATATTGCTGCCAATACTGCTGTCAGACGGTCGGTCTCCGAGGAACATCTCCTTTATATAAATATCCTCAGGCGTTTGCGCGACGGGTGGTACCTGGAACGACCCATGTGATGTGTTAGCCTTTTAGTATGTAATAACAGTAATCAGATTATTAATTTACGCCATTTAGCTTCTGTGTAACGGTAAAAGTTGCCTAAAAATGGTGTAAAAGGTACTTTAATATATTAACTAACATAGCAACTAGCATATGCTTTCTAATTTTCAAGTCAATATGCATCAGAAATTTGTAAAAACGCCACGCAAGATTTTATTACATATAAACTTCTAAATTAAGTTCATGCCCTTGTAAATAGAGAATACTTTTATCAAATTGAATCTAAGATATTTTTATATCTACATAATTAATGTTCGTATCAGTTACATTCACATAATTTTGACCAAATATTACTTATAGTAGTCTCGCATTTTTTTTAATATATAAATTTTATAATGCTATTTACTTTTTTTTTGTCTTTTAAGTCCTTGGTGAATTAGTAATCAATGTATTGGTTAGGTATAGCTTTCAGTCCTTACTTATCAACTAACTGTCCGCATATTGAATAGAACGCAGGCAAACCCGCGTAATAAAATATAGCGGATGTCCATCTAGAAAGTTCTTTCTACCTCGTGTGTTCATAAGTTTTGAGACGAGAAAAAAACTTAAGTTATAAAAAACAGAAACAATTTATTTTAATAAAACAAACATCATTGAATAAATAAATAAATTATAAAATTTACTCGAAATGACCGCCTCTTTTTTCGATACAGGCCTTTAAGCGTGCTGACCACTCGTCAATAGCGGCCACGCACCTTTTCTTTAGGGATTCGCTTCGATTCTCTCACTAGCGTGCGTTTTAGGGACTGAAGGTTTGGATGTGACTTTCGGCATGCTCTTAGCTCTAATGGGCTTGTGACCTTAAATCTGTTTACAATGCCATTCGAACCAGTTTTTGTAGATGAACAAATTATTGTATGGACATTAATACCCAAAAAATCGAGTTAAAGACGGACCTCGCTGACAGCAGCCGAAACGCTTCATTGGCTTTAAAGTATGACGTCACACCGTGCAATTTGTAATAACCGTTGCATGGAAAATGAAGTAAATTGCTGTTTCGGTCGCGAAATACTGCGTTTAGGTCCATAGTTGTCGTACACATTTGTTTCTATAAAAGCGTAAGGATTCTATTGGTACCTTTAAACTTACTCTTGGACAATAAATAAAAAAACTTTTTTTTCTAAACTTTCAAGGTTCATATCTTTTTATGATTTGAATTATATTTTGTAATTTATACTTTATTACAATTATTTGATGGTTTACTATCCATTTAGCAACACGACGTTCTCAATTTTAACACCACGCAACAAGCCTATTCTGACCATAAAGCGTAATCCAACGGGTTTAAGTAGGGCTTGACGAAGGGCATTCTTCAGTACTAATAAAGCTAGGTAAATTCTCTTTTAGCTACTTCTGTGTAGATTTCGCTTTATGCCATAAAAAATGACAAATAATTAGTGACCGACCGAAACATGTTATTTTGCCGAAACCGAAACCGAACCAAGGTTCGGTTTCATTGTAGTTTCGGCCGAAACCGAAACCGAACCTTTTATAAAAAAAAAAGTCCTTAAAAAGTCGAAAAAATGTTAGTAAGCCCGTTTTTTTCTAAAGTTAATATCTCGCCGACCTATAATTACATTACAGGTTTCTACTTTCAAAGATTTAACACAATGAAATTTCAGCACAGTTACAGAGGTTCTGTTTGAAAATGTAACTACCCTATAAAGTGAAAAAAATACATTATTTGTGACACAATGTTAGCGATTTTCTAATGGTGGTATAAAATAAAACAAAATTATTATTAAAATATGATGCGAGCGCGACCCGAAGGTACGATGTTGTAAGTTTCGGCGCGGCCGAAGGGTTCGGCCGTTTTTGGCCGAAACCGAAACTCGGGCCGAAACTTGATTTTTTGGCCGAAACTGGCCGAAACCGAAATTTCGGTCGGACACTACAAATAATCGAATAATATATATTTTCAAATAACAAGATTCCAAATTCAAAAATCGAAACACTCGGAGCAAGCTGCGGGCATGTTCTTATTTCAAATTCAAGTTTTTAAATTCGTCTTTTAAAAACTAATGAACACACGAGGTATTTTAACGTGGTTTCGGGGATTACCCAATACATACAAACTTACAGACTCACAGACTTTTCGTTTAAATAGTATTAGTATAGATTATAACAAGGCAAAAAAATACTACATAAGATCTCTAAATAAATTAACGACTTTATATATTCATTATATATAATATTATGTATATATTTAAACATAGAATATCATACATATATGCAGGGTTATTGGTAATTTAATGAATTCCTGTTAAGGGGATATAGGGGAGGTTGATTGCAACTTTTTTGACCACATAATACATTATCCAAAAGTGAACCATATCCGAGATAATTTACTTTTAATATTTTCGCATGACCACAAATTTTATAAAAAAAAAACTAATGGTTGTAATCTTATTTTTTTTAGACCACTGACAAGACAACAATTATGTTATTAACAAACGATTTATAAACCATATTTACTCGTACGCGAAAAAAAGTAAGGCTTAAAATTTGTTACTTGGGTACTTATTACTTTAAAAACCGACTTCAAAAAAGGAGGAGGTTCTCAATTCGTCTGTTTTTTTTTATGTGTGTTTGTTACGCGATATCTCGGTAATTTATGAACCGATTTGAAAATTGTTTTCTTTGTTTGAAAGCATATACTTCCAGATTGGTCCCGTTGTCACCAAAACCCAGTTCTGATAATGGGATCCTGGAGAAATCGAGGCAACTCTTCAAATTTTATAGGCAAACTTTAAGCAATTTGGCTACTGATTTGAAGTCAGTTAAAACTTTTTTTGAAAGTACAATTATTTCATTAACTTGCTTTAAAGATTTCAAAGGTGGAGCCTTAAGAAGAGGTCTTAATAAAATAATAAAAATAGTATTTAAAGTGTCGTGCTATTCTTTTTGTTCTCAATGGCAGACGGATTATTTAAAAAAACAACTTCAGTTATTTAGCTTTCCAAAAAAGTACTATAATCACCAATGAAATGCCAATAAAATCCCATATCAATGTAACGGGGCGAAGACTGATGTTGAACAAGTCGTACAAATGTTTAAGTAGGGTGTAGGTGATTATTATACCTCTTTGGGGCTGTCCATATATAACGTCATTTCAAAATAGGGAGGGGGGTGGGGGGTCTGACCATTGGATGTCGGAGTAGTCATTTTATTAGGCGGGATTTCAAGGAATTAATCTAATGGGGCATTCCACGAGCTGTCCCGTACAAACGCGCGTATATCTCTGTCATTAGAGTTATCTTTGCAATTTTAATTGGAATATTATAATTCTGACCATAATTTGATTCTATTGTCGCAGAAAAATAAACTCCAAAACTTACCAATTTTCTGAAAATTAGTGTTTGTACGGGACAACGGTGGACTTTTCCGTGGAATGCTCCCAACCGTCAGTCATTTTTTTTAATTAAAAGTGATTAATCTCGGAAAACGTTCACTTTTGCATAATGCATGATGTGGTCAGAAAGTTACAATAAACCTCCCGTATAACTTCTTAACAGGAATACATACATTGAATTACCAATAACCCTGTATACAACTCGACCAAGTTAAGAATGCACCTCGATCAGTGTAACTCGTTCGACGCTAGGTGCATTCTTAGCTTGGTCGAGTTGTACTGTATATTATAAATACAATACATTTACAGTAACACCAGCTTAAGACGATTCTGAAGGGACCAGGTAAAAACGCGTCTTAAACGGGAGAGTTTATTATATTTTTTTCCCATTTTCAGATTCTTTATTTATAAAATTTGAAATTTTACATGTCATCAATTATAAGAACTACCTAGGTTACTATGGTACTAGGTACTTATGTTCTATGTATGTGCGTACTAATTCTATTTAGATTATTGGATGAAATAATTTTAATATTTATGAAAAAAAATTCTTGAAACTAATTTGAAGTTTATCAGCAAATCACTACCATTGTATCTTCAATCAAAACAGAGGAGAGTGGTTATAGTAGGGTTGCCAACTATTTTTGGGGGAGATATAGTATTTTCCAGAAAAAAAACGTCAAAAATATTGTACTTGGCTGGGCAATGTTGCTATTTAGCAGTTGGCGGCGCGTGATAATATTTTCACTGGAAAACCCGGAGCAAAAAAGGGGCATTTTGTTGATGATTTACGAGTTTGGTAATAAATAGCAAGAAATTTTAGGCAAGCCGGTGGGAATCGGCTTGTACGGGCGCTCCGCCACTGCTATTTAATAAAGTATTTAGGTCCACCAAAATATAGTATTTACGCGTACTATATATTTCTTCAACAGTATATATAGTACAAATAGTCAAAATATAGTACAATACTATATAATATAGTACGGTTGGCAACCCTAGGTTATAGTGACTATAGTGAGCAAATGAAATTTAGGTGAAGCTACGAACAAATTACCCCGTCTTGCAGTCAGTGCTGCAAACTTATTTGCACAGGTGGAAGTGTCGCCGGAATGTTCAGTTACGTTTTATTCGTGTCATAGTTAGTGCCAAAATGTTCACCCGCATACATAATCCCCAACCCTTTATAAAACTACACAATTTTAAGGCAAAAATGACCACCTGTTAATGTCATCTTTATGTTTTTTTTTATGGTGCAGAATTTTCAGTTCCATACAAGACACTTGAATTATGGACTTGAATCAATCTCGCCCGTTAAAGGGTTAAGTCGGTGACATTGTATGAAGATGCAAGTTGTGTTACAGATGGCGTATCAGCGTGAGTATCCACCAATATCGTGGCTCGCGCATTGCTTCCTGTTGGTCCTTTTTTCCCTCTCTCGCCGCCTCGCAATTTCGCACAGATCTAGTGGATACGCACCCTTAAGCGGGATAGTGAAGCAGTTTCCATACACGGTAACCATGATGATGTGTATGAAAACATGATTCATAGTGACCGCCGTAAAGTGGCGTATTACGCGGGAAATCATATTTAACTTGATCATATTAAGCGGGTTCTACTGCAGATTTCATTATTTTTTTACCATACCATAAAATATATATAAATAAATATATATAATAAAAGAGACAAATACTTAAATTTAATATTTAATTGAGACCAAATAATAAATTACACAAATAATGACCACCATGGGGTCAGATATATGATACTTGTACATAATAAAATAAAAAAAAATACACAATGTTGACTTGATCCACTTACCCTAGCAGGATTCAGGTTATCTTTCATACTTTTTGGCACATGACAACCGCTGAAAATGTTCTGCGTAATTAGTTCCAAGAGTCTGCCCTGTGAGGAACTGTTGAGGTTCGCTATCATACCGTTCAAGCCTTTAGCAACCTTACGTAACTTTCTCTCCTCAGAGACCGTACTCTTGGGCCTAAGTACGGTGACCTCAGATTGTGAGTCACTTATAGCGGTGTTTGACGATATTAATATGCAGTCTTGGCTGTCTGTTACATTGTTTACATCTATAAAAAGGGAAAAGATACTCATATCCAATTAAATTTTAACTACAAATACATGGTTTTTATTTTGTTGGCACAAAAATTCATTTTATCACCAACATTTTAGGGCTCAATTCCTGAGGAGAACCTTGCCACATGTCAGATTAGGTACCTATCGATTAGGACCATCTAGTGCAGTATGTAGTCTTGAAGCGCACACAGAGATATAAAAAAAAGGATATCAGTATAGTTACCGAACATCGAGTCATGGCACTAAAAGCATAGCTTATGACTTTGGTGGCGTTTAAATATTAATGGAATCTAATAAAAGTTTTGTGCAGAAAACATACATGTTGTGGTACATAAAGATTTATTTGAATACAACATTCCTTTGAAAATAATTTTACTTTGATGATAACTTGTAGCAGTGATATCAAAAATACAGCTAATATAATATACATTGAGCTAATTTATTTTTGACCAAAAAGCCATTTTGGAAAGTAAATTTTTAACAAATTATTTTCATAGGAAGTATACCTATAGAGAACAGAGACAGTAAAATGTTATATGTATTCTTATTCTTACCTATGATATTCCCCTCAACCTCCCCCGTGAGGTCCACGGTATGATATCCTTCGTTGTTCCCTGCTTCAATATCATTTGCTAAATTAGAAACCTCATTATTGAAGTTTTCAACTAAACAATTATTGTTCTTGCCATTGGTAATACAAGAAACATTCAAATCATTTAAACTGGTGTTAGCTTTATCTCCAACTGGTGTTGAGCAGTGTATCGGCCGGTTTCTCCGTGGAGTTACATTTTTTGATGCGTCATCATCAGTTATAACAATTATTGAGGAGTTGTAGCCCATTTTTTTTACTTTCGGGTTTCCGTTTGAGTTATCCGGTGATAATTTTCGTTTTCTTGCTATGCATGTTTCGTCCAGGTTTATGACTGTGGTCTGGCTGGACCCGGTGGAGTCCAGCGTGCTGGTCTCCAACGGCGGCAACGAAGTACTGCTCTGGCGCAGTTGTTGGAACAACTTTTTGATTTTTTTGTTCTTCTTTGCCCATTTTTTTTGGTTCATGTTAGTCTCTTTAAATGCAATTTTGCGACTCGAAGTTGAGCGCGAACTAATAGTGGAGTTCGACTGAAATACACAAATAAAATAACGTGACATTACTATTACAACACAGAACCTCAACTATTGAAGGTCACACTCAGTAAAACGACACAACAGAATTAATAAACTTCTCGCAATACAATGCAACATAAAAAGGTGGCAATGGTGGCATGATAGAGCAAAGAAGTGGCACCAGATGTTATGAAACTTTTAAACCAGTCATAAATTACTGTATTTAGGGGTGAGAGAAACACGACAAAAAATAGACCCTTTTCAAAGCGTAGGTGAGTAAAAGCATGGATGACACGTTCTTTACAAACAAAACCTGTATGATTTACATGGTATAAGGAAGGATAAATGTTAGTAGAATGGTGTGCATAGAAGGCGTATTTCCATGTCCAAAGCCACACACCATGCTTAAACGTAAATTTTACCTACATTACCAAAACAAAACTTCTAAAATGTAAACACTATAAAAACGTTAACTAACAGATTTCCGTGAAGATGGCTTTCCCATTTTTCCGTTTTAACACTACCTATTCTTTACAATTTTCATGGAATGTAACCGAGACTCGTTATTTGTTTGTTTTCTTAATATTGGCGCACAGCTACGAAAAAAACTATAGAATTCAAGTTGAAATAAATTGTGCAATGCAAGCTCGAAAATCCAAGATGGCGTCCATTTTTTTCCACACGCTCCGATATACGCATCAAACACGACAATAAGCTCAAGAAGCTTTAACCACTCTTTTACATTTATATCTATATAGGGTAAATAATTCTTATTTTAAAGAGAATCGGCTGTATTAAAACCAAAAACAATTACAAACGTCATATAATTCTACGTGAAAAATGAAACGTACGTACGCGGGAAATTTGATTCAATAAGTAAGGTACGTCGTACATACTACGTGTCGTGCGACCTTATATTTTAATCTTGACAGTGCCAAGTATAGCGGCCTTTTTGACCTGGCTAAATTCAGTGCACTAACTGGGGGAGGTGAGGTTAGATTTAAGTCATCTCATCTCGCTCTTTAATCAGTGAGTGTGAGTGCAGTTTAGTGCAATGCATTTAGACAGATCTAGGCCGCCGTCGGCGCCGTCTCGGTACGTAACAAAGAGTACCACGAATACTGTATTGGTGTAATAATCAATTATCAAATGAAATCCTATCTGATTAAATGCTTTATTAATATAAAACATAACTACGCTAATTTTTAAGTTATGTTATATATATGTATATAACGTTCAAAATTATTATAGGTAAACGTCCGAGTGCTCAAAGTTGTACAAGTATACGCAAATGGGCACTTTATGTCAAAGCAATATGGGTTAAATTCGAACTAAGAGGATTTTTCTTCATTCGAATTTAAGCCATCAAAGCCTGATGTGTTTAAGAGACAAATTGCAAGCTGTGCAGCGATTATTGTGGCGCCTTTCACCCCGATTTCTAATGCTGGCATTTCACTTCGCGGTATTTGCCTGAATGTTCGTTTTGCCTCTTTTTCCTTCCTACGGCTAGTGAAAGAGAGGCAATCACGGAACGCGAACACGCAACGCGAAGACGTGAAGTAGGTATACCAGCTATAAGTTATTTGTAGTTTGATCATAATAAAAGTCATTTTGAAGTTTTATAATAGTTTTATTTTAGGACGACAAATTTAATACAGTATCTCACCTACCTATGTCAAATCCATAAAATCTGCAGTCTACATAGTGAGTGCATGCAGTACCGGAAGCACGACGGCTGGCCGGGGCACTTCCGCGAAACGAAGACGAAGTTCCCTCTCTGTCGCTCGAATATGTAAGTGCGACAGAGAGGGAGATACTCAAACGAACTTTGTTTTCGTTTCGCGATAGGGCCGAGATATAACCACGAACAAGGAATCTCGAACTTCGTATATCTCCGTCCCTATCGCACTTATGGTTTATGGTACTCGAGCGACCGAAACGGAGATATACGAAGTTCGAGATTCGAAGTTCGCGGTAGCGCCGCTGTTGCCAGCGTGTGCCTGTTGCCCGTTTCAAAAAGCTCTGTGTTTCTGGTTTCAGACTTGTAAAATTGTAACTTTTAAGTTCGGGAAATGGGCCTCAGAGAGTACCTATATGGAGGGAGTAAAGTTATAATATAGGTACCTATAGAGATCATATGAAAAACCGTGCCGTGAAAACGATTGTTATAAATATAAAGTTCAAAGTATTGTTCAGTTAACTTCGAAATCTAAATATTCAAAGTAAGTTCAAATGGGATTCATATTCATTAGAGATGCGCCGAATATTCGGTAAATATTCGGCATTCGGCATATTCGGCACGTTTTTCAATGTTCGTTATTCGGCCGAATTATTCGGTTCAAATGCCGAATATTTACAAAATAATTTTGCAGGTTTTTTGTCTGCAAGTTGTAAGAATGTAACAAAGACATTGTCCTGTGAAATTATTATTCTAAAACGGATTCTTATTGTTATTTAACTAACTACATTTAGTATAAATATTTCACTTAAAAATAACAAGATTTTTACCACTGAATAATGAGTCTGTTTTGGAACGGCTGATTAAGAGGATTGTGAAGTGCCGATACGCGGCACGAGTAGGTATTTTAAAAAATTCCATCTGTTTCACACCGTTCTGTGCCTCACCCGTATCGTGCGATAGAGAGAGTAGCAAGTCCTGGAGGCAATTGCCTACATTTCCTTGTTGAAATATTGTTTCGGGTGATAACGTTTTTACCCCCCTAAAACTTTATGAAATGAAATAATTTTGGAATAATTGGATTCAGTACACTTTAATCTATGTCCGTACGTTTTCCTTTTTCAGTAAATTAGTGAAGATGAATTTAAAAAAAATAAAACGATAGACATAGTTTTGAAGTCAAAAATATCGACTTTTAGATGCTAATAACTTTTAACGCAAGCAATATTTCTTAAAAATCAAAACGTACAGACCTAGTTTTTCATTATATCTACAACATATTCAAAAATTATAAAAATCGAACAATGTTTACGGGGTGAAAAACGTTATCGCTTTTTGTATGAAAAATTACAGGTTCCAATCCTCTTATTCCTTTGAACCGAATTATTCGGCCGAATTTTCGGTTCGGCAAAAGCTGGACCGAAAATTCGGCCGAATATTCGTATTCGGTAAAACCCATATTCGGCGCATCTCTAATATTCATCAATCAAATAAGTAGCTATCTAGTTAGTGTTAGAATACATCAGCTGACATCGAAATGCAGTAAGTAGGTAGGTCCAAACACTAGGAAAACTTATTTCTATATCACTTTGAGGTTTAATCATGGTTAACTTAAAATATGTCGTTTATAAGACCTACAGTATACATTGTTAGGCAACTTACGCGTCCGTCCAGTCTAAAATTGCATCTGGCGCCAAAAAAAAACTTTATGGTGGTCCGTAGCCCACTCGGGGGCACTCCCAATACGCCTACGTCTCATGACAACACGATAAAATGCATGGCAGCAGGTCGAGAAAGTTGTACCTGAGCATGAATCAGATGATTATCGCACCTAAGTAATACTTATTGGCCGAACGTTTGAAAAATTCCTCACTAACCTCACTTCCGGTCAAAATTGTAAGGTTTTTCAAATAATCATATCAAAAGTAAAGTATACAACTATACATGGGTAAAAAGCAAAAAAAAAATAGTTATTTATAATAGTTATGATACTTATGATATAAGTGCGGAAACTAGGTTCTTTTCCGCATTTGTATCATAAATTACAAATTAGGTGCACAGTTTTCTAAATTGAGTTTTAATTTAAATTTACGCTGCATCACATGTCGTTGAATTTTTCCAGGCAAAGAAGTAATATTGGTACATTGTCTGTAGATAGATTGGCAAAAAATATGACATAACGTTGCAAACAAAATCCCCTTGTTGACAATTGACAATGTGGCAACTTTAGCCTGAGAATGACACTTATTAACGCACATACATATTTATGTACTTACACTAATAAAGACAATTATCCACCACTAATACTCGTATAGTTACAATAGCTTACACTAATACTGAGCCTCATTATTAAAACTACCTATAGATACTTAATCTTGCCCTTGAGAACTATTGCATGCAATTACGAAAAGTAAATATAATAGGTATGTCGTACCTAGCTCGCTAGTGTACCTACCCAGGCAAAAGGTACCCTACCTCTCTAGGCGACGCCAAACGAGCGAAATGGGCGAACAGCCACAAGCAAGGTCATGAAATACCTAGAACAGGCAGAAATCACGCAGGCAGTCCGTCAATTTCTTAAGGTTAGCGGCACCTTTTATCGGTAGTCAGTTAAGACGTTTTTCTAAACTAAAAATACAATCCTAGGACCAGTGACGTCATGATGACATCCGACGTGGTACCCTAAAAAACCAGTACCTACTCGGTGCGTATAAACAGTCACTTTCGGCTGAGAGCACTGTCTCGCCCGTTTGCTCGGTACGTGTGATCAAGGCATTAGCCTGGGAAACACATTCTGATGTCAAATCAGGGTAAGGGCATGGGTCGAACATCTTAATGATATTCTGAAGTGTCTATATATAAATAAGTACATATCCTATGTATTTACACCACTAAAATAATAAACATCAAATGGTACCTACGCGTTTAATTGTCATATTGAGTATTAAAATGGTAAACAATATAAACATTTACATCCAAATAGCCCATGTCTAAGATTTAATTAAATACTACAACTAGTTAGGCTAAGCTGAATACTAAGAAGTACCGAAATATTATTTCGAGATAAATACCTACTTAAATATGGTTTTAATTTTAATCCATTAGAATTTTTTATCATAACATCAACATGTAGATCTATAATTTCCTGGAGTAGACCTAAGTATACCTACTCTAGTTGCAGGTGTAGATCTCGACGGTCCTGCCTGGCACGTGTTGCACTCGACCCGGCATCACCAACCAATGGAACCAACAGTCGCATCGCTCCTTGACGGTGAGTTTCTCGGTGTTGTAGCGGCGGCCGTAACATTTGTAGCAATATTTGCAGAAGTAGACTTATCCTCTACTTGCAGGTGTAGACCTCGACGGTCATGACACAAGTGTTGCACTCGACCTGGCAGCACCAGTGGGATCTGCAGTGGCATGGCTCCTTGATGGTGAGTTTCTTAGTGTTGTACCTGCGGCTGTAACATTTGCAGCATTATATGCAGAAGTAGACTTATCCTCTACTTGCAAGTGTACCCAGACCTCGACGGTCCTGACACAAGTGTTGCACTCGACCCGTCAGCACCAGTGGAACCAACAGTCACATCGCTCTTTGACGGTGAGTTTCTCGGTGTTGTAGCGGCAGCCGTAACATTTGTAGCAATATTTGCAGAAGTAGAATTATCCTCTACTTGCAGGTGTAGAGCTCGACGGTCATGACACAAGTGTTGCACTCGACCTGGCAGCACCAGTGGGATCTGCAGTGGCATGGCTCCTTGATGGTGAGTTTCTTAGTGTTGTACCTGCGGCCGTAACATTTGCAGCATTATATGCAGAAGTAGACTTATCCTCTACTTGCAAGTGTACCCAGACCTCGACGGTCCTGACACAAGTGTTGCACTCGACCCGTCAGCACCAGTGGAACCAACAGTCACATCGCTCCTTGACGGTGAGTTTCTCGGTGTTGTAGCGGCAGCCGTAACATTTGTAGCAATATTTGCAGAAGTAGAATTATCCTCTACTTGCAGGTGTAGAGCTCGACGGTCATGACACAAGTGTTGCACTCGACCCGGCAGCACCAGTGGGATCTGCAGTGGCATGGCTCCTTGATGGTGAGTTTCTTATTGGTGTACCTGCGGCCGTAACATTTGCAGCATTATATGCAGAAGTAGACTTATCCTCTACTTGCAAGTGTACCCAGACCTCGACGGTCCTGACACAAGTGTTGCACTCGACCCGTCAGTACCAGTGGAACCAACAGTCACATCGCTCCTTGACGGTGAGTTTCTCGGTGTTGTAGCGGCAGCCGTAACATTTGTAGCAATATTTGCAGAAGTAGAATTATCCTCTAGTTGCAGATGTAGACCTCGACGGTCATGACACACGGTGTTGTAGCGGCAGCCGTAACATTTTTAGAGTAGTAGCATTGTTTGCAGAAGTAGACTTATCCTCTACTTGCAGGCAGCACGAGTGGAACTTGCAGTGGCACTCTTTGAGGGTGAGTTTCTTGGTATTGTAGCTGCAACCGCAACACATGACTATTTGCAGGTGTAAACCTCGACAGTCCTGACACAAGTGTTGCACTCGACCCGGCAGCACCAGTGGAACTTGCAGTGGCATCGCTCCTTGACGGTGAGCTTCTTGGTGTTGTAGCCGCGACCACAACACATCAGAGCGCAGCCGTCCATGCCGGCAGATGTGCGGTTGCACTCGCGCCCGGACGTGCCGAAGGAACCCTGGAGACAAATGTATTTCCTAATAAGAACTTTATTATATTTATGCCTATCTATTGTCAGTCTCTGAAAACGCCCAAACTACGAATATTCTAGTCAAACTTGATATTATGGGTTTAAAAAGAAAAGATTTGGTCAGTTCCTAGAGATCAAAACCAAGGCTACAAGTTTTCTCGGCTGTGTGCAGCCGTCAGGATATGTTCACTTCCATGGCAACTTCGTACTTATCACATGTAAGTAACCTTCGGACTACACTGTAGATACTAAACTAGCGAATAGTCCTTGATGTCCTTGATTCTTGTCATTGGGTGCGATGTAGACTAGATCCTGGGCGGTGACTAGCTAGTACCACGGGCCATATAGATGTAGCCAGCCTCGTCTGGACACATCACTTCCGTGATACCTTCAAATTACTAACTATGAGACGGGGTGCAAACGCTCCTACTGCCAGAGCGCGAACAGCTATATACCATGTAATGCAGGAAGCCGACGGTATGGTATATACATATTTGCTGGCAGTATTGGTGTGTTCTGTAGAAAAGTATTAGCGTTCTTATCGCATAGTTAACAGTGTTAAGATTTAAACTTTGCCATGTTTCTTGTTGAAGTTGTTTATGAGTTTATTTTAGTTTTTGTTCATTGTTTTATATAACGATATAAAACAATGAACAAAAATTTAAAACATAGGGTAACGACCCTATGTTTTAAATTTCACATAAAGTGTGTATAAATGTCTCTAGTTATGCATTTTGTAGGTACCACATAAGTGATTTGGTGTTATACCTACTGTTAACTTATGGTTGAATTAATAAAAATTCTTTATACTAATGGCTAAGTTACTTGGTAGCGCGCACACAATCACACTCACACACACACACACACACACACACACACACACACACACATATACGTGTACACATTGCCATTTGTTTTATAATAATAAATAGAGATTACCTACCCGAACAAAATTTTACTGTTAATGTTTTTCAAACGGTCACCACGATACAGGCTTAGCCTAGTGTGGGACCATGGGTTAACGTATGTTGTATTTTGTTTCTTTTAAACAAACGAATTTTATTTATTTACATACATACATACATACCATCACGCCTTTATCCCTAAAAGGGGTAGGCAGAGCACATGAAACTTGTGTTCCAGTGCCACTTTTAGCATAAATGTGGGTATAAAAGATCGACAAAATGTGAATGTTGCAGTGATACGTTGCTAGCCCATCGCCCACAACAACACAATTTTATTTATTTACTAGCTTTTGCCCGCGACTTCGTCCGCGCGGAACTCGTTTATATCGTAACTTTCTCCCCCCTTTTCACCCCCTTAGGTGATGAATTTCCAGATAAAAACTATCTTTAGTAAGGATTCTTTGGGAAGGCCCCGGAATTCAAAGTATCTCTACACCAAATTTCATTTCAACCAAATTAAGCATGAAAAGTTAACAGACAGACAGAGTTACTTTCGCATTTGTAATATTAGTATGGATTGTATGAAGGAAAGGGTCATTATGGCTGAGTTGCATGATTTTATAGATTAGCTTACTCCGAACGCCTTTTTTTACAAAATAGACTCCGCCGCAAACTTGGTTTCTATGACCCGCCTCACCATAATAGATGCATGTAGTGTAGGCTTTTTTCATTATTATTTTGCATATTTTCGTATCACACGGCCGTAAGGACCTTTTCTACTAAACCGTAGGACTAAATTACCTGACTTGTAATTTAAATATTTTATATTAAAAATAAAGATACGTCAACAAAATGTTACATCTAATAGTTTTCAAAATAGCCATAATAAAACGTATTTTTTACCCCGTTTTAGAAAACATCTTCGAAACTACCGCCATAAGGTACCTTTACCCTTGGAACATCACATACATATATTTACCTATATAATGTTCCTATTCCCCAGGACTCCCAACTACCGCTATATACCGTAAATGGGTTCCATCCAATTTTTCACCCCCTATTTCACCTCCTTAGAGGATGATTTTCGGGATTAAAACTATCCGTTGTCATACTCCGGGACTCAAACTATCGTTCAACCAAATTTCATCAAAATGGGTCACAAACAAATTTTCACCCCCAATTACACCCCCTTAGGGGATGATTTTCGGGAGTAAACTATCCTATTTACGGTATAGCGAGTTGGAGTCTTGGGGAAGGCCCCAAGACTCCAACTCGCTATACCGTAAATGGGTTCCATCCAAATTTTCATACCCCATTTGACCCCCTTAGGAGATGATTTCTGGACTAACAATTATTTTAAGTCCTTCCCCAGGACTCTTAACTATCTCCATAGGTACCAAATTTCATCTCAATCGGTTCTATCCAAATTTTCACCCCTCATTTCACCCCCTCAGGAGATGATTTTTCAGGATTTTTCTGGGACTCCTTCTATCTCTATACCAAATTTCAACTAAATGGGATTTATCCACATTTTCATCCCTATTTCATCCCCTTGGGGGATGAATTTCGGTATTCAAACTATCTATTGTCATTCTCCGGGACTCAAATTATATCTATACCAAATTTGGTCTAAACGGAGTCCATCCAAAATTTCACCCCCCATTTCACCCCCTTAGGGGAAGATTTCCAGAATAAAAACTATCCAATGTCCTTCCCCAGAACTTAAACTACCTCTAAACCAAATTTTATCAAAATGGATTACATCAAAATTTTCACCCCTCCATTTTACCCACTAAAAGGAAGATTTTCGTGATAAAAACTATCCTTAGACCTTCCCCGGGACTCAAACTAATTATATACCAAATTTCATCCAAATCGGTGCAGCGGTTTAAGTAGCTCTATACAAATTTCCACCCCCCATTTCATCCCCTTGGGGGTTGATTTCCAGGATAAAAACTACCCTAAGTCCTTCCCCAGGACTCAAACTATCTCTATACAAAATTTCATCTTAATCGGTTCAGCCGTTTTCACGTGATGCGCGGTCATATAAACAGACAAACAGATAAACAGACAAACAGACAAACAGACAAAAATTCTAAAAACTGTTGGAACGTGTTCTGTTATCGATTTTAAGTATTCCTAGCCAATTTTTTTTCGAATATCTTCCATGTACAGACTTTCGACCCTCTTCAGCTTTATTATATGTATAGATTATTTATAAAGAACTTCACTTTACTGACCATTGAGTCGTTCTTAATACAGTAGTCAGGCGATGGCTCGAGGTAGACTAGATCTTGAGCCGTAGGTAGCCGGTACCTCGGATCACTAAGTTACTAAAGAACTTCACTTTACTGACCATTGAGTCGTTCTTAATACAGTAGTCAGGCGATGGCTCGAGGTAGACTAGATCTTGAGCCGTACGTAGCCGGTACCTCGGATCACTAAGTTACTAAAGAACTTCACTTTACTGACCATTGAGTCGTTCTTAATACAGTAGTCAGGCGATGGCTCGAGGTAGACTAGATCTTGAGCCGTCGGTAGCCGGTACCTCGGATCACTAAGTTACTAAAGAACTTCACTTTACTGACCATTGAGTCGTTCTTAATACAGTAGTCAGGCGATGGCTCGAGGTAGACTAGACCTTGAGCCGTCGGTAGCCGGTACCTCGGATCACTAAGTTACTAAAGAACTTCACTTTACTGACCATTGAGTCGTTCTTAATACAGTAGTCAGGCGATGGCTCGAGGTAGACTAGATCTTGAGCCGTCGGTAGCCGGTACCTCGGATCACTAAGTTACTAAAGAACTTCACTTTACTGACCATTGATTCGTTCTTAATACAGTAGTCAGGCGATGGCTCGAGGTAGACTAGATCTTGAGCCGTCGGTAGCCGGTACCTCGGATCACTAAGTTACTAAAGAACTTCACTTTACTGACCATTGAGTCGTTCTTAATACAGTAGTCAGGCGATGGCTCGAGTTAGACTAGATCTTGAGCCGTCAGTAGCCGGTACCTCGGATCACTAAGTTACTAAAGAACTTCACTTTACTGACCATTGAGTCGTTCTTAATACAGTAGTCAGGCGATGGCTCGAGGTAGACTAGATCTTGAGCCGTAGGTAGCCGGTACCTCGGATCACTAAGACGTAACTTGCCTCGCCTGGAAACCTTCACTTCCGTGGCGCCTTCGTACTTATCACGAAGGTAATCGCCTGCAAATAAGAAAATACATAAATATAAAAACTATTCTATATCCTTCGAAGGGTCTCAAATTATCTCTATACCAAATTTCATCTAGGTACATGGATTTTATCCAAACTTTCACCCCCTATTTCATACCCTTAGGGAATGATTTTCGAGATAAAAACTATCTAATATCATTCTTCGGGACTCAAACGACCTTTATACCAAATTTCATCTAAACGGGATTCATCCAAATTTTCACCCCCCATTTCACCCCCTTTGGGAGTGATTTCCAGAATTAAAACTATCCTATGTCCTTTCCCAGGACTCAAGCTATCTCTATACCAAATTGTATTAAAATGGGTTCCATCCGAATTTTCACCCCTAATTTCACCCCCTTGGGGGGTTATTTCTGGGGTAAAAACTATCCCATGTCCTTTCCCAGGACTTAACCTATATCTACACCAAATTTCATCAAAATAGATTACATCCAAATTTTCACCCCCCCCCCCCCCTTTTCACCCCCTTAGGGGATGATTTCCGGGATAAAACCTATTATATGTCCTTCCCGGGACTCAAAATATTAATATACCAAATTTCATCTAAATCGGTGCAGCGATTTAAGTAGCTCCATACAAATTTCCACCCCCAATTTCAGCCCCTCAGATATAAAAACTACCCTTTGTCCTTCCGCGGGGCTCAAACTATCTGTATACCAAATTTCATCTAAATCGGTTCAGCGGTTTAGGCGTGAAGAGGTAACAGACAGACAGACACACTTTCGCATTTATAATATTAATATGGAAGTATGGATTATTAGTATGGATAGTATGGGTTCTTTCCGCTTGTCTTCCAAATAGACGTGTAGCTGTAGACTCACTTTAAAAGAAAGAAGAAACGAAAAACTCATTCAAATATCTCAAAAAATTACGAAGCTACAACCGTTTTAATGTCGCTTGTTAGAGTGAGAAAACGATCAGGGACCGTGACGTCACGATCCTCGAGCGTCATAGTACAAAACAATCGTTTCATTATAAAGGTGCGTTTTGCGGAAAAGAGACGCAACAAACCCCTCTTAAAGCTTTATACACTTATAACTTAGTGATTACCTATACGAGTATAGCATCTTGCGTTGTTTTTTTTCGAGATAATACAACATTATGATTATTTTGTTTAGTGTCTACATCCCTATTTTCGATAAGATAAGATAAAATAAGATTTCTTTATTGTCAGAACTGTGTACATTTAGTTGTTTTGGGTAAAATAAAGTCCAACAGCTTGCCCATTTCGGACGTACAATATTAAACTTAAAGCTAGTCAAATATACTAAAACAATAACAACAATAGTATTTCCAAATAATTTTAACCATATTCACACATAAAATATTAATTTAGATCTATCCGACATCCGTATTTTCTTTTAAACCACGAACTTCGGAATTCGAAAATATTCGGGTATCTCTATCTCTATCGCACTAACAAATGACAGGAATGCAGATATATTATACGAACTTCGAGTTTCAGTTTTCGTGGTTTGGCTGAATACGCAAAGAGCGCGCGCGCGTGCCATTCAAAAAAACCAAGTTTATATTGTTCGAATTTGTTGTAACATTTGTAGAAATTACGCCTTAATTCGACATTTGCGCATATAAGTTCGCATATCAAAATCGATTAATTTTATATTTGCTTTTGGTACCTATGTGTCTCGTCAATGTATATCGTAGACGGGATTAAAATTATTAATAGGCGAAAGAAAGGCAAATAAATTCCGCCATTTTGTCCGTAGTATTTCTTATTAGTCTGTGATTTTGACGTTTCTTTTAGCTGACAGATGTGGCGGCGATATACTTTAAGAATAATAAATGAAAAATTAAATGAAGTCGTATATTACGGAAAATAAATTAATTGTCGCAGTCGGATAAAAACTATCCTAAGTTGCAGCTGGAATAATAATGTACCTATATAAAATGTTTCATATTTTTCCGTCCATGGGATGCTGAGAACATTCGTACCGCAGAAAGCTTAGTTTCAAACTGGCTGATTCTTTTTTTAATTTAGAGATTTATTATAAGTGGAGATTACGGTCACATATTATATAATTTACGGCGATGTCGACATATTTAATATCCCAAAAAACTTGAACTTGAACTATAACAAGCAATATAGTAACTCAGTCATAGATACCTAGTATACCTAAGTAACTACTTAAATCCAAATTTTACCAACGTAACGATGACAATGACTGTATCTTCGTCGAAGTAAACTTGTGAATTCCATTACTATAAATATGAAATGTATGTTCCAAAGGGCATCATTAGGATAATGAAGTATAACATAATGACAGGCTTAAGCCGATATATCACATTCGGTGTTAATAGAGCGGTTACTGCTAATAAATTCACTTTTAATTATACATTAGGGGCCATTACCATCTTGGGACGATTATTAACTTGGGAGAGAAGTTTTTGTTTGATACAAACGACCAATACGTAAATGATCATTTTGTAGGCTTTGTGCGTATTGTATTAAAGTTATGCAGCGTGGGTAGGCCCCCCACAAGGTGGACTGAATGAATGATGACCTGGTAAAGGTCGCGGGAGACTGCTGGATGCGGGTGGCGCAGGACCGGGCATGGTGGCACTCTTTGGGGGAGGCCTATGTCCAGCAGTGGACGTATTTCAGCTAATATGATGATGATGATGATGATGATTAAGGTTATTTATTTATTCCCGGTACGGCATTCGTACGAAGCGGCCGTGTCTTGATAAGTAATTAAGCGATTTACCTGGATCGTATTGTTATTGTTGCTTATCTAGTGCGGGACCGGTCGCCGGCCCGCTGCTAAGCGAAAATGGACAGTGATGACGAGGAAAACGCTAATGAGTTATCGGTAAATAGTGCGTTGAATAGCCCGCCGGAGAATAACGATTTAAGTAAACTTAGAAGATGACCCTATACAAACCGAGCATCATAAGCAGATGGGAGATGACGATATTTCTAGACCGGAAAAGAGAGAAAGAGGTGATGATGAAGAAGAAGGGGAGTGGATCACAATAAAGAGGTGATGATGAAGAAGAAGGGGAGTGGATCACAATAAAGAGGTGATGATGAAGAAGAAGGGGAGTGGATCACAATAAAGAGGTGATGATGAAGAAGAAGGGGAGTGGATCACAATAAAGAGGTGATGATGAAGAAGAAGGGGAGTGGATCACAATAAAGAGGTGATGATGAAGAAGAAGGGGAGTGGATCACAATAAAAAGTAACAGAGACAAGAGGAGCTGAAGGAGGATGAGACCGAAATTTATATCTCAAGTGCTGATAAGTTACCAAAAGAGTTTGCGTTGGCTAAACTTTTCAAAGAAAGCGGTATTTCGGACATTAAAAAAGTCAAAAACAAACTGAAGATTAATTGTAAGGAAATTTGTGCCCGAAATATTGAGGACTGCCGGGCCTTAGCTGACTTGGGTTGGCGGATTCAGAGGGCGTGGGAGAACAAATGGTCATACGGTGTTATAAAGGATGTTGACCTTGACCTTTCGGACGAAAATAGTTTTATTTATATATGTGTCATGTAGTTACACGAATTAAATGATTGAATTGAATTGAATTGAAAATATTCTCGGCAGTATTCAGTGTACGGATGCGATAAAGTTGTCATCAGCAAAACGTCTTAATAAACGCAGTACAGAAGGTACGGGGTGGTCACCAAGTGAGTGTGCACGATTGTGTTTTGTGGGTTCTTGGCTGCCACCGTATGTCTATGCAGATGGTCTAAAGCAGCGGTCGGCAACAGGCGGCCCGCGGCTAGTAAGACCATATTAGAAATACTCACGTCAGAGGTAGTTTCAGGGTCAGGCCAATACAGGAAAATCTCACTGAGAGCCGTCTCCGATGGTATGGCCATGTCATGAGGCGACCACCTGACCACATGACGAGGATGGTTTTGGAAATGACTGAGAGGCCTAGGAAACGCGGAAGGCCCAAACTAACATGGATGGGACTTGTTCAGAGGAACCTTAAAGATGCTAATTTAATACCCGAGACGACCCAGGACAGACGTTCCTGGCGACGCCATACAAGGAGAGCCGACCCCAAGTAGATGGGACAAGGCTAGGAAGAAGAAGAAGAAGAAGAACTGCAGCGGTAATCACATGGCTTTACAAAGAGTGTGCCCTATATTTACCAAAGAGAAAAGAATGCGGGAAATTATGGCGGAATATAATTGCAGTTATAGAAAAGCCTTGCAAGTCTACGTTGCACCTGAATTCTGTAGGCCATATAGTAGAAATGACATTCATTATGACAGAATGTGTCTGACACACGGTCAACAAACTCAACACACACAAACAAACAAACACAAAGTTTGGTGACAAAGCAGATACTGATAAGTCCAGGGGGCGTACTTTTCATGCCGATGACATCAATTTGACGTCACGCTGCATATAGGATGATCCCAAATAGTTTTATTGTAATTATTAATCATTAGTCGTCAATCATTTTAATCATGTACAAATTACTTCAAAAGTAATCTAGTCACACGTGGAATAATTAATAGGTACCTACTTGATACGTGAAGCGTAAATTAAACTATTTGTATTGTTTTTATCCATACATTTTATTGAATGGTATTGTTACCACCAGGGCCCGTACTTATCATGCCGTTGACGCAGAAATGACGTCACGCTGCATAGAGTTTGATTGCAATTGTATGTATAAAAATAAAACAAATAGTTTAATTTACGTTTCACGTATCAAGTAGGTACCCTACCTATTAATTATTCCACGTGTGAATAGATTACTTTTGAAGTAATTTTTACATAATTAAAATGATTGACGACGAATGATTAATAATTACAATAAAACTATTTGCGATCTTCCTATATGCAGCGTTACGTCAAATTGATGTCATCGGCATGAAAAGTACGCCCTAACTTATACTGAGCATGCAAAAACAGATCTTAAGGTGGTCAACCTTTTCAATCCGTGACTGTACTTAATTTTTTTACATTTTGAATCTGTATATTCTGTATTCTTTATACACATAAGTAATCGACGCACATCTTGAATTTATTTATTTATTTCCACACTTACAACTATCTTTACAGGTTTGATAGTCAAAACGTTTGTGTAAACGGGCCTTAATAACTTTCGCTCCGTCACTTCTCCGTAGGCGTTTGATTTACGCGCCCCCCCGCGAGATGGCGTGCGTACGTAATAATAGGGTATAATTTAAACTTGACAGTGCCAAGTATGTAATTTGATTGTTTGAATAATTTTAAATGTTCATGTGAATACTTTTAAATGCATAATCAGACAATGGGTGAGTGTCAAAATCCCTTTATCACAAATAATAATTATCTAAGTATCTGCATGGTATATTCTGTACATTGTACATTCTACAACAAACAGAGGTTAGTTTATTAAGTGTTTTAACCGATTTAACTAATAAAATCTAACTTGACTCGAATAAAAATTAGGGCTTTAAAGCCCAATATCACGCAAAGCAATCACTGAGTTGAAAAATGGTGTTCAAAAACATATAATATTTTTGAATACGCTATCCAACGATACCCCACATCATGTGTTGGAAAGAAAAAAAAATTACATACTTACCCACACTTATTACACTAAAAAATTTGTTTATCGTTTTGTTGGCGTGATTGATTTATATACCCATGTTGAGTTACTGCTTTCTTAGTAAAGTCGCCGTCAATAGAACTTGCAAACTATGTAAACAAACAAAGTCAATGACATTTGAAATGTCAATTCCAATACATTGTTTGTTTAAGTACATAGTTTGCAAGTTCTATTGACGGCGACTTTAGTCAATGAGCTAAGCCACAGATGGACAGACGGACATGTAGCGAAACTATAAGTTGTTGACTACGGAACCCCAAAAAGGTGTGGAAGTTAAAAGGTGTACCCTTAAAGTCGTAAAATAGGAAATTAGTTTAATTTAAATGCGCGTTTGGCCTTAATGAAAGTATTAAGGTGTTTTTATTGAGGCTATGTTGCAACGGCACTTAAGAAATATGCCGCCGTGAGATCATAAAGTCGGGCGATGTTTTTTTTATTTCTAAAATTAAGGAGGCCATTCATGATCCTGCTTAAGTTTCATTTGGCAGAGTCCAACCGAATTAATACATTTTGACCATCACTTTTTAGGGTTCCGTACTCAAATAGTAAAATGGGACCCTATTACTAAGACTCCGCTGTCCGTCCGTCCGTCTGTGTGTCACCAGGCTGTATCTCACTGATACCGTGATAGTTCCAGTTGAAATTTTCACAGATGATGTATTTCTGTTCCGCTATAACAACAAATACTAAAAACAGAATAAAATAAATATTTTTATTGATAATGGTACGGAATCCTTCGTGCGCGAGTCCTACTCGCACTTGGCCGGTTTTTCTAATTTTCGTTAATACGTAAAGCAAAGTATAAATAAATAATAAATAAATAAATAAATATTACGGGACAATCTTACACAAATCAACTTAGGCCCACGGTACGCTCAATAAGGCTTGTGTTGTGCAGTAAGTATGCAGCAGGGGTTTTGGAAAAAATTGCCTTTTCAACTCAATTTCAACCATTTCAGTCAGTCAAAAATATATAATTTTCCTTGTAAATGCCATGTAATTCAATTATACAAAATTATACATAATTATTATAATTTAGACACTTACGTACTTTTGAGAATAAATGGAATACAAAACTCAGTCGAATCAACGTGCAATTCAATTAAGTATAGTAGGGACTTTATATTAGCTGCTCTGGCTTGGCGTCAATATATTACGGGACAATTTATTTTTTAGGGTTCCGTACTCAAAGAGTAAAACGGGACCCTATTACTAAGACTCCGTTGTACGTCTGTCTGTCTGTCTGTCTGTATCTCACAGATACCGTGATAGTTACAGTTGAAATTTTCACAGATGATGTATTTCTGTTGCCGCTACAACAACGAATACTAAAAACAGAATAAAATAAATATTTAAGGGGGCTCCCATACAACAAACGTGATTTTTGCCATTTTTATAGATAATGGTACGGAACCCTTCATGCGCTAGTCTGACTCGCACTTGACCGGTTTTTTTTTCCTTTTGAGGTACGGAACCCTAAAAAAGAATCCGAATCTCGAAATGGCTTTCAAAAGACAGTGAATGGGCCTATTTAAGAGAAGCAAAAGATCATTAAAAGAAAGCTTGATTAAGTCGCGTTCTTGAATAAGTTAATTTATTTATGACTCTATAAAGACTAAACAACTTACAGAACTTTACGGTCTCCAAACGTCAGCGTTAGATATTTGAACGTTTTTTTATTAAATTTTGAGTTAACTTAAAAAGTTCAGATGAAATCATGCTATTAAATTGCTTCTTGGGTGGTCGTTTGGTTATTCGCGAACTTATCTATGTGCGAAATCGAACTCAAACATTTATTCTGCAAATGGACCCCGTGTTGTGTGACTGCGGCCTTGAAGACCAAACCACTCAGCACATCGTGGAGCGCTGCCCAAAGCGACGCTATAAAGGCGACCCGGAGGACCTCTACACTAACCTGACATCTGACGCGATCGACTGGCTGTGCGACCTGGATGTTGATTTATAATAAAATAATAAAGCCTACAATATAGAATACGCCATACGATTAAATAAATTAAACTATATTATTCGATATTTCATTATTCAAAAGATTACGTTATTTTATTATTTAGGTACCTACCTTCCTACGTTATCAAATGTAAAAATTTAACTATAACCAAAAAGATACCTATAGTAGGGCAGTTTCAGGTGATAATGTGGACACGCTGCACAAAAGCACCATATTTTTTTTTAATACTAGATAGGTAAGTAGCTTTAAGTTTTTGATAGGAACCAACTCCTACGTCGGTCATCTTTTTTTTATGGGGGTCGTTTTATAACAGCAATAGAAATACAAACTCTGTGAAAATTTGAACAGTCTAGCTATTACCTACTGACACGCAGATAGACGGACCCACAGCGGAGGCCTAGTAACAGGGTTCCGTTTGCTATCCTTTGAATATAGTTGAATTCCCTGACCCCAAATATGTATACTTAGATACCAAGTTTGTGATTCTAAGTGATTTAGAACCCGAGATATTAATAATATACATATAATTCAAAATGACCCCCATAAAAAAAATGGCCGTCGCAGGAGCTAGTTCCTATCAAATTCCTTTTTACCTCACTTGCTCGGAAAGGCCTTTTTGTATGTTTGTTATCTATTGAGAAAATCGCTTTTTATCCACATCTGAAGAAAGTAGAACGTTAAAAGTACTATGACGTAGAAAGTTAAATGTTTATTTTTGTTTTTTGAAGGTATATTTTATGACATATTTTTGTTTAACTTTGTTTTTTAACTTTTTTTTTACTATTTTTTTTTATTTACTTTTTTACTTTTTTTAAAACTTTTTTTAAACTTAATTTACTTTTTTTGTTTTTTTTTTTACTTTTTTTTTACCCTTTTTCTTATTTACCTCGCTGAAAGCTGAGGTGAAAAGATTTGTGTTATACACGGGTGAAAAGTTATTTTACGTCTCGTGTGTTGAAACCACAGATGTATGAATTTAAGGAGATCGGACATGGCGGCCGATTTGTATAGAGTGAGGCTGTCGCAAGTACATTAACCCACACAACGCCCAAGTAATTGACAAGACAAAGCACGCACACATCTAAAACACACACACTTGTATACCTACACGCTTGTTTGAAAATAAACGCGCATCATATCAGGCATTTTGGGAAAAAACGTAATATTCTCTGCTCGCAGCACGCGTGCTCAGTATGGCAGTGTATGCCCATTGAGCATACAGCTGCGACACGGCCGCCGGCGGCTTGTCCTCTCTCTAGTATTCTATGCTCTGAGCTTTATACCCATATGTACATAAAAACTATCCTTACCCCGGGACTCAAACTATCTCTATACCAAATTTCATATAAATCTATCTGTGCCTATGCCTTTCATTTTATCTATCTAGATTCTAAATTGAGCCAGTTATAATTTAGTGCGTAGCTTAGGTAGGTATCTACTTATCGATCCCTGTCAGTTTGTACGAAATTATTTGGTATAGGTATACCTATTAGAGGAATTTTGGTCAAACATACTTAAATCCCACAAACTAAATTGGCAAATATTTATAACAGTAAGAAGTACCTACCTACCAGTTTGGCGGAGCGATACAAGCAGATTCCCACCGGCATGCCTAAAATTTCTTGCTATGTATTACCAAATTCGTAAATGATCAAAAAACAGCCCTATTGTTTGCTCCGGGTTGTCCAGTGAAAATTGTCACGCGCCGCCAGTGCTACCTACCTATTTTGTTTGACCACTTTTGGTTTACGGAAAATTAAAAAAGTGTCTTCTATTAGTATTTGCATAATCCCGTCTGAAGTAAAGGGTTAAATGAGGTAATTAGCTAAAATATATGTGTGCGACTACAAAAGAGCGGATAGGGGCAGTAATTTACTACAATTATGTTAATCAGACCATTATGTACAGAGTGCTTTATTGGGGTAAAGTGTACGGTCAACCAATTTGATTCCTAGGCCACCGTAGAACCCTGTAATTTTAACTGCTACACAGCGACCCAATAATCCTATCCCAATAATCGTATCGTATTGACATAGCATTTACAACGGCAAGGTTCTATGATGGCCTAGGAATCAAATTGGTTGACTGTACATTAACCTACTTTCGGCTCGAGAGATTTTTGTCACTCGACAGTCGGGATACTGGGGTAAAAACCGGTCAAGTGCGAGTCGGACTCGCGCACAAAGGGTTCCTAAGTATACTATTATCTATAAAAACTGCAAAAAAATCACGTTTCTTGTATGAAAAAAAAAAAAAAAAAATATTCTGTTTTTTAGTAATTTTCTACTGTCTAACTATCCCGGTTCATGAGATACAGCCTGGTGACAGACAGATAGACAAACAGACAGACAGACAAACAGACAGACGGACAGCGGAGTCTTAGTAATAGGGTCCCGTTTTACTCTTTGAGTAAGGAACCCTAAAAAAAATTGAACTTATTGTGTCATACGAATCAATATTATCATTTATCATAGTCAGCCTATATTATACGTCCCACTGCTGAGAATACCTAACGATAAAAAATGGTTTGAATTTAAAACTGGTTTCAAGTTTGATTGCAAGTTTAGGGTCCGTTTTCAACTCTCAGCATCACTTAGTTCAAAATAATATTAAAACTCGGACATATGTAGTACCTACTTACTAAATGATTTAAATTACCTCTTTAAAACAATTGCCCACCTCACTCCCGATATTCCACAATAAAACTAACGGCCCATAACATGTAATTAAAATGAGTTAGGTCTAAATTAAGCGTTCTCTCTATCCATATAGCGAGAAATAACGTTAACAAACTCGCATCACGCACCCTTTTCAAAACGCAACCTAAACTTCAATGCAGTGGGGTCGAGTTTTAATTAGTAAAAAGAACTGAGCTTGCTATAGTTACCCCTTGATATGCGAATGGTAACGATGCGTATTAATATTCTATGTCTTCTGGCACCCTGGTAAATTAATTTCCAGTTATTAAGTAGATAGTTTCAATTGTTTGGTCGGGTTTGTTTTAAATGACTGCCATTTAGTACTGTCAGCTTTGGTTTATTCTAAAGCTAAGGTTTCGGAACCGATACGGTTTTGTGAAGTTATAATATAGTATAGTGTTATATTATTCTATAATGTCGACAATTAGATTACAGAATAATATACACTTACCAACAGTTGCCAGCAAAAACAGCATTTTGTTCGACTTTACATTGAGCATGGACTATTACATATATGTTGTCTCTCAAAAACGACAATCACCTATTTCGGTTAAAATCGAAACCATCCTTTAAAGCCTCGTAATGAAGCATTATGCATTGTATTGTAAGATACCAATACGCAGCCGGCACCTACCTACTAGCGACTTTTCCATTGGAAAATAGCTGCATCTTATTATTTAAGTACCACTTGCATGTTATATGTGGAAGTAGTTAGGCAGTACAGTCAACGTATTTATGACACTAACAATGAGAACTCAGGTCAGGCCTTTTTTCCGGGGAAAGTGTTTACCCATCCCGTTCAGCTGTGGGACCAGCAAACCTTCCGCGGCAAACGCCGGGGACTACCGTCTAACGCCTCCCCATTACCTCAAAGAAGACCCGCTGCGCCTTGTAGCTTTCTGGGTTCGACTGCGTGCGAATTTCATCTAGCTTGTGTTAAATGTTTTCTCACTTCTCATGCTCGCAAAGTTCGCCTTTGTGCTGGATGTATGCTGCACAAAATGCCACTTTTATGCTCTAGTACACAAAGTAAAATTGTTTTAAAGAATAAGATAATCGGGCCTAACACCCACACACACAATGAAACTTCGTAGAATGAACTTGTCATTTGATTTGATTTGCTTTAATAAATTTCACATCCGTGTTTTCCATTACTAAATTAATAAAACTAGATAAAATAAGAGTCAATTATTATTTTAAAACGTATTGGCTTCGCAGTATGAAGTCTTATATCACGTGTAGAAAATTAAACATGAAAACTTTAAAAAGTTAAGTGACGGGAATGAGCTATTATTTTATTTTATTTTGCAATTATTTGTTATTTTCTCGCAATCGAAGTAATAAGCAGTGTGTATAACTCTGGCATAAATTAGCCATTTAACCCCTCGACTAACTATCCGCCCTCGCCGGTGGCTCGGGTGGATATAAACGTCTCAGGTTAAATGGCTCGTTTTATGCGCTTGTTAAAGGTCGCGGGAGTCCGCTGGATGCGGGTGGCGCAGGACCGGCCATTGTGGCACTCTTTGGGGGAGGCCTATGTCCAGCAGTGGACGTCTTTCGGCTAATATGATGATGATGATGATGATGCGCTTGTTGTACAATCTACTTTTTCACACCTGCTATTCAAAAAAACCCTCAAATGAGAGATCAAAGTAGTACTTTTTTTCCCTGATATTCCGTTTCATTTTTAAAAAAAGCGGCCAAGTGCGAGTCGGACTCGCACATGAAGGGTTCCGTGAAATAAATTGCTTTTTACGATTTATGACGTATTAAAAAAAACTACTTACTAGATCTCGTTCAACTTCAATATACATCATATATTTTTTTAGATTTATCATTCTCTTATTTTAGAAGTTACAGGGGGGACACACACATTTTACCACTTTGGAAGTGTCTCTCGCGCAAACTATTCAGTTTAGAAAAAAATGATATTAGAAACCTCAATATCATTTTTGAAGACCTACCACATTTTTGAAAACACACGTATGGGTTTGATGAAAAAAAAATTGATTTTCAGTTCTTAGTATGGGGAACCCCAAAGTTTATTGTTTTTTTTTTTATATTTTCGTGTAAAAATCTTAATGCGGTTTACAGAATACATCTACTTACCAAGTTTCAACAGTATAGCTCTTATAGTTTCGGAAAAAAGTGGCTGTGACATACGGACGGACAGACAGACAGACAGACATGACGAATCTATAAGGGTACCGTTTTTTGCCATTTGGCTACGGAACCCTAAAAATCATAGAAGGTGTGAAAAGCAGTATCACTCGGTAGCAAAATTATTTTGTTCCATCTTGGGCGTAAACAATTGAATCCCTCTTTACACTCAAGGCTTAGCTCGCTATGCTACTGAAGCTCGGGATTCTATTGTATAATCTTAAGCTTCACTCAGGATTCAATAGGTACCACATTCGCCGTAAACAATAACTTAGCTCCCTTGAGGCACAATCTACTATTTCACTATACTGTGAGTCACTCACCGATCTCGCGGAAGGAGGCGAGCTGCTGCCAGCATGTGACGAGGCTGCAGGATCCGGAGACACCGTGACACTTGCATGTCACTCGGGACTTCTTGATTACTGCCTGCAGAAAAAAATGGTGTAACATAGGTATCTATTGTTTATGGCCAATAAATTACTATCACTAAAAAACGAAAAAAGCTCTATAAAAATTTGGATATCTTGGATAATAGAAAAAAAACTGCCTAAGACAGAGACATATCGAGTGTTCCGTTGGACCAATTTTAGAATTTAAAATCGCCTCGTGGTTTTACTACAGATTTGTCACATAGGAACAGGAACCATATTTCACTTTATCCTTTAATCTAGAGGTCTATATATATCCTCCTAGCGTTATTCCCGGTTGTACCCTAAAGGAGCCTGGGTCCGCTTTGGCACCTAATACCAAGATTTGGCAAAGGCACGAGTTTTACGAAAGCGAATGCCATCTGACCTTCCGACACAGAGGGAAAACTAGACCGTTTTGCGACTAGACCGGTTTCCTCACTTTTTTTAATCGTATGGCATATATAATTTGGCCATTGAGTTTGTCACTCTTTAGTACCACCCAGGGGACACGTCGAGGGTTGTGGTAGGTAGCTCCTGCGGACACAAGTGACAGTTGTCCCCCCTTTGTCAAGTGAGTGGGCAACTCGACTGTTAGAGGTTCTTAAGCTGCCCGAAGGCCTCTAACTAGGCTTAACGACTACTGTCATCTCAGAGCATATAATATTAGAGAGAGGACAAGCCGCCGGCGGCCGTGTCGCAGATGTTAGCTCAATGGGCATACTCTGCCATACTGTGCACGCGTGCTGATCGCAGAGAATATTACGTTTTTTCCCAAAATGCCTGATATGATGCGCGTGTATTGTCCAATAAGCGCGTAGGTATACAAGTGTGTGTGTGTTTTAGATGTGTACGTGCTTTGTCTTGTCAATTACTTGGGCGTTGTGTGGGTTAATGTACTTGCGACAGGCGTACTCTATACAAATCGGCCGGCATGTCCGATCTCCTTATATTCATACATCTGTGACTGTCATAGACAGCAGCCGGGATCAACTGCTTAGCGTGCCTTCCAAAGCACGGAAGCGCTAATTTATAGTAACCACTCAAACAGGCGGTCACCCATCCAAAGACTGACCGCTGTCATCTTTGCTTAACTTACGTTATCGTTTCCGATTCGCAGGCACCGCTGGGCTATGAACGCTATGAACGTTTCCTCACGATGTTTTCCTTCACCGACAATCAAATGATATATGACTGCATTGACTACTAAATAGCTAGCTATTATGACGAACTACTTTCAAATAAACGTTGTTTTAAATGTGGTTTTATCCATCCAAACGGGAAAGACTTTTTCTCAAACATGTAAACAGTATGACGTTTCGGGCGGAACAACTCGGCATAACTGTAAAGGAATTTCATACAAAATTGAAGGCTGGGCCGGGAAGTAATTTTATTTAAATTTTCATTCCTTAATTTGTGGCACAGCATTACGGCGTTCAGCCATGAAAATTTGTTTGATTTCTTGGAGCTTTTTTTTATTTATTTCATTGCATGTTTGAGAAAAGCACTATACGTGCCTGGCCGTGAAATGGGCTTGCCGGCTTCATATCACCCGCCTATTCCTACTCACCCGACAAGCCCTTCTTTCCTACTACTACTAGTCTGCAGTTATAAAACCTACCTACTATTAAACCTCAATCGTACTATTAAGAAAAACCTTGTGTTTTTATTTTACCTTAGGAGAATGATGCAAAGGGAGCTGCAAATAAGTAACCACCTACATTTATAAAGACGCGTTCCCCCAAAAATAAAACACCTGTTGTAGATGGTGTCACTTTAGCGAGGTCTCTGTTCCATCTATTTCATTTCGTACAGTCTACGCCAGACAATTTCACCTAAGGTATATGTTTTTGCAAAAGTATATACATAAGTTACTTTACCTCTGCTTAGCATATTACCGCCATTATAGAAGCTTTCTCATCGACTCCATTTCATAGACAAAGTTAAGGCTTTTCACCTTTAGTAGCTAAATTTAAAAATTAACGGTCTTTTCGTTGGTTTGGACATAAATACGTTGGTAATCCGTGCACTAAGTAGCGACGGTAAGTAGAAATTATTGTAAGTAGTCGAATGCTCTACTCCGATCGATATAATCTGAAGTAGTGGTGTACGTTGTGGCCAGGAAACTAAATGGCGGATTAAGCTGCCTCCCAAAAATGAAGTGAACTGAATGTGTGATAAGTTTTTTTTATCTAGGTACCTACTTATTATGTGTGAACTGTCTAAATAATTAAGTAGTGAACTGATTGAAAAACTGTAATAGTACTAATAGTTCGTTGTGAAAGGTGGTCAACTTCCGGCCATTTCAGGACTGACAGACTAAGGTTTACTCTCTGTACAATTAAAGGGCTAAATTTATTTTTTATTTTTTTGCCACAGACGTGGTATGTCTGTGGCAAACAGGCTAAATAATGTCTCGTACTGTTGTCACATGACGTAAATAATGTCTCGTACTGTTGTCACATGACGTAAATAATGTCTCGTACCGTTGTCACATGACGTAAATAATGTCTCGTACCGTTGTCACATGACGTAAATAATGTCTCGTACCGTTGTCACATGACGTAAATAATGTCTCGTACTGTTGTCACATGACGTAAATAATGTCTCGTACCGTTGTCACATGACGTAAATAATGTCTCGTACCGTTGTCACATGACGTAAATAATGTCTCGTACCGTTGTCACATGACGTAAATAATGTCTCGTACTGTTGTCACATGACGTAAATAATGTCTCGTACTGTTGTCACATGACGTAAATAATGTCTCGTACCGTTGTCACATGACGTAAATAATGTCTCGTACCGTTGTCACATGACGTAAATAATGTCTCGTACCGTTGTCACATGACGTAAATAATGTCTCGTACTGTTGTCACATGACGTAAATAATGTCTCGTACCGTTGTCACATGACGTAAATAATGTCTCGTACCGTTGTCACATGACGTAAATAATGTCTCGTACCGTTGTCACATGACGTAAATAATGTCTCGTACCGTTGTCACATGACGTAAATAATGTCTCGTACCGTTGTCACATGACGTAAATAATGTCTCGTACCGTTGTCACATGACGTAAATAATGTCTCGTACCGTTGTCACATGACGTAAATAATGTCTCGTACTGTTGCCACATGACGTAAATAATGTCTCGTACTGTTGCCACATGACGTAAATAATGTCTCGTACCGTTGTCACATGACGTAAATAATGTCTCGTACTGTTGTCACATGACGTAAATATACCTACCCTTACAATTTTGACCGGAAGTGAAGGATTTTTTAAACTTTCGGCCAATTTTAGGTGCAATATTCTTCTGATTCTTGCTCAGCACAACTTTCTCGACTTGCTGCCATGCATTTTATCGTGTTGTCATACGTGACGTAGGCGTATTGGGGGCTTACGGAGCTTTCATAGAGCTTTGATTGTTTTCAACCGGTAATCCAGAGGTACTGGGTACCAACCCCCGGTTTTTCTTCGTGCGTAGATCTTTAAGTACTGAGGTAGGTACACTAGTCCCAAACGAAGCAATGCTTGCAGTATTGGGTCCCAGATGGCGACAACCAAATATATGCCTTCACGGGGATTTGAACCCAGGGGCAGGGTAACTGCCAACTCAACTGTTGGTTTGTATCCATAGCTCGGTAAAATGTTGCTGTTTCTAAATATAAAATAAAACTAATGGCACTGTGAGCTGTAGAACTCGCGTTTTTTTTTACTTCGATAACTGAATCGACAAAAAAATAATTGTACCTGCTCCACAGAATAAGTAAGTACTACGTACAGAAGGTTCTCTTTGAGAAAAGATCCAAACACTCTAGTTTCGTGGCCACCAACTGTTTAGTTTAGTCCAAGAGCTTACCGGCGCTGATCCGCCTTAATCCTAACAAGTTTAGTCGGTGCTGTCTGAGACGGAGCTACCTTTTTATTGGATTGACTTTTTCGTGTCAAAGGGCTTTATTAGCCTTTAAAGATATAATAGTTAGCGGACAATAGCAATTATAGCAAATATATTATCACTAGACTCGTGCTAAATGAACATGTTATGCGAGTATCAGTTCAGTAGAGACGACCTTGTTGTCGGTTTATCGAATACTGGCCCTATTCCCTTTGATTTTATCGCCTATATTGTGATAAAGTCGATTTGAAAAGTTTTTTTATTTTTTTCGAAAAAGGAGGAGGAGGTTATATGTACTACTGTATGTTTTTTTTAATGTTTGTTTACCGATTTCTCCGTCAATTGTGGACCGCTTTCCAGAATATTTTTTTTTATCGAAAGAGTACCTACTCCTGAGGGGAAAGAGATACTCCTCGAATAATATCAGCCCACAGATATAAGCGACTTGGGTTTTTTCTGTAATAATCAACGCATTTGCTCTCAGAAAGCAGTTCATGTGCTAAATTGGAAAGGAAATGTGGAAATTTACATGTACCACCTATGTGGTTTGGCAAAGAATTGAATTGAAGTCGGTTTAAACTTTGTTTTTAAAGTAAAGTATATGTTTATACCTATTATAGTAAGCTTGATAAAAAAAACTAAGTAAATTTGTAGGTACCTAATGTAAGTTGTCCTTTAATATTTGCAACTAATTTTTCAGTTTCAGTGAACAAAGCAATAATATGGCACCAACGAGTTGATCTGATGAGATGATAGAGACAGAAGTTGGCTACTTATAGCAACTCTTAAACTACAAAAGATACTCCCGTCGTGTCTAGGCTCATTGGAACCCACTCAATGAGTGCAAATATAAAATGCTATCAATAGGTTCTAAAAGCTTGCACCAAAAAACTATTTTTGGCGAAAATTATTTTTGAAAATACATGTCATGTTCCTACTCATGTTATATTTATATCAGTACGAAGGTATTTCTTGGTTCGAATGCTAGTAGAATGTATGAAATGAACGAGTTACCATGCTAGCGGCTGCCCCGCTTCGCCTTCCGCTCGCTCTCTCGGATGTCCACGAAGTGTCCGTGAATCTGAATGTAAATGTATGCATTACCCGTCGGGCGGCCTCGTTGTTGTGTCGGTGCATGAGCTGCCGACCCTGGTCGTGGCTGCCCCGCTTCACCTTCCGCTCGCTCTCTCGGATGTCCACGAAGTGTCCGTGAATCTGAATGTAAATGTATGCATTACCCGTCGGCCGGCCTCGTTGTTGTGTCGGTTCATGAGCAGCCGACCCTGGTCGTGGCTGCCCCGCTTCGCCTTTCACTCGCTCTCTCGGATGTCCACGAAGTGTCCGTGAATCTGAATGTAAATGTATGCATTACCCGTCGGGTGGCCTCGTTGTTGTGGCGGTTCATGAGCTGCCGACCCTGGTCGTGGCTGCCCCGCTTCGCCTTTCATTCGCTCTCTCGGATGTCCACGAAGTGTCCGTGAATCTGAATGAAAATGTATGCATTACCTGTCGGCTGGCCTTGTTGTTGTGTCGGTTCATGAGCCGCCGATCCTGGTCGTGGCTGCCCCGCTTCGCCTTCCACTCGCTCTCTCGGATGTCCACGAAGTGTCCGTGAATCTAAATGTAGATGTATGCATTACCCGTCGGCCGGCCTCGTTGTTGTGTCGGTTCATGAGCTGCCGGCCCTGCTCGCGGCTGCCCCGCTTCACCTTCCGCTCGCTCTCTCGGATGTCCACAAAGTCTTCCGTAAATCTACACAAAAAGGTAAAACTGTTAGAGCAGACGACTTTCCTAAGTCTTTTTAAAGTTTTAAGTTCTTCGCTGCTAATAACTAAGTTATTTATTTTTAGACTTTGCGCGCGTGAACTTTCGAATCAACTTTCACACCGGATTTCAGTCCTTTAAGTGATTTTTTTACAAGCATTATATTAACTTGCACTGTTCGTATGTATGTAAATATGTAAGTAAATTGTCCGTCAAAATGTGCAACCCTTTTTTCAGTCACTTTCCGTTATCCGATTGAGCTGAAATGTTGCATGCATCTGGGGGCACGGTAGTGCCCCCGCCAAGACGAGCAAAGCGAAGCGCAAGGGCAGGCACTACCTATCTTTTCTCGAAGCGCTTCGTCGTTTCTTTGAACCCTCATAACTTGTGTTTGGATTATACCAGATAAACAAAATTCTCGGGATATGGTGTCATTAGTGAACTTATTAAACATATAAAGTTTAAATTGCATAGCTCTTATACTTTAGATTCTATTGATATCTAAAAAACGCCGATTTCGTCACTGACTCACTCACGTTGATCATCAAAACCTCTAGGGTACTTCCTGAAGTCCTAGAAATCTGAAATTTGGTATGTAAGCTAGTGTTAGTACACAATCAAAAAAAGAATTAAAAAAAAATGGAATTTTTACCCCCCCAACCCCTTTTAAACTTTTAACAACCCCCCTTAAACTAGGGGATGCAATTTTGTATGAGACTTTCGGAAATTTTGATGCTAGAGGTCTGAAAATTGAAATAGGGACTCCTTATTATAAATAATAAAATACTTATCTCAGGATTTTTAGTAAATCACCCCCTCACCCTTTAAATTAGGGGATGGAAGTTTGTATGGGTTTTCCTATACACTTCTTTAGAAATTATTTTACAAAAAGGAATGAGATCCCACTAAAAACATTACATGTAAAGTGACTGCCAAGACTCCCTAGCTCATATAGCTTTCAGCGTTAAAAAGATATCAGATCATAAGGAACGCCAAGTTTCCTACTCCACACGGTATAACCTACCACTGCCAGCCACGCTCTAAAAATTCTATATGTTGGCTAAAAAGTATAGATATAGACCCGTCGGTCATTAATATCGCTTATAAATTCATTCACCGCGAGAGTCTATGCGGCGACCAGGATGTGCCCAACAAAGCTATACTTTTTAGCCAAGATGTAGAATTTTAGAGCGTGGCTGGTAGTGGTAGGTTACGCCGTGTGAAGTAGGAAACTTGGCGTTCCTTATGATCTGATATATTTTTAACGCTGAAAGCTATATGAGCTAGGGAGTCTTGGCAGTCACTTTACATGTAATGTTTTTAGTGGGATATTTATATCGCATGACAAATATGACAATGCAATAATATGATGATTTTGAGCTGATCTGATGCGGGAGCTGGAAGGTGGCCATAAAAACTCCGCAATAAAACGACACAACCCCATCGAGTTTGGGCTTGTTAGAATCGTCTCAATGAGTAGTTGATGATAGTATGCAGAAAAGTACAGTCGGCAATAAAAGCTTGTGCCAAAAATGAATTTTTGACAGAAACTTATTTCCTGAAAGTATCATTAATATCATATGTTCTCCAAGTTATAATTTCTGTAACGATAGTAAAATAAGTTCCACTAAATCCGTCTACATTTAATTGGGTAAGTAAGTACGTAATGCGATTAATGTGAAATAAAATATTAGTAATATACGCCAATCAAATTAGAATTATTCGAAGAATTAATTCCCATAAAGCTGGAAATTGTTGAAAATTGAATATATGCACTTTATAGCCTATTCTATTTTTATTCATGAAGATTTTGTTTGGTTACTCTATCTTGAACAGTTTACCTATTATGACACTTTAAATGACAACCTGTTTTTTTATATTATGCTAAATTACTCGAAAACAAAAGAAAATCGTGGACTGTTATTAAGCATGAAGTGTTCTTAGGACCTGCCAGTACATCCCCTGTAATAATTACCAAATCCCTCGTCGGGGGCCACTCTCACTAGCTTAACCTTCCAGTTCCTTACCTTATTAGACCTTTGATTTCGACTATACCACTGAACTAAATTTGAAGTTTTAGATATTCATTCGACGCAGAATTTGACCCTCTTTAATATTGTATGGAATACATTTTCCGTCGGACGTACCGTTTTTGTGCTACATGCAAAGAACTGAAAAAAAAGCAAAAATTTCGCGGTTATTGGGCTTCCAAAAGTTTAGCACACCTCCTGGGAGTCCTGGGATGGTGCAAACTCGGATTACATGCATTACCAAATGAAGGTATTAAAACTATTTCCAGCTTTATGGGAATTAATTCCTCGAAACGCTTTTTTGGGATCTAATTATCTTGGCGACTGCAACTTTCCATTACGTTACCTTTTCGATATATTTACAATTGATAAAATTAACACGAGTTTGTAATAGTACATTACTTACCTAGGGCGGTTAAACAAAGAATGTCTCAGATCGCAGGTATTTGACGCCCGAGCCGAAGGCAAGGGCGATAAATATGCGCTCTGAGGCTTTCTTTATTACCGCCCGTGGTGAGTACAAAATTTTACGTCTCTATCTGGCCAGGAAGTGGGGTTTTCCGCACGCATGGCGTGCGGTAATTCCTACTTTATGGCCAGGTATGACGTAAAAATATATAATAAAATTGAACATTAGGTACTTTTCTCTAATTGTATTATCAAGTAAACTGTTGGCAACATGACTTTGCAAATGGAATCCCGCAAACAAAAAGCGCGGTTAAACTTACGGCAAAGTTTTATTCTATGGGGAAGAAAGAGACAGGTATATTGCAGTCAGTTCGTAGACAGCTACGCCCCTTGCTACGAGCTACGCGCCGTATCGATTTGTAGAGGCACGCGGGGGTTAATAACCTAAATACGATTGTATCGTAGTGACAGAGGGTAGAAATTTGCTTGTATTTATTTGGTAAAGAGGGAAAACAAAACTTTACTCCTTGGCTATCCTTTCTACTCCTAGTAGTAGTCCTTCGTCGTTTAATTTCAATATAGATACTGTATTTCTAACCGAAGATAAACCCAAATCACCCCAAATAATCAAATTATATTTTTACAAATGTTTTGGGGCATGAATTTCACTACGTGCATCATTTTCCTCCGTTTATTTTCATCCTGGCCACATTTCTACCAAATCCGGATTAACGGACCGCTCGCACCTATGTGGTCCTGGTACCTGGAGGCGGATTTAAGCATGCTTAACGCGCTAAACCCGGGTTGAGTTTATCCGTTACCCGGGTTTGGACCGGAGGAGATCCTACCGAGTCATGCTGCTTTAGTAATTTGTACCTACTTAACTTGAATAATTTGCTACTTTACGATAGATTTGATCATATATTATTTTGCTAATTGAATTTTAGGTTTTTTACAAGCTTTCTATTAACTTGCAATGTACTATGTTTGTCCGGGTGGAATCTTGCAACTCAAATTTGAAGCAGATATCTTCAACCGATTGAACTGAAATTTCGGGTAAAGGGAATAGTTTGGATGACAATCCAATATTAAGGTACCATCGAGCTGATCTGAATGAATGAATGAAATTTATTGCGTATAATGAATCCAGGTTACAATTGCAGATATAGTTACATAAAGAAAGTTTCACTGAACTCTACCTTTGCAGGTGTACACGCTTATCTTAATAATTAATAGTATTACGTTTCATTAAAATGTCAACAATATTGTATACAACTTTTACCACTAATGTTAAATAATTAAACATACATTAATTGCATAATACAAAATTATTTAAGTTCCATGTATTCCTTTAAACTATAGAAACATTTATCTAAAATCCATGACTTAACTGCATTTTTAAATTTATTTATGTCTAATAATTTGAGATTGTCAGGTAACTTATTAAAAATGTCAATACACATAATAAAACAATTTTTTGAAGTAAGTTTCAGTCTCGCATAGGGCTTGTACAATTTTTGCGTATATTGTGATCTTACCGTCCTAGAAGACATTGATTGGACTTGTTGGAACATATATTTGTGTTTATATACAAATAAACATACCTCAAAAATGAACAAACTCTAAGGTGTCATAATGCGATATTTAATAAAATATGGGCGACATGATTCATCTTGTTTAAGTCCAAACAATGCTCTTATACAACGCTTCTGAACCAAAAACAAATCTTCTTTATCCACAGAATTTCCCCATGTCACAATACCATATCGTAAAGCGGAATCCACATATCCGTTGTATGCTATTATTGCAGCTTGAAGAGACACAACCTGACGAACCTTTCTGAGAGCATATACAAATTTGTTTACCTTAGAGCATAGGCTATTTACATGTGCCCGCCAATCGCAATGACAATCCAAAGTTATATCTAGAAAAGTTGCTTGTGACACTTCTTCAATAGGAGCACCATCATGATTGACGTTCAAAGTTAATTTATTGCTACGGGATGTACAAAATTGCATAAATTTGGTTTTGGTAACATTCACTTTCAAATTATTATAGGTTAACCATTTAATTGTCTGAGCTAATGTCATATTGATACTGTCATTATAAGTAGTCAAATCGTTACCTTCTATGATAATAGTAGTGTCATCAGCAAATAGAATACACTCATCTGAGAGCATGTTGGATGATGGAGACAGAAGCTGACTATGGGAATTCAGTACTTAACCGACGTAACCCCGTTGAGTTTGGGCTTGTTAGAATCGTCTCAATGGGTAGTTGATGACGGTATACAGAAAAGTACAGTCGGCAATAAAATCTAGTACCAAAAATGAAATTTTTGACAGAATTTTTTTTAGTATTAGGTTTTTCTACACAATTGTCTATAAGGCTAAGGTTGTATGTATGCATTATAATAAAGACTGACTGTGATTAAAACACGCTTTGAAAATAAGCCGCGTATGGTTGTATCATTTGTTGTCAGTTTTGTACAAAGCATATCATCGTGAAATCAATAAAATAAGGAAATAGTTAGAAAGGGTTTGAATTGTTTGCAAAATAACAATAATTTAAGTAGTGGCTTTGTGTGCTTAGTTCAGTTGGCCATTAAAGGTATTGATTGGTAAGAAATGTGCCTAAGCATCAAGAAATTTCATTTCATTCTGCATCTGCAATCTTCCAGGCCATGGAAATACATAAACAAGGTAAAATTTGATTTAGACTTGAAATCCCATTCCAATAGAGACGAATTCAGATGTGTACAGGGTCCCAATTGTACGAAACATTCCACAAAATGCGAGGAATTCGGGCAATCTTCAGCTACCCATGCGCGCCTGGTGTGAAAAATACTCGAATGCGGGAAAATCTTCTCTATGAAGTGGTCGCTATTGAGAAAAGGCATATTTTCTCCTTACCAAATTCTCAGCCGACATTCTAAACCGCATACCGAGCATTCTCAAACTGCTCGAGATCATGGTATCCCAGTCGAGAAAATTCAAAGAGACAAATCAGAAAAGCTTTTTTAAAACCTGGCCCGCAAAAAACTTAAAAAGCTTTGTTAACAATGTGTGTGTACTCCTCCCATTTTCCGTGCACACACTAATACAGAATTGTTTTTTTCATTTCTTAGCCGATGTCGCGGCGTAAGGCTCTTCATGTTTATTAGGCCCTAGTATTCAAGGTTTGGATTTTTACAAAGCTCCACCTTGAAGCGTGGAGTATTCTTCTTTGCTCATGCTGCTTTTCCTACGCCCTCTATATTCTAATTTGAGAACAAAGAAAGCTTTTCTAGGGATGTTTTCGTCGGTTGCCTAGCAACGCAGGGAAGAGAGACCCTGAGAACTCCGTAAGGTCTTTGATCTCCTAGTGCGACAGCCTCGAAGCTATGACGTGTCAGTGTTGAAAAACGCCACGTTGCCATAACGACAGATAAAAAATCCTACTGGGACTTTGAGCCGCGAGTCTCTTTTAGTATTTTGATGTCCTAGTAACATCGCCTCAAAATATGCAGAAAATCCCGTGTTTTTTGTGAAAATGCCGTAAAAGAAAATTAATAAAAAACTTTTCCATTGTTTTCCTAAATTATTGCTGGGTTGTGCACAAAAAAGATAGTCCGTTTCTTCTACAAACTCATTGTTCCCTGGTATCATAGAAAGCTAACATGAAAGAAAGAAAGTATCAAGAAGAAACTGCAGCAATTTCTGACAATCCCTCAAGAAGTGAAATGGATGAGTACAATCACCAAATTATCAGTTTCATATCTTCCTACTGTCCATGATATTTGTAGTTATCAATATTATTAAATGAAAACAACTAAATCAATGAAATATTATATAAATTTACGTCATACCTGGCCATAAAGTAGGAATTACCGCACGCTATGCGTGCGGAAAACCCCACTTCCTGGCCAGATAGAGACGTAAAATTTTGTACTCACCACGGGCGGTAATAAAGAAAGCCTCAGAGCGCATATTTATCGCCCTTGCCTTCGGCTCGGGCGTCAAATACCTGCGATCTGAGACATTCTTTGTTTAACCGCCCTAGGTTAGTAATGTACTATTGTTTACGGCCATCAAAATGTTTAACTTATTATTTACCTCCATTGAACTAAACAGAGAACAAAAAAACCATACAATTACTGTGCTATAATGGATAAACTGAAAACCGCATTTTCAGGCGTTTAACGTCGGTCTAACCCTTTCAGTGCGTGAAAAGCCACCAGAGCCACAGCGCTACGTAGGAGGTATTTTACGGTTTCCACGTAGTTTCAGTACAACTCGGTCGTGTTTACGAGTAAGATCACGTAAGCTTTTCAAACGTCAATTTATTATTGTAAAACTGCAATCGCAATTCGTTTCAATATATTCGCGAACACGGATGCTATAGAATGATTTATTTATTTAATCGTATGGCATTCAAAACAGAAACGTAATAACATAACTATAAATTAATTCTAAGGTTTGTCAGCCACTTGATGGCCTTGTCGCCGAGGATGATCAGGTCATATGGTGGTCCGTCGGCGTAGCGCGTTATGGGGCAATCCTCGATTATATGACGAATCGTTTGTATAGAATGATGATATTATTATAGTCGTCGTTTATTTGGTCTATGACATGCAGTGTTATTGACTATCATTGAACGTGTTAAATATTATAAAAAGAGTTCATTATTTACATACGAGTACATCTTATTTTTTTGGCAAAGTTTATGTATTTTTTATAAATCATAGGCCCTGATACCCTTTTCACATCGTTTGATAAAGTTTGTTCCAGTAAAAATTACGAAAACTACTTAAAATCTGCTTAAAATCAACCATTACCTATCTCTATTGTTTCATTGTTATTTTCAAGTAGGATTGTAAAAGAATTATACATTTACAATAGAACAAACACAACTCCACCTCCAGTAGATACACGTGCCCACACTTCGGTCAGTTATATGATGTCTTTTTATTATCTTTTCCTATTCTATTTCGCAATAATAGAAGTTGTCAAATCCCACGTTAAGTGCATTTTCGTCATTTTAACTGAACACACTATTTATACCTGGAGAGCTGAGATGTTCAGCCGATTCATCGCCGCGCTACGCTCGTAGAGCTACGCCGTAGTCCGTAGCAGCTTAAAGTCCATATATAGAGAAAAGCTTCCATTGCGCTCTGACGGATGTGTGTCTATTTAACTATTTACCCAGATAGGATAGGAACGTACGACGGAGTGCTGCTTACACACCAAGTAGGTTCACGAGAGGTAGGGCACAGCGGAATGTCATCTCGCTCGTATGTGGAGCAGCCCACTGGGGAAGTACCTCCACCTTACAGGAAACCGCAGCCATAATAGCACCACTGCTTTATAGCGTTGCTATATTATTGCATGCTATGAAGCATGTGGTGTTGTGTTCCTGGTGGTGAGTAAGGTCGCCAGAGCTCCCTAGGATGCGCTGTGTTGAGAGTGAGGGACCTGCATGTCTCTATCTGCCAACACAGCGAATCCTCAAGTGAATAAATGGTCGGCAACGCACTTGTGATTCTTCTGGAGTCACAAGTGTCCATAGGCGACGGTACCAGCTTAACATCAGGCAGGCCGTAAGCTTGTTTGCCACCGTCGTCGTAGTATAAAAAAAAAGTAGGTAGGTACTCTCAACTCAGAACCTGGTTCGCAAAAATCCGCCTCTTTGGCGAAGAATATTCACAAAACATTTATTTGGCAAGGAACAGTCGCCATCACATACATCGGAGCAAACAAGCACGTCACAAACATCGGAACACACCTCTATTTTCAAGGCATTAGGGTGCATGTGCCGATATTTTTGAACACCTATAGTGTACCTATGTATGTGATGGTGACTGAACATTCTGCAAGTGATTGATCAAAAAATTATCAATTGCTGGAAACAATCACGTACCGGAAGGCGCGGCGTGGGTAGGTGGGTAGACAAGGTGGACTGATGACCTGGTAAAGGTCGCGGGAGTCCGCTGGATGCGGTTGGCGCAGGACCGGCCCTTGTGGACCTCTTTGGGGGAGGCCTATGTCCAGCAGTGGACGTCTTTTGGCTGATATGATGATGAATCATTAAGTATCTCTGGAATGGCCATGAAATATTTCTAAGTTTTGTGGCTCCGAATTAAACTGACATTAAACTGATAACAAATTGCCAATTCCTTTACTGCATTTCATCGATTTCGATAATAAGTACCTACTTTAAATTTTTCAGACCTCAAATCTATGTTTCCTTTTTCAGTTCTAATTTACGCAGAGATTGTAATTATTTTAATGTACTTAAGACTTAACCAATAATTATGTTCACCTTTCCTTCGACAAAAACAGACATCAACGCGATTTGTATATTGAATGAAAATAATGTAACCAAAAAACATCGATTTTGTTCTACACAGTCACAATTTGTGAGCCGCATTATTCTTTGCCTACGTCTGGCTAAAACTCCCGCCTCCTCTTAGTGCCCTAGTACCAGACCTGTCTGCAGCCATGGTTTGACACCCGTGAGGCGCTTTTGACAGTTGATTAACGAGGATTTGATTGTTTTGACAGCTTTCCGAGCCTCTCCTCTGGTTTTCTGTTTTGATTAGGTTTTAAAACCGGCTGAGCTGATATTCTATTTGTGTTAGATTTTCATCCATCTACTCGTATTCTTCGGCATTTTTTGAATGTTAGTTTGGCTTCAGATTAATTAGTAATCATGTATAACTATTGTGTGAATAATTATGTATTAAACATTACTTATTTATAAAATACTTGAAAACTAAACTTATAGATAATTAGTTCATGAAAATCTATTACTTACTACATCTACTGATCGGTACATCTACATACGGTGTACTCAATTAAAATATGAAAGACATTTTTCAGGTAAGGAAACACCTGAAGAGCGCAGGTAAAATTTTTCACCTGTCTTACCTTCCACCTGAGTACTAGGGTACAAGGAGCTTACAGGAGAAAATTTCACCTTTTCCCGTGAAACGGAAATTTCAGGTACACTCACACTAACTTAGCACACCTTTTTGAATAATGCGTCTCACGTTCATTTTACGCATACAACGCGCGAACCAATACAGTCCCAGCATTGTTAGGTTGATACTGCTTTCCCTTTCCCTCTCTCCCCAATTTCAAAGGGGAAAATATCTTTCGTTTCCTGTGTGCGTAAAGGTGCAACCCTCCCTTTTAAATTTCCCTCACACGGCAATTTTCCCCATTTAGTTTGTATGTGTGTGTTAGTCGAGTGACAGGTAAAATTTACTTCGCCTGGTTCTTGTTTTCCTGGTATCCAGGTGTGAGGTGAAACAGGTGAGCTTACCTGAAGGTTTCAGCCGATTACAGGTGCAGGACACCTTGACTGACAAGTTGTCTCGAAGGAAATATTGCGGCCGTGCGACAGGTGAATTCTAGTAATGAAAATCGATCAATTTCATGAACGTGTCTGATTGCAAATGTTGAGTGACATGTTGATAATGGGGTGCATTTTGTAAATTCAGTAATTTCAACTACTATTCCTTCAAGTTACTGAAAAATACTGGATTCTACAAAAGTCTAATTTAGAATAAAATTATTATTCTCTTTGTTCAAAATGTTGAAATTAGGGAGAGTTTATTCAAATTCGCGGGGAAATTTTTCGATATAGTGGGGGAAAAATACCAGGACTGCATAAAATCGAGAAGCGCAAAGAAAAACTCCACTAACGGGAGCAGCGGTATTTAAATAAAATAATAATCTCCTCCCAGGACATCAGAGGATGAAAGAAGTTTCATTATAGAATTCTAGAACTACTATTCAAGAGAAATTGTTATATGTGTGTAGTTGAACATAGTAGTAGATACCCGGCGCGCATAGGTATATGGAGCTGTGTTGTAGAAGTTATCCTATATGTTGGTACTTGAATAGTTTTGAGCTTGGTTCTGAAAATAGATTAGATTAGATTATTTATTTCATGATAAAAAAATACATTACAAATTTGCTGTCATGTCCAAAAAAATAAGATTATTTATCATGATCGTCAAAAACAAAGAAAAAATAAAGATATAATATTAAATTAATACAATGTCAACAAATTTACTCAATAACGAGTACATATAAAAATCAAAAGAACAAATATGTCAACCACTAGGTATCGTCATTCAATTTACAATATAGTGTAATGTGCATTAGAATATAGGTGATATTTAATGTCAAATCATATTAAAACAAATGTAAATAGGTAAAAATAATAATTTAACATCATAATAGGGTGCTTTATCTTTATTGAATGTTTAAGATTCAACATAACGGGATCTGTGGTCGTTATTTTATATAACGTTTCCAATAGCCGTGGTATTATCACTCCTTATGGACGTTTTACGCTTTTGCGGACAATTCAACGTTGCACTCTAGCGGATCGGGGTTAGTTTAACGGTCAGTAAATCAGAATGTCAGTGTTATGACCTTGGTTGTTACCAACATGTCTGCACTTGGTAATTTTTTTCTTTGAAGGTTGTAAATTTTAATTGGCAGGTCGGAGGAAATCGGTATGGCATTACGAAAACTTATGTACCTACTGTTGATGAACTGATAGGACATGGGCGCCAAAAGCGTCTTGACTTGTCAAAGTTATTGATTCAGAAAGCTTAAAATAATAATATAGGTATATTTTTTATGCTGATTGATTTTTTATAATAGATGTGGTACTCAATACTCACTTGAACCCCTACGGGTTCAAGTGAGTACTTATTCTGTGGTTGTGGGCTCAGGCACGCCGTGCGCCCGCTCGCTCCACTCCGACTGGGTGTGGTGCGGCTGCGGCGACAAGTTCGACTACTCGAACTCGCTAACAACCCGTATTAGTCAAAGTTGTCGCCACTCGCCAAAGCTGGACCACACCCAATCAGAGTGGAGCGAGCGGGGTCGTGCAACGCGGCTGCACCCATAACTCGCTAGTCGGCTGACGCGACACTGTCGTGGTACTCACTTGTACCCGTAGTCGAGGTTGTCGCCGCAGCCGCACCACACCCAGTCGGTGTGAAGTGAGCGAGGTCGTGCGGCGCGACTGCACCCGCAGCTCGCTAGTCGGCCGTCGCGACACGCGCGCGACACCGACAACGACACGCCCGCTGCGGTTATGGCGTGTGTGAATGCGGTCTCGCGCGAGGCTGCACACAGAGTTTTAAGCTTATAGTAACAGTCAACATAATTATGATGCCCTAGTCAATAAAATTCAAAGGAAACGTCCATTTAGGACGTTTCCTTTGGAGGAAGTTTCTCAGGGAAACATTAAATCATAAAAACAAGGAATATTAACAAAAATTACCAAGTCCTAACCACATAAGTAGATAGATCATCTGTGCATTGCTAATAGACACTATAATTGCTGGGCTTAAAAATGAATTCATGAACGAGCATTACTTAATAAGCATGATCTGTTTTTGTTTTTCAAGCAGCAATCTAAATCCACCGTAACGGCTAGACACCGCAACTTCGAGCGGCAGCGGGCTCCGATCTTATGGCGTGCCGCTCGAGTCGTGGCTACGATACAAAGGAATGATCAATCAAAAGTCGTCAGTTGCAGTACGTCAAATTACGTTACAAGCAAACAATAGCTACTCGTACCATCAAAAGTAGTATAAGTCGCGTCTCATATCAATCTTAACGTCCAAGCGTCTTCTCCAAAACTCTCTAGAACAATACAAACGCGTATCGAGATAAAAATACAAAAAACCGGCCGATTGCGAGTCGGACTCGCGCACGAAGGGTTCCGTATAGGGTATGCAATCCGGATATCCGGATATTCGAAATATCCGGATATCCGCCAAATTTCGGATCCGGATCTTACAGGCTCTTGGATCCGGATTTTTCGGATATTACGGATCCTTAAAATACAACAATTAAAACCGAAAATACGGCTACAAAATTAAGTTTTTACGAGTCCACGCTGAAAACCGAATGGTATATAACTCAATCTCTGTCTTTATTCGCCACTTCATCATACCAGCACAGATAATTTTTGTTTTTAATTTATTAGTCACAAAAACTAATTAAACCTACATACTACAAACTAGTCAAATTGCCGCAGTTTCACCGTAGGCAAAAACACAAAGTAATTATATAAATCCACTGTTACCTATATGTACTATTATAGCTACCTACTAAAGACTAACGCCCTATTCATAAACGTTCAACAAGCCTATTTTTACTAAAATGGCGTTCAAATTCGTTTGTACTTATCTGTCACTTTGACATTTGTGTTTAGCACATTTTATTTAGCAGGGGCATTTTAAGTTTTATGAATAAGGGGATTCGATAAAATAAACCTAAATGAATATTTAGGAAGTATATTGGACCCAGGAAGTAAAATAGTTATTTGTTCAACAAGAGAGCAAAGTAGATTTTTGCTGCGAGTGTTGATGTTGAGTCCCGAGCAAGCGAAAGAATCTATATTTGAATCACGAGCGTAGCGAAAATATTTATTTATTTTTTTATCTATATAAGTATGTTTATCGTCGTCTAGTACCCATAGTAGGTACCTACAAGCTTTGCTTAGTTTGGGACTATGCCGATTTGTGTAAGATTGTAAAAGAAAAATATATATTATATAAAAAAATATTTATTTATTCTGGTTTTTAGTAATTGTTGTTATAGCGGCAACGGAAATAAGTACCTACATCATCTGTCAAACTATCACTGTTGTTGAGATACAGCCTGGTGACAGACGGACAGACAGACAGACAGACAGACGGACAGCGGAGTCTTAGTAATAGGGTCCCGTTTTACTCTTTGAGTACGGAACCCTAAAAATTACCATACGACCCGCTGACTAGGGCCAATAAAAATATCATAAAGTCTACTTTCTGTTAGATCAGAGGGAATAGAAAGGGTTTGCTTTGCGATGTTTTCTTTGGGAATCGTTTATAATGGATAAGGCTTTAGCATAACTGAATATTGTGGATATCAAAGTAAAGGTTTCATGTTGATAGTGAATAAAATAAAATTCACATTTCTATTGTATGGACAGTATGAACACTGTAGTCACTAATAAGCTTTCTTTACTTACAACCCTTAAGGTATATAAGACATTATCAAATTTGTGTCTCTACAATTTTATAATAATATATTAGTTAGTAGTTAGTACACGATGAATTTGATGCCAGATAGCCTGAGAACTTTACGGTTTCTCTCTATGAAAACACAACAATATATAGATATCAGCCATATTTTTACACCAAAAAATAGGTTGGGTAATTTGACTAAATATTCATTAATAATACACCTAAATTTAATACTGCAACGGTACAAAATAATTCAAAGTAATCTATATAAATTCCGTAAAAATCAGGCGAAAATGATATAAGAATTATTTACTTTATGATATACTACTTCTATTTATGTTCTTTGTGATGCATGTAAAATACACTTAGTCTTGTTAATGAAAATTCGTAATTCATAATATTTTTATTAAAATAAAAATTAAAAATTCATACCGATAATAGCATAATAGGTATCATTATAGTTATGGTTTATATATGTCTCTTTTACGTGACTAGACACTTTTTATACTGAATACACCCAAAATACCTAAAGTTATAAAAAGTTTGAAAAAGTCGTGCGAAATAAATATATCAGTCAAACAATAGACACAGATCTTTCCTAAAGGTCAAATTGAAATAAATGAAATGATAAACCACCTTAAAATACATATTAAGTGGTTTTAAATATATCATCATTCATCACTTACAATAGGCGCGAGAGGGGAATGCGCGGTGAGCGGAAGGGTACGGCGCGGCGGCAAGAGGCGCGCGCGGGTGAACAAATGACAAGCAGTGTTGCCGGTGCGGATCTTTTGGTCCGATTTCGGATAATTCAGACCTCTGGCGGATCTTGTACGGATCCTGAATCAAATCGGACTATTTCGGATCCTATCCTACGGGAGAGCTATAACCACGAACTTCGTATATCTCCGTCTCTATCGCACTTATGGTTTATGGTACTCGAGCGACAGAGACGGAGACATACGAAGTTCTGGATTCGAAGTTCGTGTTAGCGCCGCTGTTATTTTCTATATTTTTTATTTATATTAAAACTGAATGCATCAATTCTTTCTATACGTCAGTCCCCAGAAACCATGATGAAATTTTCATACAAAAAGCGATAACGTTTTTCACCCCGTAAACATAGTTCGATTTTTATAATTTTTGGATATGTTGTAGATATAATAAAAAACTAGTCTGTACGTTTTGATTTTTAAGAAATATTGCTAACGTAAAAAGTTATTAGCACCTAAAAATCTAAAGTGAAGTAAAGATAAAAAATGTAAACAAAGAACTGTCAACGTCAAAGTGACGTCTCAGGGGCAATCAACCAGGTTTTTGTTTTAACTAATGAATATAAATTACTTTTAAAACAATCTTATATTTTACTTTGATCACTTTAATGTCGTAGTAAAAGCCTATTGCCTGCAGCCACTAGAACCACACCAAGCGATGGAAGCAAGATTATTATATGTTTTATTAGGACAGAAAAACACAAAGAAAAATAACACTAGATTTTTAATTTTTATTTATTCACTTCCACTCTCGTTTTCTGAGGAAGACGTCGAATCCTCCTCAGTTACATTTATTAATTATGTCTCTGTTACATTGTCTATTAGGTGGTCGAGTTGGCACAAGTTATCCTCTACTTTTATTACATGAGCCACACAATCACTCCATCTTTGAGGCGTCACCAATTTTAAACCTTCTTTGAACATTAAGAATAAGGAATAGGAATATCCAGGTATATTAATTAAATTACGAACCAAAGGTTTATAATTCCTAACCATTGCCAGTGGCGTAAATATAAACTGCACATATTTATGAATATAAAATAATAACGTTTTCATTTTGCTTATTTAAATATTTACGAATATTTTCCAGGCATTGTTTTACGTATAAATTAGTCGCATTATTTTTTAACTTGCGTATTTAACGAATTTTTAGTTTCCACTTCTTGGGATTGATTTTATTGCAGTGGCAACATATTTGTTTACATTTTTTATCTTTAATTTCATTTTTATATTATTGACTAAACAACTTTGTTTATCGTTTTATGGGGAGTTGAGGTGGGGGGTGAAAGTTTGTATGGAGCTACGATATAAACAAGTTCCATATGGACGAAGTCGCAGGCAGAAGCTAGTAAGATTTAAAGTCAATTCTGTTTAATGCTAATTTGAATTGCTTTAAAAATATTATTTGCTTGTTTTGTTTCTCGGTCAAAAAGGGGTATAAATATCGAACTCGGTCACAAAATTTCACAAGAATCAGTTGAGAGATGCGACCTAGTCGGACAGCCGGACATACAAAAGCATTTTTGCCCAAGCGGAAACCGAGAAAACTAAATTTTACGAGAATCGGTTGACAGATGCGACCTATAGAGAGAACAGCTTGACAGCCGGACATACAAAAGCATGACATCATTTACATAAAAAATACGATTTAGCGTAATTAACAAAACAATTTAATGATTTATTTTTCTTTTAATTTACAAATGTACATTATACAGGGTGAATGAATATTAACTGTTAATTTTATTCCCAGGCATTAGGTATAAATAAAATATGCCATTTCTGAAAACAAAAACGTACTTAACTTCTGTGCTATTATAACAAGAATATCTGAAATAGTGACGATCTTCGTCTTCTTATATTTCTAATCAAATGATACCAACACTGTTTTATAAACCATTGCTGCAACTATACGGCATACTATAACGGCAGTGCCCCCGCTAAGTCGTGCAAAACAAAGAGGCACAGCCGTACCATCCTTTTCTTGAAGCCATTTTCAACATCCTGTAATTTTGTGCTGGCTAAAGCCAGAAACGTGACACCTCAGTAACATATAGGGCATAATATGGCTTACATATATTCTCAATAACATTCGATGTCAGGGTACAGCTGCCTATGACAACTCATCTGATGATGAAGACGCAAATACGTTACCAAATGATGAGGATCAAGTTACTAGCTATAATGAATTAGAAAATGACGATGATTCTTTAGCCATTTCCAATATAGAATTAAATGGAAATATAAATGAGCATCACTCTGACGTACAAGTTGATGATGAGGATATATTAATTGTGATCGAAACGTGCGATTCAGATCATGATAATTAGTGTTTTCGAAGTTCTGATATCTTTATAGAATGTGATATTATTTTATAATATCGTAAGACTAATTTAATTGATGTCATCTACCTAATTATTTATACACATTAATGTGACAGAAATGTTTAGCGTTCATTGTGTATGTTTATACTTCTAAAGCTTGGTCAATTGATGATGGGTAGTGAGTGTGGGACACTATGAGATACAATGGTGAAATAACCTTATCGTGACGTGTCAGTCACATCAACTAGTTAATTAACCAGTAAATGAGTCCAGTCGATATGACAGACACGTGATGATAAGGTTATAAACATGCCTGCTTCTCGCAGTGTCCCAGATCCACAACCCATCTGAAACTGACCATGAAAAAGATAAAAGGCTATTGGATAAACCAAACTGTGATTTGAGTAGTTAAGACTTCTGTATTTCTTAGATTGTAATTAATTTAAGAATTCGATTCATTACTTTTAATTGTAACAAATACCTACTGCAAGATTTCCCGTTTTGTTAAAAGTCGTGTTAACGCTTTTATGCTACATATTAATGACTTTTTCATTGACAGAGACAACATATAACGATCATAACAAGAAAATATACCTAGATAAGATTGTTTTAGCTCTCGCATAATTATATTAGTTATATTATGTTTATTTCTTGAGAGTATTTCAGTTTGTCTAATTTAGAGTCAGCTGCCAAGCTTACAATTTTTTTTCTGCTGATGAGCGTTATTGTTTTGATTCTAATAAAAAAACTGTTTATTTAATTCCTAAATAGTTTTATTAGACCCATAAAAAAGTAATAATTATAGTAAAATAAATTAAACGTATAATTATTACTTTTTTATCGAGCTCTAGCGTGATTCGTCTATAAAAACGCATTCTGGCTTTCGTTTTAAAACAGGGTGCTCGAATCTGTGTATACACAACAAAAGGAGTAAAATAGACTGAAAAGAACTTTAGTATATATTTCCGACCTATGTTGATATGACGCATCCCATTGTGTATATAAAGTTTCTTCTTATTCCAGCATGATGTTTTAAAATGAGAATCGTGCGTCCTGGGGACTCTTTACTGAGATGTAATGTAGGTAAGTCCACAACTAATATTTTGGTGTTAGCTGAGGGTTTTATTATAACCTTAATCTTTATAAGTGAGTAATAACTATCTCAGTTGGACCTAATAGTGTTATAGATATTATAGTTAAGAAAATAAAATAACTCCAAAAGTATTACTAGAGCTTTATTGAACGCTCTTAAGTAGGTTTTAGAGATATAAGAGTGTTACTCAAACGCATAGTTTTTTAGGATATCTTTCGGCTGCTGTGTCTCAATAATTTAGTACTTATTGAAAGATACTGAAAGAAAAAAACACGTATTTTTGTTTTTCTCTAATCTAAGACATCCACTGTGAAAATTTGAACGGTTAATAAAATTTCACCCTGTATATAGAAACTTACACCGTGTACAATAAGATATAGAACAAACCAAGAAAACACACACATCTAAGAAAAATACAATTATATTAATTAATACTATACGTACAAATACTATACATATATACATTAGGTATATAATAAAGTATTCATCTTATTCACATGTCGTTGGAAAGCCACATCTTCAAATTACGCTTGAGTGATGCAATGCCGTAAGGTACCGAAACGTGGTCGTGGTCTTACTATGGGCCTCATAAGAAGGCTCAAAGTCACCCAAAGGGCAATGGAGAGGGCTATGCTGGGAGTTTCTCTGCGTGATTGCATCAGAAATGAGACTAAATATCCGCAGCAGAACCAAGGTCGATAGCCCTCCGAATCGCTACACTTAAGTGGCACATTGCACGTAGAACCGATGGCCGTTGGGGCGGAAAGGTTCTCGAGTGGCGACCACGTACCGAAAGGCTCAGCGTGGGTAGGCCCCCACAAGCTGGACTGATGACCTGGTAAAGGTCGCGGGGTCCGCTGGATGCGGGTGGCACAGGGCCGTTCATTGTGGCACACTTTAGGACGATGATAATATTAACGATGATGATACAATGCAACAGACTGGGACTGTCTTAGCGACAATACAAGGCCCACTCATTCCACAGCTTCACAGCGGGCGCCGTAAAATATTTTGAATATGTGCGCGTCTTATGAGACGGCACCGTAAGGGTAAGGTTAGCACTCGACCGCAAGCGATGACTACTTATTGTCATCGGCCAAATAACTAAAACGCTCTAAGGTAACTATTCTCCTCTGGGCACTCGTCATATCAGCCGAAAGACAGCCACTGCTGGAGATATATGCCTCCCCCAAAGAACTACCTACGTAACACAATTTACAAAAAAACATTAAAATCACTAAAATAAAAATTTATTGGGCAAGAGCAAGGGCAAGGGCTACGTAGCGTAGGTATCAATTCAAAAATCACGGACCTTGCATGAACAAGCGAAGCGACAATACAAATTTGGCCTTGGAGGTGGCGGCACAGCACGTGCTACTCAATGCCTACATTTCGCCGTGCGTTCTAAAATAATCCTTAATTATAGGGCAATTAGGTCCAAATCAGATTGGAAGTGTAAGTTGTAAGTGAGTATATTAACGAAAATAAATAATATTGGTTGTATTATTGTTCCGTTGATATTCTGAGGGCTTAAATTAAAGGTCTCCGAAAAAAATGCAACTGATATATATTTGCGATCTATGTTATTACGGAATAACAAAAAAACAATTTTCCAAACACATATGTTGTTTTATTTCAAATGATAGTTTTTGGAAATAATATTACTTATTAATGTCTAGCTGAAAAAAACTTATATTATTATTTTCTTTGAGTAAATTTGACAAGAACTTAAACCACCGTTTTAATTTAAAAGCTCATATTTCCCGTTGCATATATTTTTGTATTCAAGTCATACATTTTAGAACTAGCATTTACAAAGAAGTTTCTATTATAAAAATACTGATACCATGTTTGCGGACAAAAATCACCAGTTTTCAGCCACAACTTTTTTTTCCGTACTTCCGGTCCGCAAAAACGTAATATTTTTAAATATAGGTTCTTAAAATCACCTATAAAAACCGTAAAAAAAAAATCAGCTTGATATTGAATTATTTCCAAAAAAACCGTAAAGTTCTCAGGCTAAGAGGGGTAATCATGAAACGTTCCGAACGCGCGTTAGGACAATTTAACTGTCATTTTGCCATGTAAAAAGTGACATTTAGATCTAGGTACCTGACGCGCGTACAATGCGTTACGTGATCGACTTGCAGAACTTGAAACGTTATTGTTTGGGGTGCAATTTAACTTGTTTATAGAGCAGCTCGTGAGATGGTTACTTTTGTGAAAAATTGGACAGTGTTATGGAATAGCGAACCAAGCGCTATCTTAAGCGCTGTCGCTTGATCGCTTATTTCATAACACTGTCCAATTATAAGTGTCACCACCGGTTGCCAAATTTTTCTAAAAGTCATGATACGGCAATCTCACAAATTATAGAAACTCGGAGATTTTGCCTTAGACCATTCTTAAAAAATCTTTTAAAATCTCACATCACAGCGACTTGTACCGGAAATATGCATAAGACCATACATTTCAAAGCACTCCCGTTCCATTTTCGAACCGCAGAGGCGTTTATCAATTTCAAACCGCCAGCGCGTTTCAGGATTCCTCGCTGAGTTGCTACAAAGCTCTAAATCTTTCCGTCTGAGCCAGGACACTAACTGATTTACTGTGACGCTACTAGCCAGCTATTCTTTTAGTAGAACTCGTAGAAATAGGAGAATAAAACGGAACTGTTAGTTTCCCGAGTTTTATGACGTTGATTAGATGTGATTTATGGGGCTGTGTGGATGCTTGTTCGTAGATGGGAAATAAAATAGGTACAGGCAAACGTAGAAAGAAATGTACATACCTACTTCTTGCGAAAAATATGTAAGCAAGATCTTGTGTGATGTTATCAGGTTTTATTGTATGTAAATCCTTGTAACTTTCGACTAAATTACCTTGAATACCCTTAATTAAGTAGTAATTTCATACTACTTTATCTCGACATATCTTGGCCCGACGTTGAAAGGGTTTCAAAATATCTATGTGTAGAAATTAATTTAAGACGAGAAGTTTTTTTGTCCTGTGAACATTCTCGAGAGCGATTTCGAGTTTGGAAAATGTTTTGCTAATTTAGTTCTCTATAATAAGCCAGTATTAAATAAATAAATAAATTATTTGCGGACAATCTTACACAAATCAACCTAGTCCCAAACTAAGCAAAGCTTGTACTATGGGTACTAGACGACGATATAGATACTTATATAGATAAATACATACTTAAATACATAGAAAACATCCATGACTCAGGAACAAATATTCGTGCTCATCACACAAATAAATGCCCTTACCGGGATTCGAACCCAGGACCTCTTGCGTCGTAGGCAGGGTCACTACCAACTAGGCTAAAGCGGTCGTTAATATTATATTTAATTGCTTCCATTGAAAAAGACGGTTAGACCTATCGTGTCATAGGTTAGAACTTAGAATGAGCAGGCTTTTTCTCTGAACGTGTCAGACTGTACCGATGAGAGTGAGGGGCCCGAAGACAGTCTCGTCCCCCGTGATGGTGCAGTTCCATCGCCTCTGCTGGAACTGGTACTGGCACTCCCGTATGCCCTGCTTGACGCCTGCGCCGACCACGCCCATGTGGTCGCGGTGCCGGCGACACACGCGCCGCTGGCCAGGCGTCAGCCCGCGTAGCTTGCCGCAGAGACGAGATTTCTCGGAGAACAGGTCGGGCTGGTTCGACCACTTCTCGAACTCGAGGAGGCCCATGTTGCTGAAACAAGATGAGGCTATCAACGGGTCGAATAAATACAATTGGACAGTGGATAATCAACTTTATAGGTCAGGCAACGAATGCTGAAAAAAGGGATAGAGGGAAATGCTTGGAACACAATTCTTGCTGCGTTTCATGCTCTTCCCACACCCGTGCGCGATTGGAGGACGAGTTCCTTGAATTCGCTACGAGTTTGGAAGGCGTATTAGTTTGACAAAGACGTGCGCGTTTCGAGGCAACACTGCCTCCTACTGAACACACAAACTGAAATACCCAGCCTGTTTGAAGGTCCCATTTTTCGGTTTTTCACTTATATCTCGAAAATATGCGTCCTAGTGACATGGCCAGTTTTACTATGTCAAGTTTTTCGATATCTTGTATAGTTTTCGAGATATCTGCTCTTGAAAGTCTGTAGTTTTGGAAAACAAAAAATACCTTCTTCGCCTATTCTTCACCAACCGCAAGCACGAAAGTAGAAGGGCATCAAAGTTTATTTACGTTTATCTCGGTGTCTTCGGTGAAATGGATGGGCAAAGACAAAACAAAGTTACGAAGTCAAAAATTGTGTTCCAAGCATTTCCCTCTATACCTTTTCGTTGCCTGACCTATTACTTATGGCACCACATTGAAAACTATCAAACTTCCCATACAATGTTTTAAGCAGACAAGAAAAAAAATTGGTACATTAAATCTTGTCACAACCCCAATCCGACTGATTACCCCTGGTTAGGTTTTAAGCTTTTAAGTCAATTTTGAACATTGTTTGATTTAATTTTACTAAACGGAGTAACCGGGATAAAACTGAAGCAGATATTTAGGTATTACTCTTGGATTTCCCATATACCTACTTAATATAATAATGGGAAATCCAAATATAAACCCGAAATTTCGCCCTTTCTAATACTGCAAATACGGACGAAGTTCGGCGCAACATAACAGACTTCAGTTGATATTGATACGCTGCTTAGTGTATGTAATAAATATGTAACCATGCAAAGTCTGCTAACGAAAATTATTAATCTCAAATTAAAGGCTGAAGAAGCCTGCGCTGAGAGCCTGCGTTGTTGTTGCGTCGAGGTAGATATTGCTACACGCATATCGGTATAAAGCATAGCTATATTGGCTAGAGGGCACCGCATAAGCCAGAAGGCCGCCAGTTCGAATAAGTCTAGGAGAAATAAATAAATCAATAATTTTCTTTTAATTTGAAATTGATTACCTACATATTGCGCTAGCACTTATTATTTCGTAATTAAGTCCATAGTTTGTACACATCTTTATCCAAAGGTAAATAGATGAGACATGATGGTTGACTGATTTGTTTGCCGTGTCGCAAAGTGTGCTGTTTCACGATAAGGTGCCCGTGTGACCGTAGATGTATCGCAAGTGTAAATATGCCCGTGGAAAGTCCCTCCCTGTTTACCGTATTTTGTTTTCGTGGGTTTTTAATAAGGAACATCATGTAAGTATATTTACATTATGACAGTGAGTTGATGAGTTCTTAGAATAGTTTAGGTTTGGGTGGAACCGTTAATTTTGGCATGAGAACGTGTGAGACAGCGAGAGAGAAATACAGACTACACAGAAGTATAGGAAAGTATTATGAATATGACATATGAATTAGATGCTTTTTATTTGGTATGTTTATCATCGATTCATAGCAGCAATATAATGCGTAAGAAACTATGTCCATTGTCGCCATTCACGCTTAAGCCACTGACCATTTTGCGATGAGACACGAAGAGCCCCGGGGACAAAATACGAAAGATACATTTTATCCAGGAAATTTGCAACACAGAGGTAGTTTTACATATATAGGTACACAGTCCTACTAGGAAAAAGTCACGAGCTACAATACAACTACAAATGAATCAATGTTTATATTTTGAATACGTACGTATGTATTTTTATTCAATACAATTCTTGTAGTATTTTATAACAATAACACTGTAGCCTGTTCGTGACATTCCGAGTACCGTCTATAGCTATTGACCATACTGTAATAATACTAATAATGGTAGTTGTTAATGCTCCGTTTGTGTCCTTTAATATGTAAATAGGATGCTATTGCTAACTTACCATATACTTACTTACTTACCTCATTCGTTGTAATTTTAAATGAACGGTACGTGAAAGATATATTTACACTTTTAAGTACATCTTATTTCCTTGGGATAAGGTGAGAAATATATTGATTTCTTTGACGTCGACTATATAATGTAAATAGGTTGGCTGTCCAAATCCAATTGGAGAACTGAATATTGTGTTGTTGAAATTGTTGATAGCTTGTTGAGGGACGTTGGTTTAGTTTCAGCAATCTTTTATTTATTTATACCGCGATGCGACGGTGGTAAAGGAGTGTACGGCTACTCTATAAGAGTGGCAACCCTTTATTAATTTGAAGATTCGTTGCGTCGGCATTTAGATACTAATACAGATTCCTCACTCTCAACAGTCTCAACACAGAGCATTTTTGGGAGCTCTGGCGAGGTGGGTGGTACTTCCCCATCAGTTGGGTTGGGCTGCTCCAAATATGAGCGAGATGACAATCCATTGTACCCTACCTCTCTCGTTTCTTAGAAAATGATCACATGTTTTTGTCTAATAATTGATTAAGTTGTTTGATCCTCTGTTGATATTTCTGGTCGTCACATGTATGTTTTATATCTTATTAGAACTTCCCATTTCGGAAACTGTCAAGTTAAAGTTAATTTACGAGTCCAACATCAGACTTAGTTCACAAATTGTCTATTATTCTGGAACATACTTAACTTAGGTACAGTCAGCATCAAAAGTAGCTACCTACGCAAACGAAGAAGTCAAAAATCTTTATTAAAAGGGAATAAGAACTTTTGACGTCTTCGATTGCGTGGTTAATTTTGATGCTGGCTGTACTTTTTAAAAACAGGGAGCTCACTTTGCAGCTCGGATTTTACAAGGCCTCTCCGTTGGAAGTTAATGATTTGGGTCATTGTCAGTCACACAAACAAAAATCATCTTTCCTGTGGTCAATAGTTAAGGGCGTTTATTTATAATATGTTTTTATCATATATAATATAGGTGTAGGCTCAACATTTATTATTACTTCAAAAGAAGAAAGGCAAAAAATATGCCTAATGACGATTCAGATATCACAAAAAATTACGAACCTACAACCGTTTCAATGTTGCTTGTTAAAGAGAGAAAACGCTAGGGGATCGTGACGTCAAGATCCTCGAGCGTCATAGTAAATGACAATCGTTTCATATGAAGGTGCGTTTTGCGAAAAGGGATAGAACATGCCCCCTCTTAAAACTTTGGACACTTATAACTTTGTGATTATTTAACTTATTGCGTTGCTTTTTTCTCCATTTGACTACATGTTTAATCCTTTTTCGAGAAAATACAACATTATTAATTATTTTATTTAGTGTCTACACCCCTATTATAGGAGAGGCAACGCCGTTTATGCGGATTCAGAGTTCAACCAAAAATTACACTTTATACTAGACCTTAAATTGGGCAATGTCCACCGGAAAGCTAACCTAAAAATCTTACAATGACCCGTTTACGTTTAAAATAGTAGTTTATGTGACTGTACATAATGAGGGGCATCAAACACGAGTGTGGGTTGAAAAACGAGCCGAAGGCGAGTTTCATAATAACATCACACGAGTGTTTTAATACCTAATTATGTACAGTTACATACACTATTTTATCTACCCACATGTTATAAATCCTCAATGATGTGTTCGGGAACCATTAGAATAACCTGTATTGCACCGCCATGGCCGACTAGATTTCAAATCATGACCGACAACATCATGCTGCACGACGCCATCGCCAACACCGGACCTGATTTCCATAATAACATCGATTGTCGATGCTATTATGATTTTTCATACATTATAATAACACTGGCACAGATAAAACGCTGATGTTACGTTACTGGTTGCAATTATGGTGGTCGTTATATAAGGTTTCCGAACACATTCTAGAGGATTTATAACATGTGGGTAGATAATAGTATTTTATGCAACTGTTGTATAAGAAGGGTCTTAAAAGGCGAGTGGCGTGGGTTGCGTTGCGAGCCTTGGCGAGCATCGCAATAAAAGACGCCACGAGCGTTTTTAGACCAGTTATACACCGTTGCATACAATACTTTTTCTACGACAAATTTTAAATCAATCGCAGACTACAGAATAGTTCAACTTTTCAGGCAGCAAGTTTTCTATTCGTACTTTTGCTACTCACGCAATTTCTTCAGGAGTGCAGTAATTAATTACTTCGACCATTTTAAAAGGAACGTACACTTTTGTCTTCACAAACACGAATAAAATCTTAATCGTTTAGGACTAATAGTTTATCATCTTTTGTCTTTTCATTTTGAACTGTATTTTGGTGGGAAATCGGAAATGTGACAGCTTTTGCTTATGGTTTGATTTGTTTTTAATTTGTTTGCACTTGCCAATTCGAACTGTTTATTTTTATAAATAATACCAAAAATTTATAGAACATGTAATTTAACACACAATAGATGATGATTAATTATTATTGTAGTAAATAATTTATAATATACAAATGTTAAATCGTAAATAAATACTTTTATTTCGAAATATTTGTTTATGAAGTTGGCACTACTGCAATATAGCGGCCGATTTAAAAAAAAGTAAAACAGTGCTTTTATGAAAAATGTATGAACCAAAAAAGTACGCTAAACAGTGCGTTTTTGGGCCATAGAGCATAGAGTTTTTCGACGACTTATTAGTGGTGTCATTGTATTTGAGCTACAGCCTATTTAAATGACAGATAACGGTACAGGAGTAGATAAAAATATAAATGTCACAATAATAAAGAGGGACGGCACTTTAAATAAAATAAAACCAAAACTAACAATAATCAATGAATGGCACTTTAATACTTACAGAAGCATGAATAAAATAAAATATTTACATAATGTACTAGGCGCACATACGTTACTAGGATATCAATCAATATCGTCCGTAGATGGTCACAGTGAAGTTCAAACCGCCGCCTCGCTGACTCTTCAACTTGATCTTCACAAATCTCTGCCCAATGCCGCCAGCTGAAACGGTGGGGTAACCTCCTGAGCCGTCGCGGTCGTTGTCCCTGATGTGGATTGCTCTTATATACGCGAAGTTATGCATTCCTGGTTCCGGGTATTCGATGACGCTGGTCCTGACGAAGAGTGGGAATCCATATTTGACTTCGTTGCTCTTGTATAAGGCCACGTCTCCGTATGTGGTCTGACCCAACACAAGGTCATGGCTCTGGCAGGAGTACGACGCGAAAAGGCACAGGAACGTAAAGACTGTTAACGCGCGCATTTTGTTCGTTCGTTTGAGGTGATAATGAAACTACGTTCTTTTATATACGAGGATGGTGTTATGCAGGAGAGCAAAATGCAAATAGCTGTTATCACAAGTTTATCTTTGGATATGGAGGCACACAATTTTGTGTACCGGTAGTCATATTTTGCAAACTATGTATCTACGAGTATAACGTTAATTAAATTTGATTGGGAGATATTTTTTCAACTTTTAGTAATAGGCTTAATTGTCATTATTTATCTCAGTTTTTAGGGTTGCGTACTCAAAGAGTAAAACGGGACCCTATTACTAAGACTCCGCTGTCCGTCTGTCTGTCTATTTGTCTGTCTGTCTCTATGTCTATCTGTCTGTCCGTCTGTCACCAGGCTGTATCTCAACAACCGTGATAGTTAGACAGTTGAAATTTTCACAGATGATGTATTTTTGTTGCCGCTATAACAACAAATACCTACTAAATAAAAAACAGTTTTTTTTTTGTATACGTACATTTTTTTTTTACAATCTTACACAAATTGGCTTAGTCCCAAACTAAGCAAAGCTTGTACTATGGGTACTAGACGACGATAAACATACTTATATAGATAAATAAATACGTAAATACATAGAAAACATCCATGACTCAGGAACAAATATTTGTGCTCATCACACAAATAAATGCCCTTTATTACCAGGATTCGAACCCGGGACTTCCGACTTCGTAGGCAGGGTCACTACCAACTAGGCTACAGGAGGCTCCCATACAACAAACGTCGTTTTATAGCCGTTTTTATAGATAATGGTACGGAACCCTTCGTGCGCGAGTCCAACTCGCACTTGGCCGGTTTTTTTTTCTTCGTCTCTTTACTGCAAGAAGTTACAAAAACTATTTCTTTTACTTATTCTTGGCAACCAGGTATGCCAGCGTCTATTTATTTATGCAGATATGTATCGACGGCAATGAAAAAGGTTTTTAAATAAACCATGTGTAAATATATGATATACACCATCTTAGCTCTTCATGGCATAGAACCGTCCCTTAACGACAACAAGTCCATCCATCAGCGTCCAATGTCACGAACACAAACACCGTCATAATCATAAGATCCCCATGCACTTCCTTACTTATGCACACCTACTTTCGCTGCTTGCGTATCTGTTGCATAAACTACCTAATTGCTTTAATAACCTTTTCACCGCTATTGACCGATCTGGAATATTGTCCTAGCAACGCCATTACGTCACGAAGCATGTATTAACCACTCCTGATGTGGCCGCATTAAAACCTACGTATGGTCACCGTGGGACGACAGACCACAACCCCACACCATGATCATGAGAACAAAAAAGGAAACAAGATAAAACAAATGAACAAAAAACTAATAAACAAAATATTCGTAATAGAAGGAAATAGATCAACACAAAGAACAGCACATGATCACGAATTGTGGAAGTCTCTATGGGAGGCCTATGCTGTAAAGCAAGACCAAATGGAAACAGAAGAGTAAACACATATTGTAAATTACATATATTTAAATTTGGTTAAATAAAGGCTGTATTATTATTATTATTAGTGGTATAAGACCCAACCCAATCTCATCTCGCTCTTAAGCAAGCTCGCTTTGAAGCAAGCTAACTACGGAAGACCTTCATGCACCTTCCAGACGGCAACAGCTATAATGTCATTTTACTAGATACACAGTTGTGTCAGGCATCGAATTGTTGTAAGTTGTGTTGTATTCCTGGTGGCGAGTAATCGACACAGTCATGACTTCGGGCGACAACGGCAGCTTCAGCGAAACGACATACGTGGGAGCGAGAGATCAGAGCGCGGCCTCTCGCTCCCACGTATCACGCACCGCACCGTTACCACTGCCACCAAAGTCATGCCCACAAAGCTCCTGAGAAGCGTAGTGTTGACGGAATCGTGACTCGAGGGCAGCGGATCCTCCCTCACATACCTTTAAATGCCAGTTCAATGAAACGACCCCGACCCTAGATTTACAACCCATGGGCCGTTAAATTCAGACGGGTCATATGCTTGCCCCATCGTGGAATAAATCATAAGCACCGTAATAAGTAAGTAAGTAATGCTGTCTCAGGATAACAATAGGAATTGTGTATTATATTATAGTTAATGTGGCGTGTCATTGCAACTAATCATCACAAGTACAGTCACCGTCATCAATATATGATGGAACAAAGGCTGGACAAATATCTGATGACAACTCTATTTCTAGAGTCGTTAGAGCGTGTCAGATATTTTGCGGCCTTTGATCCATCATATATTGATGCCGGTGACTGTACCACAACAACATACAACTCATAATATATGAGTACTAAGAATTTGTTAATAGTAGTTTATGTGACTGTACATAATGAAGGGCATTAAACACGAGTGCAGGTTCATAATAACATCACACGAGTGTTTTAATGCCTAATTATGTACAGTTACATACAATACTTTATCTATCCACATATAATAAGCCTCCATGATGCATTCAGGGGCCGCATATTATGACCGGCATCGCGGCGTTGTTTTCTTGCAGCTGTCATAGGTTTTTTTTTAATTCAGAGACAAACTAGAGTCGGATCCAAATATCATATCGTTCGATATCTTACTTACGTGCGACATTTGTCAAATTTGTATGCAAATTGACAATTCATTTCGAAATAAACGTCATCTCGACTGATAGGTATTAGAATAGAGGTCAAATCAAATTTCTTTGATTTTCAGATATGTTCGAAATTTAAATGAAATAATATGATCGAAATCTATCTTGTTATTATTAAGCAATAATAACATTTTCACAGATAAGAAATTTGTTCTAACAAAACAGTCTATTTTTATGGTGGTCATAATGTGCGGTTCTTGAACGCATCATGGAGGGTTTATGATATTTGGATAGATAAACAATAGTAGATTGTTAACCAAGGGTTGAAAGTAACCCATTGCACCCAAGATATTTCTGGCGCTCAAACGAAGTGAGAGCGCCAATAGTCCGAGGGTGAAATGGGTAATTTCACCCGAGTTAAACACTCTACTTTTCATTTCGACTTTGAGGAAAGTAAAATACTGCACGTGCATTTTATAAAACAATATATTAAGAGTAATCAGTTAAAATACACATACTGCCAACTTTAGAAAAGTTTAAAAAACGTATCTGATCTAATTGTTTTAATCTTATTTCTTGTATTTATATAATTCTATAAATAAATGTATAGAATTATTTTCTTAATATGAAATTAATTAATTATTCGATTTTAGATAATTATACAGTCGCCATCACATACATCGGAGCAAACAAGCACGTCACAAACATCGGAACACACCTCTATTTTCAAGGCATTAGGGTGCATGTGCCGATATTTTTGAACACCTAAAGTGTACCTATGTATGTGATGGCGACTGTACCTAAGTAAAATTATTAAAACTATATCCAACCTCTAACCTTTTTGTACTGGCCACTTGCCACGGCCTACTCGATTGTAATCGATTGTAATCGAGTAGGCCGCGACGCAACTAATCTAGACGACCATGCCGAAACGTGAAAAAAAAAGTTTCATAGCATTATGGCGGGCAGCCGATATTTACAGAAATGATTTTGAATGTTGATTTTCTGTAATTAGGAAGAAAAATACCAACAGTAAAAGGATTTTTATCAACATCGTCGTAATGAACCCGTCGCTTAATGTATAGCTGAGTTTTGATATATGTAAAGCTTTTATTTATATAATATGAAGTAACTCAATTATCTTTGACTCCGTGGCTGACCGTAACAATTAAAAAAAAATTACTTTCCACCCTAGGGGAGAAAACGCTATTTTCCACCCGGCTATATGCCCATGAAAAGTCAACTTTCTGAACAGGAGAGATGAAAAATTTATTACTTAAGGAAGTAGTGAAAGTAAACAACATTCATTATTATTTTATGCAATATATATTTTTAATGATTACATTTTTATGTCATACCTACTGTATACACTTGTTTGTAAATATGCTTACACAAAATACATGACACACAAGGAAATATTCAATACCGCCCATAAATGGTCACTGTGAAATTGAAACCGAAATTCCTTTGACTTATCAGTTCGATTTTCACGAATTTGTGCCCAACGCCGCCTGCTAGGATCCTGGGGTAGCCTCCACCGTACCGGTCATTGTCTTTGACTAGAATAGCCCGTATATAGGCGAAGCTCTGCTTCCCTGGTACCGGGTATTCCACAACAGAGGTCCGGACGTGGTACGAGATGCCATATTTGATTTCTTGGGATTCATATATGATGACGTCACGACCAGACGGCTTTCCGAGAACCAAATCGTAGCTTTGACAGGAAAATGTTCCGAAAAAGCTGGCAAGTAATATTATAGTTATCGCTCGCATTTTATGTTCGTTCGTTCGTATTTTTAGTGGAAGTGTGTATGTTATATGTGTATGTGAAGCTATCTTATACGGTTGCGGTTGTAGAATTGTGTTATTCAATAGTGAGCAATTATTGTTTAAAACGATAAATGTAAGAGTTTGCTCTTATACATACGAGTACGTCCAAAATAGGTATTTATAAATTATAAAATACAATTAATTTAAAATGCCCATATTGTAACTAAGATTAGATTGTACATTCAAATTCTTAAAATTTAACAATCATTAAATAACAAAAAAAATCAAATTCTTAAAATATAGGTATATAATATCAATAAACTTTTACGCTAAAATTACGATTCCGCCTAGTTTCCATAAGTATTGGATAACCTTTTTCAGTTCGATTCAAAGTTTATTTCAGGTTTTCTGACCTTTATGTGTTAGTTACATTCTTACAATACAATAGATTAAATTTAGTGTTAGTGAAAAAATAAATAACTACCAAAATACTACTCTCGATACTAGTTTGTAGGTACATAGAATGCCGTGAAATTTGTATGAAGGTTTGTGAAATTCGACTCTTTATTGAATAAAGCGGTCCGCAAACATTGTAGCGGAGACAGTTTGTCAAATGACTCTCACGCGACAAAGACAGAATAATCCTAGACGAAGTTTTAATCCATACTTCCGTGATATACATAAATAACTGCGAGTTAAAAAAAATATATTTTTTAGGGTTCCGTACTCAAAGAGTAAAATGGGACCCTATTACAAACATCGATAATCGACGTTATTATGGAAATCAGTGCTGTTATTCGCTACGCGTTAATGCGGCTCACCCCGCCGGTCACCCGTAACGAAACTAGACCTCTACCTACGCTTAATTACCATGCATCGCGGTGTCAAGGTATAATTGTAGGTGAGCGTTGAGGTGTATAAAACAAGTTACAGAATAGGGGGGCTGGTCCGGTGTTGGGGTGGCGCAGGTCCGGTGGAGTTGGTCATGATTTGAAATCTATAGTCGGCCATGGCGGTGCAATGGCGGTTATTCTAATGGTTCCCGAACACATCATTGAGGATTTATAAGATGTGGGGTGGGTAGATAAAGAAGTGTAGTGTGTACAGTTGTACATAATTATAGGCATTAAAACAGTCGTGTAATCCTATTATGAAACTAGGTAACGCTCGTTTCATAAACCCACACTCGTGTTTAATGCCCTTCATTATGTACAGTCACATAAACTACTATAAATTGTCAAACATAACAAATGCCATCACAGTTGCGATTGCTAGGACTCGCCCCTATTTCACCAAATCGACAATTGTCGCCTGACAATGACAATTCGACTTACATGGCTGCGTCGGCAGGTGAAGGTGGTTGCTGGACAGCTTATTAACCCAGCAATGTACGTGGAATTTTCATTGAAGGTGACAACTGTCAAGATGGTGAAATTGGGCCCGGCACATAGTACTGTTTATGTATTATATGTTGTGCCCTTGTGCCTGATGGTCAAAGCTTTATAAATGTATAAATACGAGTAATTATACGAAACTAAAAAAAACGAGCAGTAAACGTGTAACGTTAAATAATATTTTACCTAAGTACTTAACTAATTGCTATAATAGATACAATTCGGATCTTTCTCGGAAATTCCGTGTTTTAACATATCGGAATGACTTAATAAGTCGAAACAACACTCATGCAAAGCAAACATTCAATATTTACCACAAATGATAGAGTTATTGTGTGATACAACCCTTATCTTAGTGTGTAGGTATTTGATCAGCAAAAGATGGCGTACTGAGCGTGAATCATCAGTAATTCATTACTATTTATGTCATTATCATTACCATTATTATTAGATAGAGGATATATTATAATATATGGCGTCCAAGGGAATGCCCAACCAAAGGAATAGAGGTAAATTAACTAAATTGAGAAGGATCAGAAGACTAATATAATCCTCGACATCTTCTGTCTATATACTTTAGTCGTATTATATCCGTGACGTCAGTTTCCGTTCGTACTACTTACCGACCTAATAATAAAATTAATCAAGATAAACAATATTGATTGCTATATCTTAATAACTGGTCAATTACTTACCCACGATTTACGAGTGAACACTAGTTATAAGTATTTAAACGACGTGAATGTAGATGAAACAAATTACAAATCATTTATTTAAAGTCATTTTAGCTAAATGATGTCATTCTCTCATTAGGTATAGTAAATTGCTCATACTCACATGAAATGAGTAAACACGATACCTACTTACATACCTATGTAACGTAGATATAGGAGGCTATCAGCTGAGTACCTACAAGGTAACGCTTACTTACATTAAAATTAGAAAAATAAAACACAGTTAGTGTTTTACTTATCCGATGCCATTTTGGAAAGGCTGATGATCCCGGTTGTTGTCTACTACATTCACTACCTACTGCTGTAGTTGAACCAAGTTAAACCTTCGGGTGGCTTGAGAACTTCGAACAGTCAAGTCAAGCCAGTCAAGACAAAGCATAATCCCGACGAGTTTTAGTTTTCCCTCTAGGGTGGAAAGCTCAGATGCAGTAGCTGATCCAGGATTTTGGTTTGGGGGGCTTGACACTGTTTAGGGGGCTTGACCCCGCTGAGGTTCAGATTTTGGCAAGGACAGATGCTTTGGGTGGGAGATTCTGACCCCCCTGGATCCGCTAGCGGTCAGGTGGCAGTCGTTTCAGTAAAAACTACAAAGTGCCAAGCAGTCCAGTTCTCGTGAGCCGTGTTGAACCCAAACTTCTTCAGGATACAACTGCGATATTTTTCACCAAGAAGAAGCAGTGAGCTGGTAGCAACGGGGTCACAGGTGGTGGATAATCACACGACTACAAGATATGGTGGACAGCTGCGAATACAGTGAATAAGCAGTCTCTAACAAGCAGCAACTGGATTATCAGTAGTTTCAATTTGTATGGCAACGCGAACAGCGCCTCTGGTGGTAACTACTATGAACTACGCGTTGCCATACAAAATGAAACTAAACGCAAACGCGTTCGAAAACGTATATGTATCGGTAAAACGTATACTAGAGCTACAGGAATACCAATAAAAAAGGTGCTACGACAACCATGTGACACTGAGATAACGCCGTAAAATAGGCCCTAGCGTTGGAAAATGATGCTGATATGTAATTCTATCTAGTGAATAGTTGGTCTTTAAGTTATGAATCTTTTTGTGCACACACTGTTTATAATTATAGTCCAGATCTAGACACTAAGCATAGTATGTTACTGAAAGAATGCCTGTAATTTGTGTGTGAGCCTAATAAATAAAAAATAAAAAAATATTTGCGGACAATCTTACACAAATCAACCTAGTCCCAAACTAAGCAAAGCTTGTACTATGGGTACTAGACGACGATATAGATACTTATATAGAGAAATAAATACTTAAATACATAGAAAACATCCATGACTCAGGAACAAATATTCGTGCCCATCACACAAATAAATGCCCTTACCGGGATTCGAACCCAGGACCTCTTGCTTCGTAGGCAGGTTCACTACCAACTAGGCTAAAGTGGTCGTCAAAACAGCGGCGTTAGTACTGGCACGAGCCGAAGATGCAGAATCTGGATATGTTTCTGACAGTGTAGCAGTGGGCGGGAAACCGGCCATTTTACCGTGGTACGGAAGGCAAATGTGGAAACCACCGTACGTACTTAATATCTAATACTAGTAGCCTGAGAACTTTACGGTTTTTTTGGAAATAATTCAATATCAAGCTGATTTTTTTTTTACGGTTTTTATAGGTGATTTTAAGAACCTATATTTAAAAATATTACGTTTTTGCGGACCGGAAGTACGGAAAAAAAAGTTGTGGCTGAAAACTGGTGATTTTTGTCCGCAAACATGGTATCAGTATTTTTATAATGGAAACTTCTTTGTAAATGCTAGTTCTAAAATGTATGACTTGAATACAAAAATATATGCAACGGGAAATATGAGCTTTTAAATTAAAACGGTGGTTTAAGTTCTTGTCAAATTTACTCAAAGAAAATAATAATATAAGTTTTTTTCAGCTAGACATTAATAAGTAATATTATTTCCAAAAACTATCATTTGAAATAAAACAACATATGTGTTTGGAAAATTGTTTTTTTGTTATTCCGTAATAACATAGATCGCAAATATATATCAGTTGCATTTTTTTCGGAGACCTTTAATTTAAGCCCTCAGAATATCAACGGAACAATAATACAACCAATATTATTTATTTTCGTTAATATACTCACTTACAACTTACACTTCCAATCTGATTTGGACCTAATTGCCCTATAATTAAGGATTATTTTAGAACGCACGGCGAAATGTAGGCATTGAGTAGCACGTGCTGTGCCGCCACCTCCAAGGCCAAATTTGTATTGTCGCTTCGCTTGTTCATGCAAGGTCCGTGATTTTTGAATTGATACCTACGCTACGTAGCCCTTGCCCTTGCTCTTGCCCAATAAATTTTTATTTTAGTGATTTTAATGTTTTTTTGTAAATTGTGTTACGTAGGTAGTTCTTTGGGGGAGGCATATATCTCCAGCAGTGGCTGTCTTTCGGCTGATATGACGAGTGCCCAGAGGAGAATAGTTACCTTAGAGCGTTTTAGTTATTTGGCCGATGACAATAAGTAGTCATCGCTTGCGGTCGAGTGCTAACCTTACCCTTACGGTGCCGTCTCATAAGACGCGCACATATTCAAAATATTTTACGGCGCCCGCTGTGAAGCTGTGGAATGAGTGGGCCTTGTATTGTCGCTAAGACAGTCCCAGTCTGTTGCATTGTATCATCATCGTTAATATCATCATCGTCCTAAAGTGTGCCACAATGAACGGCCCTGTGCCACCCGCATCCAGCGGACCCCGCGACCTTTACCAGGTCATCAGTCCAGCTTGTGGGGGCCTACCCACGCTGAGCCTTTCGGTACGTGGTCGCCACTCGAGAACCTTTCCGCCCCAACGGCCATCGGTTCTACGTGCAATGTGCCACTTAAGTGTAGCGATTCGGAGGGCTATCGACCTTGGTTCTGCTGCGGATATTTAGTCTCATTTCTGATGCAATCACGCAGAGAAACTCCCAGCATAGCCCTCTCCATTGCCCTTTGGGTGACTTTGAGCCTTCTTATGAGGCCCATAGTAAGACCACGACCACGTTTCGGTACCTTACGGCATTGCATCACTCAAGCGTAATTTGAAGATGTGGCTTTCCAACGACATGTGAATAAGATGAATACTTTATTATATACCTAATGTATATATGTATAGTATTTGTACGTATAGTATTAATTAATATAATTGTATTTTTCTTAGATGTGTGTGTTTTCTTGGTTTGTTCTATATCTTATTGTACACGGTGTAAGTTTCTATATACAGGGTGAAATTTTATTAACCGTTCAAATTTTCACAGTGGATGTCTTAGATTAGAGAAAAACAAAAATACGTGTTTTTTTCTTTCAGTATCTTTCAATAAGTACTAAATTATTGAGACACAGCAGCCGAAAGATATCCTAAAAAACTATGCGTTTGAGTAACACTCTTATATCTCTAAAACCTACTTAAGAGCGTTCAATAAAGCTCTAGTAATACTTTTGGAGTTATTTTATTTTCTTAACTATAATATCTATAACACTATTAGGTCCAACTGAGATAGTTATTACTCACTTATAAAGATTAAGGTTATAATAAAACCCTCAGCTAACACCAAAATATTAGTTGTGGACTTACCTACATTACATCTCAGTAAAGAGTCCCCAGGACGCACGATTCTCATTTTAAAACATCATGCTGGAATAAGAAGAAACTTTATATACACAATGGGATGCGTCATATCAACATAGGTCGGAAATATATACTAAAGTTCTTTTCAGTCTATTTTACTCCTTTTGTTGTGTATACACAGATTCGAGCACCCTGTTTTAAAACGAAAGCCAGAATGCGTTTTTATAGACGAATCACGCTAGAGCTCGATAAAAAAGTAATAATTATACGTTTAATTTATTTTACTATAATTATTACTTTTTTATGGGTCTAATAAAACTATTTAGGAATTAAATAAACAGTTTTTTTATTAGAATCAAAACAATAACGCTCATCAGCAGAAAAAAAATTGTAAGCTTGGCAGCTGACTCTAAATTAGACAAACTGAAATACTCTCAAGAAATAAACATAATATAACTAATATAATTATGCGGGAGCTAAAACAATCTTATCTAGGTATATTTTCTTGTTATGATCGTTATATGTTGTCTCTGTCAATGAAAAAGTCATTAATATGTAGCATAAAAGCGTTAACACGACTTTTAACAAAACGGGAAATCTTGCAGTAGGTATTTGTTACAATTAAAAGTAATGAATCGAATTCTTAAATTAATTACAATCTAAGAAATACAGAAGTCTTAACTACTCAAATCACAGTTTGGTTTATCCAATAGCCTTTTATCTTTTTCATGGTCAGTTTCAGATGGGTTGTGGATCTGGGACACTGCGAGAAGCAGGCATGTTTATAACCTTATCATCACGTGTCTGTCATATCGACTGGACTCATTTACTGGTTAATTAACTAGTTGATGTGACTGACACGTCACGATAAGGTTATTTCACCATTGTATCTCATAGTGTCCCACACTCACTACCCATCATCAATTGACCAAGCTTTAGAAGTATAAACATACACAATGAACGCTAAACATTTCTGTCACATTAATGTGTATAAATAATTAGGTAGATGACATCAATTAAATTAGTCTTACGATATTATAAAATAATATCACATTCTATAAAGATATCAGAACTTCGAAAACACTAATTATCATGATCTGAATCGCACGTTTCGATCACAATTAATATATCCTCATCATCAACTTGTACGTCAGAGTGATGCTCATTTATATTTCCATTTAATTCTATATTGGAAATGGCTAAAGAATCATCGTCATTTTCTAATTCATTATAGCTAGTAACTTGATCCTCATCATTTGGTAACGTATTTGCGTCTTCATCATCAGATGAGTTGTCATAGGCAGCTGTACCCTGACATCGAATGTTATTGAGAATATATGTAAGCCATATTATGCCCTATATGTTACTGAGGTGTCACGTTTCTGGCTTTAGCCAGCACAAAATTACAGGATGTTGAAAATGGCTTCAAGAAAAGGATGGTACGGCTGTGCCTCTTTGTTTTGCACGACTTAGCGGGGGCACTGCCGTTATAGTATGCCGTATAGTTGCAGCAATGGTTTATAAAACAGTGTTGGTATCATTTGATTAGAAATATAAGAAGACGAAGATCGTCACTATTTCAGATATACTTGTTATAATAGCACAGAAGTTAAGTACGTTTTTGTTTTCAGAAATGGCATATTTTATTTATACCTAATGCCTGGGAATAAAATTAACAGTTAATATTCATTCACCCTGTATAATGTACATTTGTAAATTAAAAGAAAAATAAATCATTAAATTGTTTTGTTAATTACGCTAAATCGTATTTTTTATGTAAATGATGTCATGCTTTTGTATGTCCGGCTGTCAAGCTGTTCTCTCTATAGGTCGCATCTGTCAACCGATTCTCGTAAAATTTAGTTTTCTCGGTTTCCGCTTGGGCAAAAATGCTTTTGTATGTCCGGCTGTCCGACTAGGTCGCATCTCTCAACTGATTCTTGTGAAATTTTGTGACCGAGTTCGATATTTATACCCCTTTTTGACCGAGAAACAAAACAAGCAAATAATATTTTTAAAGCAATTCAAATTAGCATTAAACAGAATTGACTTTAAATCTTACTAGCTTCTGCCTGCGACTTCGTCCATATGGAACTTGTTTATATCGTAGCTCCATACAAACTTTCACCCCCCACCTCAACTCCCCATAAAACGATAAACAAAGTTGTTTAGTCAATAATATAAAAATGAAATTAAAGATAAAAAATGTAAACAAATATGTTGCCACTGCAATAAAATCAATCCCAAGAAGTGGAAACTAAAAATTCGTTAAATACGCAAGTTAAAAAATAATGCGACTAATTTATACGTAAAACAATGCCTGGAAAATATTCGTAAATATTTAAATAAGCAAAATGAAAACGTTATTATTTTATATTCATAAATATGTGCAGTTTATATTTACGCCACTGGCAATGGTTAGGAATTATAAACCTTTGGTTCGTAATTTAATTAATATACCTGGATATTCCTATTCCTTATTCTTAATGTTCAAAGAAGGTTTAAAATTGGTGACGCCTCAAAGATGGAGTGATTGTGTGGCTCATGTAATAAAAGTAGAGGATAACTTGTGCCAACTCGACCACCTAATAGACAATGTAACAGAGACATAATTAATAAATGTAACTGAGGAGGATTCGACGTCTTCCTCAGAAAACGAGAGTGGAAGTGAATAAATAAAAATTAAAAATCTAGTGTTATTTTTCTTTGTGTTTTTCTGTCCTAATAAGACATATAATAATCTTGCTTCCATCGCTTGGTGTGGTTCTAGTGGCTGCAGGCAATAGGCTTTTACTACGACATTAAAGTGATCAAAGTAAAATATAAGATTGTTTTAAAAGTAATTTATATTCATTAGTTAAAACAAAAACCTGGTTGATTGCCCCTGAGACGTCACTTTGACGTTGACAGTTCTTTGTTTACATTTTTTATCTTTACTTCACTTTAGATTTTTAGGTGCTAATAACTTTTTACGTTAGCAATATTTCTTAAAAATCAAAACGTACAGACTAGTTTTTTATTATATCTACAACATATCCAAAAATTATAAAAATCGAACTATGTTTACGGGGTGAAAAACGTTATCGCTTTTTGTATGAAAATTTCATCATGGTTTCTGGGGACTGACGTATAGAAAGAATTGATGCATTCAGTTTTAATATAAATAAAAAATATAGAAAATAACAGCGGCGCTAACACGAACTTCGAATCCAGAACTTCGTATGTCTCCGTCTCTGTCGCTCGAGTACCATAAACCATAAGTGCGATAGAGACGGAGATATACGAAGTTCGTGGTTATAGCTCTCCCGTAGGATAGGATCCGAAATAGTCCGATTTGATTCAGGATCCGTACAAGATCCGCCAGAGGTCTGAATTATCCGAAATCGGACCAAAAGATCCGCACCGGCAACACTGCTTGTCATTTGTTCACCCGCGCGCGCCTCTTGCCGCCGCGCCGTACCCTTCCGCTCACCGCGCATTCCCCTCTCGCGCCTATTGTAAGTGATGAATGATGATATATTTAAAACCACTTAATATGTATTTTAAGGTGGTTTATCATTTCATTTATTTCAATTTGACCTTTAGGAAAGATCTGTGTCTATTGTTTGACTGATATATTTATTTCGCACGACTTTTTCAAACTTTTTATAACTTTAGGTATTTTGGGTGTATTCAGTATAAAAAGTGTCTAGTCACGTAAAAGAGACATATATAAACCATAACTATAATGATACCTATTATGCTATTATCGGTATGAATTTTTAATTTTTATTTTAATAAAAATATTATGAATTACGAATTTTCATCATCAAGTGTATTTTACATGCATCACAAAGAACATAAATAGAAGTAGTATATCATAAAGTAAATAATTCTTATATCATTTTCGCCTGATTTTTACGGAATTTATATAGATTACTTTGAATTATTTTGTACCGTTGCAGTATTAAATTTAGGTGTATTATTAATGAATATTTAGTCAAATTACCCAACCTATTTTTTGGTGTAAAAATATGGCTGATATCTATATATTGTTGTGTTTTCATAGAGAGAAACCGTAAAGTTCTCAGGCTATAGCTGCCGGCGCAGAATCACCCGCGTATTGCAAAGATCGCAGGCAAACCCGCGGAAATAATATAGCCAGAAAGTCCATTCTACACGCAGGAGAAAAAAAAACTGAATTCGGATAAAGGATGACTCATCACGCTAGAACGGGCCGTGTCCGGCCCGGGGCGTTTTCTATGAAAAACGACGGTGTTTTTGAGCGGCCGAGCCATACCAAAGCCCGGCCGAGCCACGGCCGGGCCGTGCCGACACGGAGCCGCTTCCGAGCCTCGGCCGTGGCTCGGCCGGGCTTGGGTATGCCTTGGCCGCACAAAAACACCGTCGTTTTTCTTAGAAGACGCCCCGGGCCGGACACGGCCCGTTCCAGCGTGAGTCATCCTTAAGCGGTTCCGGAGATTACCCATTACATACAAACTTACAAGGCTACTTCACAGACTATTCCTCTTTATAATATTAGTATAGATTGGTTAATGGAGAACTGACGGCTTCTCCACCGACAATGATTCAGGCATATCGACCAACGACCACATTTCCACTTGCTTGTTATGAATTTAGCCCTACATTCGTTTATTAGAGATAGTATGAGATAGGATGCGCTGTGTTGGGAGTGAGGGACCTGCATTTCTCTATCTGCCAACACAGTGAATTACCCTGAGAACTTTACGGTTTCGCTCTATGAAAACATAACAATATATCGATATCAGCCATATTTTTACACCAAAAAATAGGTTGGGTAATTTGACTAAATATTCTTTAATAATCCACCTAAATTTAATACCGATACGGTAAAAAATAAATTCCGTAAAAATCAGGCGAAAATTGTATAAACTTTCTTTACTTTATAATTGACTACGTCTATACACGTTCTTTGGGATACGCGCGTAATCCACTTATTTTTGTTAATGAATAAACCTTTCTATAGGACAGATGAAATTAATTATTATCTCAAGGTCGTAAATATTAAACTAAAATGCCGTTATTTCCTGATGCATATATTTTTGGATTCAGGTCTCCAAATGTGTGCTCTCAAACATATTTTCATTATAAAAATACTGATAGCATTTTTGCTTGCGGTAAAAAAAAAATTCTTAACTTCCGGTCAATAGAATTATTGATTTCAATAGTAAAAGTTGTTTAAAGTATAATAAAAAACATATAAAAGCCGTATACAAATAATTAGCCTGATTTTGAATTATTTCCAAAAAAACCGTAATTTTCTCAGGGTAAATCCTCAAGTGAATAAAGGTTCGTCAACGCGCTTGTGATTCTTCTGGAGTCACAAGTGTCCATAGGCTACGGTACCAGCTTAACATCAGGCAGGCCGTAAGATTGTTTGACACCGTCGTTGTATAAAAAAAAGAAAAGATAGGTATTTGTTTGGCGTATTGCCGTACGGTACCTAACTACCTATAGTACAAGTGTATTGACTCGTATAAACGTATTATATTAATTCCTGTTCATATAACGTTTTATTATTCGATAGAAACTCATATTATTCCGGGTTCCTTTTATGTCGTATCCTCGCAATAATAAGGTTATCAAGCTTATATTTATTCTATCGGGTTATTAAATGGGAGATCTGGTAAGATTTGTCTGCTGAAGGCTGCCATCGATAGTAAGAAGTATGTTATATAGATTAAAAAAGTATATTTGCCGAAAAGGAAGCGAAGGGTAGCCTACAAAAACTTCCTCTCAAAACATTTACCCTGATCACATCTTGCATTACCGTTTACATTTAGGTACACCTATTATACCTATACACTATGTATCAATTTCCGTAATAAAACGACTTCAGTCTTATGAAGATTTTAAAATTGTCTAGTTGCAATTTTTCCATTGTTTCGGTATTGTCCTGTTATGTACCTATGTAAAATGGTGTAGTGGTACAGTCGGTCTTATAAGTTGCTGAACACCTAAGTACCTTGTCGTTTTCACACGTTCGAAAACTTCATATGGCTGTTTAACATGACATTTAATGCGACATGGTACAAAGGTGTTAAGCCATTTGTGAGGCTGACCGTACCCGTATTAAGTATAGGGTCACCTTCAGATCCTCTCAATTCCTAAGTCTAAGGCCTAATATCTACTCTATGTGATCTGATCTGGCATTAAATAAATTTATGAGATACGAGTTCGGATATTACTCATTTATTCACAAAGAATAACAAGAGTTACGTCTGTGTCATGACGTCAGGAGTTAGTTTCTCAAGGTTGCAACCAATGATGTAATATACAGGGTGACTGGCAATTCGACCTATTCCTTGAAAGGGGTTATACTAGAGCTAATTTGCAACAATTTATGTCCAGTCAACCAGGGGTCAAAAAACGTTTTTTTTTAATTTTTCGAGTTTTTAGTTTGTTTGAAAAAAAATCGCCTTGCAGCCTTAAAGTGCTGATTGTGACAAAAATGTTTTTTTACCATCCAAATGGAAGTACTTTTGTCACAATCACCAGCTTAAGGCTGCAAGGAGAATTTTTTTCATACAAACTAAAAACTCGAATATCTCGGAAACCAGCGAGTTTCGACCCCTGGTTGGCTGGACATAAATTGTTGCAAATTAGCTCTAGTATAACCCCTTTCAAGGAATAGGTCGAATTACCAGTCACTGTATAAAATAGTAGTAGATATGTTATAAGCGCTCCAAAAGTGGCACACTAAAACCCGGCTAATTGACACGGCTTGCCATAAACATCCGCCCCGAACGTGCAGGCATCTTTTGCTAATATGTCAACCTCCTCATTCCCTCTTAGTCCTACGTGTGCGGGTATCCATTGCAACTTCAAGGTCACGTCCTCCGGTATCGTGTTTAATTTATCCAACACAGAGTAAGCTAGTGCTGTACATCTGTTTCCAGAGGCGCAGCGAGCTACATTTTTTTTTTTTTTTTTTTTTAACCCAGGGAAAATCTTCATAGATTCCATCGCGCTTTGGGGAAGCGCGGTGGATATGCCGGATTCGTACCGGCTAAAAACCCTGGGGAGTTCTTCCCACTGCCTGTGGCGGAGTCACGGGAACGCTCTCGCACACATCCGCGACTCCGCCAGCAGTTGTCCAGCTCACCGGACCCACCTGTGGGGGATTTTTTTTTTTTTTTTTTTTGAGTGTTCCCCCCCACCATCATTTGTGGCGTACGTTTTTTTTTTTTTTTTTCCCGCGCGCCCTCCTGTTCTGGGACCTCGATCCGCTGGGCGACAGTTGTTCCCATGCCTGTCACCCGGAGGTCCTTGCTATGGGGGCAGCCGGCGGTTATGCGCCTGCCGTCTGCGCCCGGGGCGCCTGCGGCGCCGTTGGTCGGACGCATTTGAGTCCTCCCTGGCCCGTTCCGCTGTCTCCTTCTGCCGCATTACCTCCTCGCAAAAGGAGACTGCCACCTGCCACGATCTCTCGCTGTCGACCATGGATTGAATCACGGCCGGCAGCGATATATCGGGTCCCACTGCAAGTGAGAGGCGAGCTCTCTCTTCGTTGAAGGCGGGACACACTTCCAGCGTGTGCTGTGCTGTGTCTTCCGCCCCTCCACACTGGTGACAGACGGGTGTCGGTTCCCTCCCTGCGATCTTCCACAGATACCTCCCGAAGCAGCCATGCCCCGTGAGCATCTGTGTGACGTGGAAGGAAACCGCACCCCACTTCCTATTGAGCCATGCCTGCAGGACAGGCCGCACTGCAGTTATGGTCCAGTGGCCAGCTCTCGGCTGCTCTAGAGCTTCCGTCCACTTCCGGAGAAGAGTTTGGTGAGCGTCTTCTCTCCATCGCCTTATCTCCTCGAGGCCTGGCTGGTCTCCTCTGTGGCGGGACTCAGCTGCCCGACGGTACACTTCCGCCAGCACCTCGGCGTCCAGCTCCCAGGGTGGGGTGCCCGCCAGAACGCAGGCCGCCTCAAATGAGATGGTGCGATACGCTCTCGATACCCTGACCGCCATGACCCTTTGCGGTTTCCGCAGGTGGGCTTTGTTCTGGTAGGCGGACAGGGCGTCCACCCAGATGGGTGCCCCGTACAGGGCCATCGACCGCACTACGCCCGTGTACAGTCGGCGGCAGCCTGCTTTCGGCCCGCCCACGTTCGGAAGAAGCCGGCTTAGGGCGGAGGCTGCACTCACGAGCTTTGGGGCCAGTCTCCGGAAGTGCTCCTTAAAATCCCATCGGCTGTCGAGGACGAGTCCGAGGTACTTAATCGTCTTCTCGACGCCAACAGATACTCCGCCGACAACAATCTGAGCACCAGGTGGGGGCGCCCTCCGAGGTCCGTGGAAACACAGGGCTTCTGACTTTTGCAAGGCGACCTGTAGTCCCAGTTTCCGGATTTTTTCCACTACGTGGGCCACGCCCGCCGTTGCCAGGAGGGAGGCGTCTCTGAACGTGCCACCACGGGCTGTAACGAGAGTGTCATCGGCGTAGCACGTTAGTTCAACCCCCCGCAGGTTGGCGCTGCGCAGCACCCAGTCGTAGCCGATGTTCCACAGGAGCGGTCCTAAGACTGAACCCTGTGGAACACCGCACGACACGTTCTTTTCTACCCACCGATCTTTGGTGGGGTATCGGATAGTCCTCTCCGACAGATATGCGGCCACAACCTGGCCCAGATACTCCGGCACGCGGTGGTATCTGAGCGCCTCTTTGATGGTCTCCCAAGGGAGGGTGTTGAACGCGTTAGCGATGTCAAGAGATACCGCCAGCACCACCTCTCCCTGGGACACTGCATCATCCGCCAGGGCCCTCACCCGCGCTATAGCGTCGATGGTGGACCTGCCCCGACGGAAACCGAACTGGCACGCGCTCAGATCTGGCCCTGGCCCCTCCAGATGCCGGACGAGGCGGTTCGCGACAATGCGCTCGAAGAGTTTTGCCACCTCGTCCAGCAGTACTATAGGCCGGTAGGCAGATGGTGAGTCAGCCGGTCTTCCCGTCTTTTGGAGCAGAACCAATTTTCCCGACTTCCAGGCGCGGGGTATCTGTCCCTGCCGAAGGCAGGCGCTGAACAGCTTCCTCACTCTTGGCTCCAACGGGCCGAGTGCCAGCACCCACGCACGTCCGGGAATGCCATCTGGACCCGGGGCGGTGTTTTTATGACGAAGCCTCAGTACCGCCGCTCCTAACTCTCCCTCTGTGACCTCGGGGGGAGCGGCCTCCTCGTGCAGCCTAGTCGTTGGTTCCATGCGCGGGGGGGTATGGTCACCCCTCTCTGGGAACAGAGTGTCCACGATCCGGCTTAGGAGGTCCGGCTGGAGACTTTCCGTAAGCGGGGGAGCCCAAGGGCGTAGCTTGCACCTCACCATCTTGTACGGCCTCCCCCACGGATCGCTGTTCAAAGTCTCCAACATTTCCTGCTCCGCCAAGTCCATTGCCTGGCTGATGGCTGCGCACAGGGTTTTGCTGGCCTCCCTGTATTCTGCGTACAGCCTATCCTCTTGGACCCGATCGCGCCTCCTACGCCTCCGGCTCCTAGTGTACAGGCGTCTCGCAACTACACAGGAATTGCGCATCTGCGTGAGCTCTGCAGTCCACCAGTACACGTGTCGCTTCGGGGAGGCCGCTTTGGCCCGCGGCATTGCGGCATCGCAGACCTCCGTCATGGCATCGCCGAGTTTTGCCGCCTCCCGTTCCACCTCCACCGGGTCTTCGGGCTCCTCCATCCAGGCTTGGACCAAGGCCGCCTCGTAAAGAATGTCCCGGTCCAGGCGCTTCAGAGCCCATCGAGGAGCGTCGTCTCTCCGAGAGCGGCTTAGGCTGTCCCGATACGTCGGGTGGGCGGGGACTTCATATCGGATATATCTATGGTCCGATAGGGTCTCCACGCCCTCCATCACTTCCCAGCCCTGAATCCTGCGCGCCAGGGCGGCATTTGCGAACGTGACATCTACGATAGAGCCGCCATTATGCCGCACGCACGTGTCGACCGTCCCTTGGCTCGCTCCTCATATTCCTTGGTTTACAAACGCTACGCTAAGTAGGAAATTAATTAAAATAGGTTTAAGGTTGCGTTCCGGACACATTCCGCTTAATAAATTTGCTTATTTAATGAAAAAAGTACCATCACCGAATTGTGAAATTTGTAACATGTTAGAAGATGTTCAACACATATTGACGGAGTGTGCCCGGAATGAAAACCATAGGCAAGTATTGATCACATCACTCAATATTAATAAGTTAAATGTAGGTGCATTTCAGTGTATACTAGCAGCCCCGACCTCAGAAGAAGCCAAATTTATATATTTATTTGTGCTAGAATACCTTATATAATATAATACCAATACGTAGGTAGATATACATAGCTTTAGTAAATTAGGTTAAGGTACAATGGAACTGACGTAATCTTAAGTGATTAAATGTTCCTAAAACAATAAAGGGAAAAAAAAAAAAAAGTCGGTGTAAACTTTGTTTTTAAAGTAAATTATTATATTACATCATTGGTTGCAACTTATACTTACCTACCGTGCGTATATTATGTTATGTGCATTGTTTGTTTAAGATCTGTATGTACATAGGCACAAACAAGGTAGGTATACCCTGTTCAATACAAAATTAGAAAATTGTGCGTTAATCGTCATGCTATTTCAAGAAAAGCCATTGTGAAACGTAAAAAAAATTGTATTGTTATTATGTTTTAAAAGCACTCAATGATCGAAATAAGTAAAATTAGTAAAATATTTCCGTTTGAAGAACCGCAGACAAATTTGTCCGTTAAAAATCGAATGTTATCTGGATCTGCAATGAATGAGGTGCTACCTACTTAAGTAGGTTTGAACCGTAAATATCTAAATAATGTGCAACTTAATGAAAATACTTAGCTAAGAAAAAAATAGCCATTAGCTAATTGTCCCAATATGGTTGCACCTGCTTAATTTTCTGTGAACCTTACTTAAAGAAAGATAAAAAAGTGCAGCATGAATAAACGGAAATAAACTAAATTAAAACACCGTAAAACAAATAATTAGTTTAATTAACGTACAAAAATAGCTTCATAAATAATCAATACTTTCTCGCGAACTGGCCTTCCTGATACGGCTCGTAAGTATTACCTCCTTTGCTATACAACCTAGCGTTTACATTTGGATCCGCCGCGAACACTTCTATCTCGAATCTGTACCCTCTCAAGATGGAGGGACTCGACAGTCCAACGGTCACAGTTTTCCCACCAATCCCGCCGCTTATGATGCTTGCTTCTCCATCTTTGTCCGGCCTCAGATCGGTGACCAATATTTCCGTGATCACGTTATTACCCGCTGCGGAAATTACAATTTGATCAGTCCTGGTCCATAACGCTGGGTTCGCCTCTTTTATTTCATTATAGATTCGCGAAGAACGCCCATCGGCATAGCCAAGCCGAATATCATTGGCGTTGGCCAATGAAAGTACTAAACTTAAGCACAACACAATTGTCTTCACCATTTTGTCTTTGAGTTTGAAGCTTGAATGAAAGAATCGGACGTGTGTCTGTATTTATATGGCTTCACGTATGTAAGTGAGATCATAATAGAATTTGTGGTTAACAATCAACTGTTAAGTTGGAGCTAAATTCGATACACGCTTAGGTATTGGTTTTACGAGGAAATTGCGTCATTGTCACATGTTGGCGAGATGTTGAGATGTCTACTTGTAAACAACTGTCGTGTAAGTACCTATTCTGTTAGGAGTGACACTGTTTGAGTCATCTGCATGATAGCACAATACCTTTTGCTAGTAGTTTTTTAGTAAAGTTTACTAGATATATAAGTTTATTGACATCTACTATTGACATGAGATTGATACTTCAATCGTTTTGTGGATCTAAGTAAGACGTTTGAAGCTAAATGTATCCTACCTAATAAACCAGCATAATTCTGACCCACGATAACGCTTATTTGCTATTGAATAGAACGATCATAGTATAGTAGACATGACCTCACGGAGAGAACCAAAAGTTTAAAGAATGTAAGGTACTTATGCATGTACTATTCATCTATCTCGGAAATACCTACAATTGCCAATAGACTATCATCTTTACCGCGATGACGAATCGCTCCATATTGCGAGTAGGTAAATGTACATTTATAGGAACGACGAAATCACATAAACGCGCTAATTCATGTAACATGTAGTCGCAATAGAAACATATTCTAGCTACAGATTTATTTGGACCTTCCTAGAAATCAGACGTTTTAAACGATATCAAAGTTTCTGCCCTCCAAAATGTCAGTAACTATCCGAGTACTGCTGGTCGCCTTTTTGCCCCTCCAAGTTTCTTGCCACGATTTGTTCCTCGGGTATCCCGATGTGAATTCGAAGATGATATACAGCAAAGTGCATCAAGAAAACCCTGCGATTTGGGTGCGATGGGAAGACGTCACTGTCAATTGTTCCAGAAACGAAGTCATCAACGCCATCAAGGTGTTGGATCTCCGGCAAGACAAGTGGGGCGAAGCTTACATTAAGAAAGGGGGTATTGGAGAGCATACTGTGACCATAGAGCTGGATAGCCCAACGGTGTTCAGAGGATACAACTTCTGGGTGGAAGTATATGCGATTGAAACGAATTCCTTCCTGTTCAACCATGGGAAGAAGTGACTGGTCTGTAATGTGCTTGTTGGGTTGTGTTTAATAAAGTTGGTGTAGTTTTGTGATTTGTTTTTATTTCTTAGTGTATTTGTATAGTTTTGTGTCGGATTAAATAAGCTACGTACCCTCATGTGTCAATTCAGGACCTATTTAACTTACGAATAAGTAGGAAGAATACCAGAAATTAAACGACGAAATGTTATTCTCTAATCTTGGAACAAAACATCAAGTGTTCAAATCAATAAAAGGCTGAATTACACTAAATTGTAGTACCTAAGTCCTTCACTTTGGTTGTGTTAGGTATAGTAGATAGTAGGTAACTAAATGTTGGTTGGTGATATTACCATTCTCGTAAATAAACAAACATTCTTAAATACGTAACGAGTCCACACGAAGACAAATACATTATTTTCCGTTGCTTTTGTTGCTATTTTATCGTTATCGTTAACGAGACTAATTTGACGACCTACTCTAATTTATCGAAGTTGACTCCTAGTTTTCCAACCTCTGTACTCAATTGTTAACTTAAGACTACTTATATAATATAGCAGTGCTGTGTTCCAAATGTTCCAATTAAAACATCTTTCCGTTTTTGGTTATAACTGATAACGACCTAGTGGTTGAGTTAAGTAAACGGTACAATGCCATTGTTCTAAATAAAATTATGCGCTTTACAGTTACAATTCGGACATCTTAAAAATATCTCAATATACCTTCATCAAATAAACACAAAATTTACAAATTCTGAAAAAGTTAATTATTTACATAATACCAATCTAAGTACTTACAATTATAATTTTATAACGTACGTTTCTTTTGCGTGCCTAGTGGTACGGCCACCGTAGCCTATGGACTATGGACGCTAGCTACTCCTAAGGCAGCATGGAGCATGGCAATTGACCTTTTAAAGATTTATATGAGAATTTGCTGTGCTGATAACATGACTGGGTCATCAATTAAAAGGCTCTGCAACCTCACTCGGACCGGTATGAATTAAATTTGTGACGTAGTAGGCGTATTAAAGTCATATCTATGCGAATAGTAAGCGTAAGCGCCCTTGTGTAACAAAGAGCATTGGTATCAAATTAAAATGAGATTTGTAATTGCAAAATTGAGGACCTCTGTTTGGTAGCTACAATACCACAGACAGACACACAGATATGTATACATATTAAACTTATAACACCCTCTTTTGCACCGCGGGTCACACAAAAGTAGAGATACCTAACCCACGTCCGATACTACTTTATTAGCTTTTAATGAGAGTTTCAATCATAACCTAACAGGAAAATAAGAACACGAAATTACATACCTATTTTATTTGTATCAATCTATATGTTCATCATACCTATCCCTGCTTCCATCAAAATAAGTCTAACTGCGCCTGTGAACCTATAGAAAAAGTTAAATGTATCACTTATCTCGGAATGAAAGTAGACGAACATTTTTCCTGGTCATATCATGTCAATTTTATTTATGAAAAACTTAGAGTTTTATTAGGTAAATTTTATCATTTAAGATTCAGAGTTCCTATTAGCACACTTAGATGTTTGTATATGTCATTGGTAGATTCCATACTGGGTTATGCTCTCGACAGCTTTGGGCTCACAACAAAGACCAATATCGATAAATTAGAAGCCATGCAAATTAGATTTTTAAAACTACTCGTTACCGAAAAAATTAAACACAAATGTAATGGTAACTATCGTCAACTATTTAAAATCTGTAGAATATTACCGGTAAGCATGAAACATAAGTATCTACTTACTACTAATAACTGTCTGGAACATAACTCAGAGTATTCTTCATTAAAACCTATTGATCATACCTATAACACCAAGGCTATGGCGACTGGTAAACTATTCGTTCCTAGGATAAATAATTACTATGGGGACAGAACTCTCAAAAAGCGTATCCCATACCTACTCAATAGTTTGCCCGAAGCCATTAGACGTGAAAAAAATAGGAATAAATTTAAGAGACTGTTAAAAAAGCATTACCTAGATGTACTTATACTATTTACTACTACTACTGTTACTAATGAATAACTAAATATTTTTTGTTAATAAATGCCTTACCTAGAGACTGCCGCTCCCACAGTCAAACTGTCACTACAGTTTTGTGGGGCAATGTTTAATTTAAAGTATGTAAAAAAAAAAAAAAACCGAGTGTACATCCTCTAGCGCACAAGCAAATCGTATCGTATTGTCCAAATACCAGAACTTGGCACTATATCTGTCTAACGTAATACGAGTACATCCGTATATATTATGAAAACATGGTGCTATATCCAGTCCAGTACGAACTAAATCGCTTACCTCGATCAGTGCATTTGAGAATAACTTTATTCTAGCGGAATACTACCTAAATTAGCTTGGCAGAGTTGCTTTTTACTTTGGTGAAATCAAATCAGAAGTTATGGATCTCATTTCAATTGTTCCGGGTGACTCTTTATCAATACTTGTCTTTGAAATTATAAAGCTGTATTTTGTAATTTAGATCTTTCCAAAAGTGACTTTATTGCAATGTCCTTTGGTGTCATTTTGAATTACTAATCGTTTTCAAGTTCAAGTGATAGGTATGTCGATCCGACAAAAGAAAACATTACATAGGTACACTTACGTATATTTTCTAAATATCATATCAACTGATCGGTTTGGATTATTACAGAATTTTGACTAAATAAAATATTGTTCAATTATTATCTTGCTGCGATCTCCTGTCTACGTAGGTACCGTAAATCATATTGTCTAGCCAAATATTAGATAGCTTCTGCCTTGTAATTCTCGTAAAATAATCATGTGGTGTTTAGGTAAACATACTTAGGTCTAAATCTGTTTGATACAAATAATGTGGATAACGTTTTGGAACACATGACTAAGTTAAAGATACGCGAGAAAATGTTTTAATGTAGGTACCTACCTACCGCCCCGTAGGACGATTGACTGAAGAATACCTGCTACAGTGCGTAAACATGCCTGAAATATAATTGACAGATAGACATCCTAAGTAGATAACTGTAAAGAAAAAGTCTTCAGCAACATTATATATTTTAATGTTTACAAATACAAAACCTCTGACGACCGACAATCATATTACGACACGCAAAGTGTCTTTCCATAAACCTCCTTGTAGGTACTTAGGAATAGCATTGTTGTAGCTGAAGTTACTTTTACTTTTGTCGTTCTTCTTCAAATACACATAGTTATATAAAATTCACTCATTATTAAAATATAAAATGCAGAGTTCTTCATTTAAACATCACAAAATCAACCGTAAATCTCAATCAAGAACTTGTATCCGGACCCACGTTCGCTCTTCAGTTTAATGTCCACGAAATTGAATCCGAGGCCTCCTCGAGTAATGGACGGCTCGGCCAGTCCATTCTCCAAGTCTTTAATAGCAATCCCTTTAATCTTCATGTCCCCTGAAGGGTATTCGAACTTGATTTCGTCTTCCCTCTTGAATAAAGGTATGGCGTAGGCCTCCGTGGTCCTCTCGTAGACTTTCCTCACCAGCCCGCCTTGTTCGTAGATTTGACCGACGATCACAGTCTTCGAGTACGCGGCGGCGACCAGCGCACAGAATAAGAGGCACTTTACAAACATGTCTATAGGTTATGTTGACCGCTTTCCGTGAAGTGAAGTGGACGACTGACGACTCAGGTCAAATGTCTTAGGAGTTGGGAGCGATCTGATTCGGACCTTAAAGGCGCGTTGATATGTTGTAATGAATTAATAATGTTATTTTCCTGTTCCAACAAGGCTGCACAAGTATAAATAATACATGCGATTTTGTTTTGACATTGAGTTCACAGTGAATAAGATTATTTTGCCTTGCACATATTATAGGTAGGTACGTAACGCGGAAGAATGATACTTTAAGAACTTTAGCTTGCGTATAAAAACCTACCGTTTATAGGCATATTATAATATAAGTAGGTACTTACTAAATTATTCAATAAACTGATGAGTGATGACCTATACCTACTTCTTCTTTGTTTGGGTAAGGTTTTCATATAATTTATAATGATTGTTTGTCGAGCGACTGCGGTTACCAACATCATAGTTAACTATGATTTAATTGCGGCGCATATAACCGTAATATTTGTGTTTTTATTTTAATAGTCATTTACAATGCTTGCTTCGACTTCACTTTACAGACGGATGAGCCAGGATAGCAGAGCCACCCCCACGAGGGGCGCGGTTAACCCTTATGGGGACAGCCATAGAGGTAGGGACCGACATGAGGTACCTCGGCCTCACCCTCGATGCCAGGTGGAATTTCGGGGCACATTTCACTCGGCTGGCCCCCAAACTGGTAGGCGCTGCAGCAGCGCTGGGAAGGCTGCTTCCCAATCAAGGAGGTCCTCAGTCCTCCTGCAGGCGTCTATACTCTGGAGTCGTCCGGAGCATGGCTCTCTATGGGGCGCCTGTATGGATGGAAGCCCTCACGTCGAAAAACAAGACCCTTCTAAGGCGACCGCAAAGGGTAATAAGCGTGAGGGCATGCAGAGGGTACCGCACGGTGTCCTGGGCAGCGGCCACACTACTGGCCAATGATCCGCCCTGGGAACTGCAGGCGGAGGTTCTGGCCGAGATCTTTAGATACCGTGCGGAACTGAGGGCCAGGGGAGAACATCCCAATCAACGGGAGGTAGAAGGGCTACGGGATGCAGCTATGACCGCCCTTCTCCCGAGGTGGAGGGCAGACCTGGAGGTGTCCACGGCCGGCAGAATAACCATAGGGGCAATTTTGCCCCAGTTCGAGAGGTGGGTCGACCGCAAACGCGGCGAATTAAGTTTTCACCTGGTGCAGGTCCTCACAGGCCACGGTTGCTTTGGAGAGTACCTGCACCGAGTTGCCGGACGAGAAGAAAGCCCCCGCTGCCACGGGTGTGGCGCAGCAGTAGACGATGTGCACCACACAGTGGAGGTATGCTCGGCGTGGGGGCCGCAGCGGCATAATTTGTCCGATGTATTGGGTGGGGACCTCTCGCTGCCAACCATTGTATCTAAGATGCTTGACAGCGAGAGGTCATGGGAAGCAATGGCCTCCTTCTGCAATTCCGTAATGGCGCAGAAGGAGGCTGCGGAAAGAGCGCGGGAGGACGACCCTTCCGCTCCCCATATCCGCAGACGTAGAGCGGGGCGCGCACGTCGGCGTTATGCGCACTTGCTCCCCCCGCCGTAGTGGACCAGGTTGCAGGGTTAGGGGACCCTAGCTAACCAAAAGTCCACGGGTCTGAAGCGCCTCGAAATTGTCCCGGGGCGCTCTCCCTGGCCAGGCCTGTAAAGCGGGCTAGTCGCGAGGGTCAAAGTTGCATGCGTAAGCGAACCTTTGACCCTCCTTGTAAGCGAAAATGGCTGGACAATCGTTGGGGGTTTAGTGGGTAGTCTGGACCTTCTGTCCTGGAGTCCCACACACCTGTCCGGTCCCCCTCCGACTGGGCGGACGGTGCATCAATGCATTCCCCCAACGTAAAAAAAAAAAAAAAAAAAAGGATAACAGAGCCACGATAGGGACGTCATTGATGGTAGATCGGATACCGAAGCCCTTCTATTTCATGGCCCAAGAAGCGGACCTCACCGCAATGCTGGAATCATGGTGAACGAGGAGGTCGTGGAGGTCAAGGCTCAGATGAGGTATCTAGGCCATCCATACTTTAGATGGACAGTGGCACTTCGGAGCACATTTTACCAACCTCGCTCCGAAACTGATGTCCACTACTGCCGCCCTTAGTCGGTTGCTGCCCAACGTGGGGGAGCCCAATGCCACGTGTAGACGTTTGTATTCCAGCGTTATACGGAGCATGGCCTTATATGGGGCGCCTATGTGGTTCGACGCTCTCTCAGCGGTCAACAAGACACTACTCCGTAGGCCGCAGAGGGCGATTTCGTTAAGGGCGGTTCGGGGATACCGGACGGTGTCTTATACAGCTGCGACGACGTTAGCTGCCGACCTCCCTTGGGAGCTGGCAGCGCGGGTGCTAGCTGAGGTCCACCAATACAAGGTTAGGAAAAGATTAGCAGGGGAATTCCCTGACTGGGAAGAAATGAAGCGTGCCCGGGCGTCGGCACTGGCCGAATCTCTACGCCAGTGGACGGAGGAGCTGGCATCAGCAGAATTTGGTCTTTGGACGGTGGGAGCAATACTGCCTCACCTGGAGCGCTGGGTCGACAGGCGACACGGAACGTTGACGTTTCACATGGTGCAGATACTTACTGACCATGGATGCTTTGGCAAGTATCTGCACCGCATAGGAAGAGTGGCAACCCCCTGTTGTCACGAGTGTGGTGCGCTTGTCGACACAGCGCTTCACACTCTGGAGGAGTGTACCGTGTGGAGGCATTAGCGGACCACCTTACAGGCGGTAATAGGGACAAACCTCTCGCTGTCGAGTGTCGTCAACGCCATGCTCAATAGCGAGCGGGCGTGGAGAGCGATGGCCTCGTTCTGTGACGACGTAATGTCACAGAAGGAGGCTGCGGAGCGGGCTCGCGAGAATGATCCTCTCGCGGATCCGCTTCGCCGGCGACGGACTGGGGGCAGAGCCAGGCGCTATGCGCATCTGTTACCTCTGCCGTAGTGGAACCATGCAGGGAGTCGGGGTCCCTGTATGTAAAGGTTCCACAGGACTGGAGCTGATGCTTCGAAATGTATGTGGCCTGCTAAATACTGTGGGCCGCCCGCCGGGACGTACGCAGTTGAATGTCAGGAGCGATCCTGCGACGCCCCACTTTACAAGGCGGCGCCGGAACGTTGGTGGTTTTAGACGGTAGTCGCTTCGGTTAGTCCGTCATACCCGTTCGGCCTTCCGGGACAGGGCGGGATGCGTAAACGCATTTTTCCCCAACGTAAAAAAAAAAGGTATAATATTAAAATAGGCAACAATAACAAATGATTGAGCTTTGAGAGATTTTAACGAATGAAAGTTTAGTACTTACCCAAAGATTTAATTAACAGCAATGTAGAAGATTACAGACGTTGAAAGTGCAGTGACTGACTCATGCCATGGCGTTTAATTCCATAAATGGTTATTGGCAATTGCGGCCGTCCGAGGGCAATTACTCCAAATGCAATCAAGAGATGCACTGCACTTCGTAAGGTGAAGTGCAGGCTCGCACATCGGGACTAGGGAGCGAAATCATAGTGGGTAATCAATAAATGTTACATGCATCATCTCTACCCAAAGGTCGCTTTTTAGTGATAAGACCGCCTGTTGTCTACGATTGTGTATTAAGGATTAACATTCTATAATTTTTTACACAATATAACGACTGGCATAGAGCCATTATGGAGCGCGCCATGCTCGGCATTAAACTACCACAAGACCAAGAGACGAATATTGAGATCCGACGTCGGACTAAGGAGCGCGACGTTGGAGATGCCATTACCGTTTGACAGGACACCTTTCCAGGCAGTGATGGTAGGTAGACCAAAAAGGTGTCAAATATATTATTAATTTATTATTTATTCTGCTATTCAGAGTGAAGACAAATTCAACAAATCAAACATCATAAAAATCGGTTCAGCTGTTCTCGAGTTATAAATGGTGTAACAAACACAACTTTGTTTTATATATATAGATTATCCATTTATTTAGATACTCGCCTAGCTAATCTTACCTACACTGCATTATTCGATATTGTGTCGTAGTGTCGCAGTACGGCATTACCGGCACATTCCACGATACTATTAGATCCTTCTTAAATAATAGGAAACAGTGCACTCACGTCCTTGACTCGAAATCAAACCTGGTGTCAATAGGTGATTGTGCTGTCCCTCAACGATCTATAGCTGGCAATAACCTGTTTCTTATTCTTGTGAATGATATCACAGCTGCTTGTCCGGATGCGGATTATGTCATGTTCGCAGACGACACATGTATAATTGTTCATGCCGATAATTTTTATAACTTAAAATCTTTGCTTATGCGTCAAATAGCGGAATGGTTCTCTGCCAACGGCATGTTACTGAATCTAGATAAAACCAATATTGTTCACTTCCAAATTAAAAATATGAACAAGCCGCAACTCGATGTTATTGTCAACAACACACCGATTCCACAGGTTGACACCGTAAAATACCTGGGATTCCAAATTGACGCTGGTTTAACGTGGGCTCCACATATACAGTCTACCTGCGATAAATTAGCTTCAACGTGTTACGCATTGTCCCGACTAGCACCTAGTTTATCCGCTTACTACGGATATTTCCACTCGATTCTTACTCAGGGTGTTGATCTTTGGGGCACAGCTGCTGACCGCGACAGACTGTTTAGAATACAGAAACGCACCCTGCGTATAATCGATGGAAAATCTGTAAGCTATCCTGCACAGACATTATTTAAAAAACATAAAATTCTCACCTTACCATGCATGTATGTACTGACTGCCTGTATGTACGTAAGAAACAACATGCATGACTACAAACTGAGTTCGTCCCGTAGGCGACCTCTGCTGATCGTTCCGAGCCGCCGGCTGGCTAAGTCACGACGGTCACTCAGCATCATGGGGCCCACCCTATACAACTTGCGAGCGACTGACATAAAAAACTCAACCAGCAACAGTATATTCAAGAACAAGCTTAAATCATTGCTTATGGAACAGGCATGTTACTCAATTGACGAGTTTTGCACACTCGTAAGGATCCAGCACCGTAAGTAATGTGTGACTGTGTGTACCTAACTTAATTTAATTTAATTGTGTTTGAAAATTATGACTTGTAAAATGTACTTTTACCAATAAATATCTGTATTCTGTATTCTGTAGTAGGTACTGCATCTATGATAATTTACGTCATATTAATTGCAATATTTAAAGCCCTAAAATACACGCACGCATGTAAACCAACGATTCTCAAGTAGGTATACAATCTCCTATATTCAACTTTACAATCAAAGGTCAGTGTTATCAAAGCAATGAGCTGCCGTTCTATAACCGATCATAACACGACCAGTTAGAGCTTAATATTGATTACAGCCCAGTGTTAATTACTGTGATGGATCTAGTCTAGAATATCCAATATTTGAAGCACTGTCTGGGCACAACGTTACCCACAACTTGCATCAACTGAACCAGTTTAAACTTGACTTCCAATTACGCGTAGTTCGTACGAATCTAGGGGTCAAAGTTTTACGAGGAAGGAGTGGCTTGAGTCGAGCCAGTTTATGAATAGAAACTGTTCTGATGCTTTTAAGTAGGTAATGTTTGTCAATACATTTGAATCGGAGGATGAGAAATTGGTAGCGACAAAGGTACTGACTGATGCTTCAAAGGCACTCAGGGTTCGTGGAGGACCTCAATGAAACTCGTCATTTAAGTTGTAAATGGCTTGGAAAAAAAAGACAAGTTCAAAGTTTTAGGTTTAAACCATGTCAGGCTTACATTTTGCGGTAGTTAAAAAAAATACAAGCGATTTCAAGGACTTTTAGTACTTTGGTTATTTTAGAAACTGCTGAACCCTACGTTCTCTTTAAAAGTCAAAAAAAGTGTCAACAAAAAGAACCATTCAATAAAAGTGCAATAGTTTTTTTTTATAAATTAATTACTTCATCCCAAAATTTCTTAACAAAAGTTAAAAGTTATAAAATTCATAACTTGAAAACTACAAAAAATCGGCTAACATACATGGGGTACACTCTGATAGCCCACGAAGTGAGGAATCTAAAAATTTTTTTGGGCTTTGATCTTTGGACTAGCCTGTATATACTTACGTTAGGCTTATAATCACGCCTTCGAATTCGAAGGCATCATTAGATAGATAGATAGATTCATATATTTCATAGTAAGATTACATTGTTCAGCTTCTGGTGATGTAGGTAGACGAACGTACCTAAGTAATATGCTGTTTTGTAGAACTCGTAGCTACAGTGCAGAACTTCTTTTTAAATTATGTACTTAATGCGAAATAGCGAATGTGAGAATAAATTGTTGGGAATAATGGGAATTCATAATAAATTATGCAGAATTGCGAACGGAGGAAACGCTTTTGTTTTAGCCAACTAACGTACAGATTAATTATGATTGTAATAATACGCAAGACTTCTAAATATTACCTACGAAATTCAGCCCATCTTTTTTGAAGTCAGTCAGTTAGGTTTGCAGCGCCTTGATTCATTGAATAGCAAACTCCTCCCAAAACATCTATATTCAGTATATATCATAAAATGTTTATCTAACTCGAATCAAAGTAATTTACAACTCCATTAGAAATCTCCTGTTATAAATAAAAATAACTTTCTTAATAAATTACGTTATTCTACTGCGTTTAAATAACAATAAATCACCTGTATTTGGACCAGGAGGCAATAAAAGGCAGGAGATATTTCTAATATCATCAAATAAATAGTAGATAGGTACGTCGACTTGATTTGTGAGATCGAAGGAGCTCGAACTATGGGAATGATATAGAGCTGTTCGTCGATATTCAGCCTATACGGAACATTACTGCAATGTTCTGCCGCCAGAGGCAGCACTACCACTAATAGTAAAACAGTATAGGAATATAGGAATTCACACACACATGCACAAATGATTGTCAAATGAGTGACAAGGATGCTTGCATAGACAATACCGCAAGTGGGAACGTGATACAATGTCAACGCTGCTAGTGTCGCCACCTACGAAGAGTTTTGCGTAATGTTCCCTATTGAATAATATTTCCTGAATACACATTTTAATTAAATAGATAGTACCAAACGACGTAGTTTAAATGCATGAAAAAAGTAAGTTATAATGTTGTGTGTTATAAACAAAGACAAGGATGGTAGATTTGTGAGATAAGAAAGTAGGCACAAGTTACCGACGAACTTAATAAGATTAAATATATTTTTCTACTCGTCGACTTTAAGGCGACGTGAGCTCCAAAAACGGATTTAAAAAAAATCGTAGCTCTTGTTTGGATTATAATACGGCTGCCCTTAATTTAATTAGCAATCTTGAGGCCTTTTTCGAGGGAAATCAGCTATTTGAATCCTGAGTTTTTGACTTTCGCTTGATAGAAAAAAATCACGAACATAGGTCTAAAACCACTTAAAAAAATCGTAACTAATTATGCACAACAGCTAAACATATTAAAATTAGTTCTAAAAATTGGCAATGTCGTGTTTAAGGGAAATCAGCTATTACTTTTTTATTTATTAAAACGCACAAAGAAATAAAATTAAAAAACATGATATCCACGCTTCCAAACACGCACTTCCATCTCGCTCACGCTTATGGTCAGTGAGAGGGAGAGAAGACCACGAACCTACGTCCCCTTAATCTTTGAATTAAGATTTCGTACACGAAACTAAGATCACATACTTTTTAATCCTGGAGCTCCACGAGCTCGTGACGGAGCTCGTATAGTTTCATAAGATAACCGCCAGCAGTCATCTTATGAATCCAGGAGCTGTATAAGATAACTGTGAAGACATCAACGCGCAAAATTACTAAGCTGCTGCGCTTCATTTCAGCAGGGCGATTTTCAATAGATACCAAGTTTGTTTAATAAATTATTATTTCCGTTGACTCGTAGAAAAAGTATTGTATATAATAGTTGTATAATTAGCTTTTTAAGTCTCGTACCTTAATTAGGTCACTCAGCAAGCTTCGTGGCCTAAACGTGGTACTCGACTTAAAAAGCATCCATTATATAACGATTGCATAAACTACTATTAAGTACTTACAAAAGATTTATAGGCAAAACTCTATATATATACAACCGTCACGTCTTCGGACCACTATAATGGCCTGTAATAGTATTTAAGTAGTCCTAATGAGGGATTTTACGTCAAAAGAGTGTCGGGTTGCGACCGGTTCCCGTACACCATCGATTACCCGCAACAACCATTCAAATGTGAACCTTATTCAAATGGGAGAAAGTTCGAAATGCGTTAGCTGAGAAGGTAGGGTTGGTAAAAAATACGATACGTCAATGGTATTCTAATAATGAATGGGTCTGTCTGAGATAAGATAAGTAATTAACAGTTCTATTTTTATGCCATCCTGGTAGTATGGGACTTTGTGGCCATTCCTCAATCCTCATTGTGTAAAGTAAATATGCAACTTAATAGTTAAAAAAAGTTTTATTTTCTAAAATATACCTAGAAATAGTTTATTTTGTAACTAAATTGAATTTAAAGTAAGTTAAATCCAAAAAAAGGGCTCTCGAGTCGCGGTAGGTATTGTATTGAGGATGCTGGCGGCATTTCCTCGCTGAATTGCAATGTTGATGCGTTGCGCGAGAAAGCTGCTAGTTAAATAGTACCTATATTTAACAATTTACATTAGATAACCAAATTGTTTAAATGAGTCATTTTATGAAAAGTTTTATGTAGGTACATTGACTTTTCTTCTCAGAATTTTGTAATTTAATGTTAACCCTCCGCAGAATCAATAACCAAATTCATCCTATAGGTACCTAATATAAAATAGACTACCTAATATACAAAACAATGCAGAACATAAGAAGTTCTGCAATGTATTATTAGACAAATTGTATTGTTATTCCAAGAAAATATTTGTGCTGAAAACATTTGGGTATTATTTCAGTAATCCAGATTTAATATGTAATCTAATAAATACTATTACAGATTAAAACGTAACTCAATCAATAATTAATTATCAAAAGACCACATGACGTTATCAAACAAGATTAATCAATCAGTGTTATTTTAATCAACTTAGAGGCTTCAAGTCTTTATTCAAAATAACCTAAAACGTGTGAAATGTTTTAAAGGTTTTTTAGAAAATAGTATGCTAGGCGCGGTATTTTTATTTTTAATATTGTCTGTGGTCAATATTAGTGTTGCACCGGTCACGTTGGATTCAGATGAAAAAAGTGAAGTGCAGTACGAAATTGTGCCGGACCTTATTCAAAGTGAGGGGAATCATGTTGGATTGAACGGGGTTCTTTATAAAACTGTCATTAGATACTATTGTTCACCTGTTCCATATCGATCGAGTAAGTGTCATGTTTATCGTATAAGCTTGGCTATACATAGGTAGATAGGCACCTAGAGGCACATTTGTCACTTACAGCTACTGATGTGCAAATTGCGGAAAGTTTCCAAAAAGTTGGAAAAGTTCTCGGAAATTTCTAGAAATTTTCACAAGAAATTAAGGAAATTTACATACTGTTACTCTTATACATAGTGTATAAGAGTTACATTTTTATGCTTCTCAGTTCGTAAATTTCCATACAAAAATGAGGTAAATTTCCGAAATTTTCCCATGTTAAATTGCAGAAACATTTTGCAACATAGGAAACTTTCCGTCGGCACATCAGTACTTACAGCAAATCCGAAGCGCTTGTTATTTTGTTGTGATTGTGGTTTGTCTTAATCTTAAGAGTCCCCGGCAAGCAAGCTGCGGTGGCAAGCTCAAAAAGTTACGCACTCATTTTAAAACGACTAGCTAGTTTGCTCTGAAACTTTGTACTTAGAATAAGTTAAGGTACCTATATCCAGATCTGTAATTAGTTTATGTAGCTTCAGATACAATAGTAAAAAAAATACAGCGAATTTAAGTTTTACATACAAACATTGTTTTTGCTGTATTTCGTTCGTTTTATAAACTGGAGCCGTATAAACTAATAACAGACCTAGATACACCTCGTCATTGTATATGCAAACTTTCGTTACAATCCAACACGTAGTTTTAAAATGAGAACGAAACTCCGGTTGTATGGGAAGGTGAAAGTCTCATTCAGTGACTCTTAACTTAATCAAAACATTGAGACGATACAAACCTGTGTTAGTATTTATTCGGCAATGTTATGATTTTAGGAAAATTTGCTATGTGTTTACCGAAATCTGTAGCGTTATGAAAATTGCGGTTGTAGGTATAATATAACTACGAACTTTAATTGCCAGTCCTAGGAATATTACCTAATAGGTAATATTTTTTAAATGGCATCGCGCTCTAGGCGCATTTAGAAAGAAAGAAAAGAAAGAAAGAAAGAAACATTTATTCGAGACAAACAACACACAGCGTTTGTCACGAAACGGTTCTATCTCAGCATAATGCTGGCATTGCTGCCAGCGCTGGTCTTCCGATAGAACCGTCGAGTGAGTTCACGGTGGATAACAAACAAAACAAATAACAAAAAAAATACCGAATTACCCTCTTCATTCAATGACCCTACTGTCATAAATAAACACTTTTTAAGCTTACCAGGTACTTCACAAGTGCCCATATCATACCTGACCTACTTTGAGTTCCATAGGTATACTGAGTCTGCCTTTCACTTAGAACCGACCAGCACAGATCAAATCATCCAAATCATTAGAAGTCTCAAATCTAATGCTGAAGGATGTGATGGTATTAATTTAAATATGCTAATTTTGACATTTCCACATACTATAGACTTTATTACGCAATTAATGAACACCTCGATCTTGACATCCACTTTCCCAGACTTATGGAAATTAGCAATTGTTCGCCCACTTCCTAAAATATCTAATCCATCAGAGCTAAAGGACCTTAGGCCCATAAGTATATTACCATGCCTATCTAAGATATTGGAAAAGATAGTATGCAAACAACTAACTAGTTATCTTGAGAACAACAATATTTTGCCGGATGTGCAGTCCGGTTTCAGAAAAAGGAGAAGCACAGCGACTGCCTTACTTGATGTCACCGACAATATATTGTACTCTCAGGATAGGGGGATGTGCACACTGTTGGTGTTACTTGATTTCTCTAGAGCTTTCGATTGCCAAAACCTAGGAATATTACCTCCTGAAATATTGACGGTAACTTGGCCTGTGTGGCCAATGTTGGCAATGTTGCTACAGCATAAATAGTTTCTTGAGTTTTCAATTAATACACCCATGGCGAACTTTTTACTAGCTAGGAAAACGTTACTTTCTAAAACTATCAAATCTAGGTTATCTATGTTTTCAGACTCTACTACCATATTGTATGGGACCAACGGATGGACATTCCCTGAACAGGATGTCTCGTTAACCCTGTCGTATCCCACTTCAAATGTAAGTATGGGTGCGTAAGATTTGCGAAATGACGATACAAATCCACAGGGATTTAGGTACTCGTCTTTTCTGTGGACATATTAGGTAGCCTAAGTTAAACTTAATTATTGGTTGGATTTATAATCCGAATAAACGGCATCTTCCCTTATATAAATCTACGTACGTCATTAAAACATAACTTATATTCCGACCAAGCTAAGTTTGCACCTCGGTAACTAATTCGACGCGAGGTGCATTCTTAGCTTGGTCGAGTTGTACCTACTTGCATTGCACTGCACATAACATATGCAGTCAACTACTTACCACAGGACGAAGTAACATAATTATGTTTGTTAAATCAATATAACCGAATTATGCTTTAATTTTTTTTTGAATTTTGCTTCCAAAATATCGAATATATATGCATCAACAAAAGCATTTTTTTTAGCAAGAAATTCAACAAAACCTTGAAGACTACCGGATATCCGGGTACGAGGTCATCATGTTCACGGACGGATTGAAGTGCTCCGCCTGCATTGCAGCGGGGGGGTTAATGCACGTAAGTACGTATGCAAATCTATTTATTCTGGGTGGTGCTATGAATAAACTCAAAACTATGTTAATATCGAATCTATTGCTGGTTACAATACACGTACCGAGCAACCGGGCGAGACAGTGCTTTCGGCCGAGTACTCGGTGCGTGCGTAGGTATAACATAGCGAGTGACAGTTTATACGCGCCGAGCATCGAGTAGGTATACTCGCAGTTGGAGTTTTTGAAAAATCTTTTGATTTCACTTGTTCCAGAACCACATAACCCTAAAGTTCAACGTGAGTGGGATAACTACGCTGTCGTACGAGTTCTGGCTGTACGGCGCGCCGGCGGCGCAGGCGGCGGCCTGGCCCTCCTCGCTAAACAGCAATACGATGTGCTGAGTTAAATACACTATTACAGTCGGATACGTAAACACAATGCCAAAATACGAGCTCCAATCCAAGTCACTATCACAAAACTTGCGTTTGTTGCACAGGAATACGTAAAGTATGTATTAGACAACCATATTGGACTTTATTTTATAGCAAATAAAGAATTAAATATTCCCATTTTTATATATTTTTAAGCCTCTAATGTGTTCCACTGCTAGGTAGCTTTACGCCTTGATTTCCATTTTCCACTCGTCCCAGTTTGGGGTAATTTCTGGTCAGGCGTCAGGACTGCGCCCAGTCTCCCTAATGTGACTTGTTTTAAGCTCACCTCAACGCTCACCCACAATTAAGGTAGAGGTCTAGTTCCGTAACGGGTGAGCGGCGGGGTGAGCCGCATTAACGCGTAGGGAATAACATCCCAGGTTGTCCCGCCATCTCCGCCTCTCGTCGCTGCGCTGCCCAAGTGCCCACATTACGACACGCATTCCGTTGCTAATGTAACCCACCTCTGGGATGTATGTGGCTAACATTACATGACCAGACCAGTCCCACTTCCACCTGGCAGTCTTAGCTATATAACCAGAATAACATTACTCTTCACTTTATTTATCTCTGCTATTAAAACATATACGGGCCTACGTAGATTGCATTTTTTAAGCGCGCCGTCGACGGGCGTTTGTGTGAAATCACAAGTAAATTGACAGAAACGCGCGTCGACGGCGCGATATAAAACGCAGTCTGCATATGCCCTAAATATACATATTATAAAAAAAACTTAACCAAGCAGCGAGGTGAGCCTAAGCTACCGGTGGTTAGAGCGACAGAGAGGGGAACCTCTTATGCCTATCCGCGCAGGTCCAGGACAACCGCCTTCTGTCAATTGAAGCCTAATGATTAGGGCCATAGAGAGGAACAAGGAAATACTTTAAACCCGGTTTGAAACGATTGTGAAAGTTGCTTAAAAAAAGACACCAATCTGCATTTTTATAAATCATTTAATATTACGAGAACAATATTCCTTTGCTATTCCGCTAAAAACGTGCTGGTCGATCAGCGGAGATCAAATGCAACTATTTGCGTATAAACATGCAAATAATTACAGCAAACCACCACCAATAATGAAAAAACCTCGACACGTGTTTCGCCTCTCTACGAGGCATCATCAGGAGATGCTGTTTTTAGCGGAATAGCAAAGGAATATTGTTCTCGTAATATATCATGGACTTCCGCAAAGTAACGCCTGATTCAATAAATTAAATCATTTAAGTTACCGAATAAATTATTTTGTATGATATTTTTTTTTACATTTGGCACAATCGTTTGTAAAGTGTTGAAGTGACCGAGACTTTATATTCAAAGCAATACGAGTAACGCGTAGTTGCAAACCAAGAGGCAACCGGATGGCTCGCGGTATTTCAGCACGGCTATCACAAGACGGCGCGCGAGCTCTCTCGATTTTTCTCGCACTATCCGTCTCTCTCTTATTAGGAAACTTAGAAAGAGACACATAGTGCGAGAAAAATCGAGAGAGCTCGCGCGCCGTCTTGTGATAGCCGTGCAACTCCGGTTGCCTCTTGGATACTGCAACTAACTACTAATATACGCGTCATTGCTGTAACCACAGACCACTTAATTAATACTATAGAATTGCGATGTGGGCGTGGCACGCGCGCCACTAGAGTTAGAGCATGCGCTCAAGCTTTCGTACCAACGTCACCCTCACGTCGTGTTGTTGTAGGCTCGGTGGAGACGACGAGGCGGCGACACCGGCACCGGTCCCGATAGAAATCGCGCGCCATAACCCTTCTATTTTTGACGAGGGGTTTCATTTGATGCAAGATAACGCCCCTTGTCACACCGCTGGAGTGACCAAAGCGTACCTGGCGGCGGTCGGCATCCCCACCCTTACCTGGCCACCGCTGAGTCCGGACTTGAATCCCATCGAGCACATGTGGGATTACCTGAAGAGGAAGGTTCGAACGCGGGATCCAGCCCCGGAGACGATTTTGGCCCTTCAAGCTGCTTTGGTCGAGGAATGGGACGTTTGCCCGCAGGACACCATCAGAAAGCTGATAAGGTCCATGAGGAACCGTATCGAGTGTGTAAGAAACGCCTATGGTGGCAATACGCGGTATTAAAATGAAAAATAAACAGTTTTTCCTCCATAAAATTTGTTTTCTTTCAATGTTGTGGTTATGAAATTAACCAGTTTTCCCCCACTTTGTGAAAAATCACGTTTTTTTTCAGAACCTGAAAAAAATATGACTTGAATTTGATATTTTCTGAAAGCTTACATTTTCAGCTTTCAGAAAATGCTACTATGCTACGAATACCTATATTAGTTTTAGAGATATTGCACATTGAAATCCAAAAAAATGTTGAGTCGATTTTTTTGCTCGCGAGTGTATATTATTTAGTGTTCTGTAGCTGTAACTATTATATTACCCGTTCGCGGAAACTCCTATTGGGACTTTGGGACACAGTCCTTCGCAAAAAATATTGCTTATTATCTACCAAAATGTATTATCAGACCGTCTTTACCTAAGTATACCAATTCAAACAATCATATCTCGCCACTGATTTAAGACGCACCAATGTTGATAATTACGATCGCTAAATATCTATTATGCTCGGAAAATGACAGTTTTGTCTGTTCATGTGTTGTTTAATCATCTCCAGTTATAATAAATCTCTAAATTAAAAAAAGAATCAGCCAGTTTGAAACTAAGCTTTCTGTGGTACGAATGTTCTCAGCATCCCATGGACGGAAAAATATGAAACATTTTATATAGGTACATTATTATTCCAGCTGCAACTTAGGTTAGTTTTTATCCGACTGCGACAGTTAATTTATTTTCCTTAATATACGACTTCATTTAATTTTCCATTTATTATTCTTAAAGAATACCGCCGCCACATCTGTCAGCTAAAAGAAACGTCAAAATCACAGACTAATAAGAAATACTACGGACAAAATGGCGGAATTTCTTTGCCTTTCTTTCCTATTAATAATTTTAATCCCGTCTACGATATACATTGACGAGACACATAGGTACCAAAAGCAAATATAAAATTAATCGATTTTGATATGCGAACTTATATGCGCAAATGTCGAATTAAGGCGTAATTTCTACAAATGTAACAACAAATTCGAACAATATAAACTTGGTTTTTTTGAATGGCACGCGCGCGCGCTCTTTGCGTATTCAGCCAAACCACGAAAACCGAAACTCTAAGTTTGTATATCTGCATTCCTGTCATTTGTTAGTGCGATAGAGATAGAGATACCCGAATATTTTCGAATTCCGAAGTTCGTGGTTTAAAAGAGAATACGGATGTCGGATAGATCTAAATTAATATTTTATGTGTGAATATGGTTAAAATTATTTGGAAATACTATTGTTGTTATTGTTTTAGTATATTTGACTAGCTTTAAGTTTAATATTGTACGTCCGAAATGGGCAAGCTGTTGGACTTTATTTTACCCAAAACAACTAAATGTACACAGTTCTGACAATAAAGAAATCTTATTTTATCTTATCTTATCGAAAATAGGGATGTAGACACTAAACAAAATAATCATAATGTTGTATTATCTCGAAAAAAAACAACGCAAGAGGCTATACTCGTATAGGTAATCACTAAGTTATAAGTGTATAAAGTTTGAAGAGGGGGTTTGTTGCGTCTCTTTTCCGCAAAACGCACCTTTATAATGAAACGATTGTTTTTTACTATGAAGCTCGAGGATCGTAACGTCACGGTCCCTGATCGTTTTCTCACTCTAACAAGCGACATTAAAACGGTTGTAGCTTCGTAATTTTTTGAGATATTTGAATGAGTTTGTCGTTTCTTATTTCTTTTGTAGTGAGTCTACAGCTACACCTCTATTTGGAAGACAAGCGGAAAGAACCCATACTATCCATACTAATAATCCATACTTCCATATTAATATTATAAATGCGAAAGTGTGTCTGTCTGTCTGTTACCTCTACACGCCTAAACCGCTGAACCGATTTAGATGAAATTTGGTATACAGATAGTTTGAGCTCCGGGGAAGGACAAAGGGTAGTTTTTATATCTGAGGGGCTGAAATTGGGGGTGGAAATTTGTATGGAGCTACTTAAACAGCTGCCCCGATTTAGATGAAATTTGGTATATAAATAGTTCGAGTCCCGGGGAAGGACATATAATAGGTTTTATCCCGGAAATCATCCCCTAAGGGGGTGAAAAAGGGGGGGGGGATGAAAATTTGGCTGTAATCTATTTTGATGAAATTTGGTGTAGATATAAGTTAAGTCCTGGGAAAGGACATGGGATAGTTTTTACCCCAGAAATCATCCCCTAAGGGGGTGAAATTAGGGGTGAAAATTCGGATGGAACCCATTTTAATACAATTTGGTGAAGAGATAGCTTGAGTCCTAGGAAAGGACATAGGATAGTTTTAATTCCGGAGATCACTCCCTAAGGGGGTGAAATGGGGGTGAAAATTTGGATGAATCCCGTTGAGATGAAATTTGGTATAAAGGTCGTTTGAGTCCCGAAGAATGATATTAGATAGTTTTTATCCCGAAAATCATTCCCTAAGGGTATGAAATAGGGGGTGAAAGTTTGGATAAAATCCATGTACCTAGATGAAATTTGGTATAGAGATAATTTGAGACCCTTCGAAGGATATAGAATAGTTTTTGCCTCGGAAATCATCCCTTAAGGTGGTAAGTAGAAGTTTGTTTGCATTATATTTTCTAAGTATAAGTTCTACGCGGACGAAGTCGCGGGCAACAGCTAGTAAAATAATAAAACCGACACCGAGTCTTGTTGAAATACTGCCAATAGAAGACATGAATGATGGGGAACCTGTGTTAGTGAATGGCATGGTTTATAAGACGTTCAAGAAATACTTCTGCATGCTATTTAACAGTACTGACCGTAAGTGATTCGATAAATAACTAATTTGTTTTAAGTACTTAATTTAATATTTGTGGCACTCAGGCACTACTTAAATACATTTAGTGAGGAGCTCCGTCGATTCCTTCTAGATTCCGTTCCGATTCCGTCGTCAGATTTAAGAGATATATACTTAAGTGCTTCCTTAGCCCCGGAGGCAGTACTGCATGCGTACCGCCCCGCTTCGCTTCCGCGAAATATAATAGCGCAGTAGCGCTAAAACTATAAGTATTTTATCTATCGAAATATCATAAACCCTCCATGATGCGTTCAAGAACCGCACATTATGACCACCATAAAAACAGACTGTTTTGTTAGAACAAATTTCTTATCTGTGAAAATGTTATTATTGCTAAATAATAACATCGATTTCGATAATATTATTTCATTTAAATATCGAACATCACTGAAAAACAGAAATTTGATTTGACCTCCATTCTAATATTAGTCGAGATGACGTTTAGTTCGAAATTAATTGTCAAGTTGCATACAAATTTGACAAATGTCGCACGTAATTAGGATATCGAACGATATGATAGTTAGAGCTGACTCTAGTTTGTCTCAGAATTAAAAAAAAAATATGACAGCTGCCAGAAAACATCGCCGCCATGCCGGTCTTAATATGCGGCTCCTGAATGCATCATGGAGGCTTATGATATGTGAATAGATAAAGCAGTGTATGTAACTGTACATAATTAGGCATTAAAACACTCGTGTGATGTTATTATGAAACGAGCCGAAGGCGAGTCATAAACCCACATTCGTGTTTAATGCCCTTCATTATGACACTCACATAAACTACTATTACACTTAGTCATTACCTATGACTAAGTGTAAAATACTTATAGTTTTAGCGCAGCCTCATAACTCATAACTGATAGCCAAATCAGCAACTTTTTGTGAAACGTCAAAAACGCTATGATGGTACAAAGTTTGTATGGAAATAGGAACTGATTTTCTATGGGCAAACGGCGTCCCTTTTTTGATCTTTAAGTATTTAAAAACTTTAAAATAGCAAAAATTGGTTGAAGCGTAATGTAGTCAGTATTTTCGTTTTTTTTGTTTATTCGTAAATTATCGTTAGTTTAATAATTTATTTTTACTGTTTTCAACTACCTTTATATCTACATTATACCGACGAGTAGCTAAATATAGGCGACATCAAGTTCTCGGTGAAGTAGAAAATCACACAGATCCCGTGCCGCGAAATCAGTAAATTGCTACATGCTGGGTTTTAACAGTTGGTATGTCTGGCTCCACAGCATTAAAATGATACTTAAATTAATTTGTTTGTTTTTGACCCAGTTCGCCCAACGCTGTTGTACGGCAACGAAGGATGGACGTTCCCCCGACAGGATGTAAACCTGACCCTGACCTACCCTACCGATGATGTAAGTACATAATTTCTCTCTTTCATGTCTGAAGATCATGGTCATGCAAGGTGGGATGCAAGTCTAGATGGACGTGCACAACTGCACAGGCAGGCAGAGAGAACGTCAAAGAAAATGTGTGTCGTGTGCCTTTGATATCAACAACTGTGATGTCTGTGATCAACCTTCTGATTGAGGCTATATCAATATGCATGCCCACGGTAAGATTGTAACGATACCTAAGTGAGCTGCCCCCCTATTCTGTAACATGTTTTAAGCTCACCTCAACGCTCACCGCGATGCGTAGTAATTAAGCGTAGGTAGAGGTCTAGTTTCGTAACGGGTGACCGGCGGGGTGAGCCGCATTAACGCGTAGCGAATAACAGCCCAGCCCGATGTAAATTCGAACTTAAGGCTTCGTCAGATTAACGCGAAAGCGTCGCGGCGGGGAGCCTGCACAGAGCTGACCCGCTATTATGTTGCTTGTTTTAACACTTTTAACCTCACCTCATCGTTTACCAACAAATATATCTTGACGCCGCGATTCGTAGTAACTAAGCGTAATTCAAGATCTAGTTTCGTTAGGCGGAACGGGTGAGGTGAGGCGCACTAGCGCGTTCCGCATAACAGCCGTAGCGCGTAGAAATGTTACATTGAGCGCGGTCGGCACTTTCAATGCGAGCCCGAATTAACGGCCTTCTAAGGGCGTTAGTTGAGCGCCTCGACTGTCCCCTCACAAAATACCTGGTGGAGGTGGCTATTGGCAGGGCCAAGTAGGGAACTTTGGACTCCCTGCCTGGCACTGTGAAGGGCTAGCCTAAGAAATTGAGTGATTTTATTTTAATTTTAATTTTTTAATTTTGTATGCCGTAGCTAACATAATTCTTAAGGTTTTTCTGTACTAACAAAATCGATCTATGTCTGAAATAAACGATTTTTTATATTTTTTTATTTATACAAAGTTATGGGCGCCAAACTTAAAAATATGTACTACAGCCAGCGCCCAGCATGCATGCGCCGCTTCTGCCATGCGCCCGCACTGTTTCGTCCGCACGGTTTCAGCGCGGGCCTGCGCTCAAGACAATGTGACAGCACTGACAGCTCGTAACCACCAACGTTCCGTTTCAACATTGAGATCTACACGGACACGCGTGCAAACTCCGTCCCGCTTCTTCTGATCTGACGGGGGTCTTAACAGTCGTATGTTTACAGTCGTGTGAAACTGCCTTTTTGAGTTAAATAAATAATACTCTTACTTCTTGTGCTGACTGCCAATTTATCGTTTAGATGGAGGCAAGGCTGGACAAAGACTACTTAATAACCGGGTATCTAATATTAAGATCCTAGTCTATAGTAAACACTGATGTACATTATGTTTTATCAATAAATTATTATTATTTGTATGTCTGTGCCATATCACGGGACCATGGGGTCCCGGACTTTTGGAAGGCATGCGTGGGGCCAAAGCCAACAGCGCAGAGGCCCTTTAAGACAAAAATAATCTAAAGCGAGGAATTATTATTATGTTTTTGTTTTTATTTGTTTTTCTCTCCAAAGGAGGGTATTTTACTTCCATACCCGCGGGCTTTTGGCCAAACGAATATAGAAGGTAGGTATGTTACCTAAGGACTACCTAATGTTGTTCTAAAGCTAAAAATTTGCGTACTATTCTGCATGTGTTCATAATTACAGCTTTATTATTATTATTATTATCAGGTGATTCTGTTCACAAACGGGCTGGAAGGACACGCTTTTATCAACTGAGGGGTGAAGGAGGTTAGACATACTTAATGCTATGAAAAAATCTAGTGTAAAAGAACCTTCGAAAACAGACTAACAATGCAATAAGGTGAAAATAATGATACATCTTTATTTTGTCGAACGTACGTTAGTACTTAAAAGCTAGTACGGGAAGTAGTGGCATAAGGTACAAATTTTGGTATCGGATGAATTCACTTGGCACAGATGTAATTTACGTAAAGTTAAGCTAATTTAGCCCGGTAGCCATCCGCCACCCCCTGGAGGGTAGGCAGGGGCGGCATTTAAAGTTACAGGCCACCGCGCTTCAGAAAAAAAATCATATCAGCTTCTATTTACGTAACACCTCGAGTGTGGTATCATTTTCTGATGAATCGGGCATGAGAAATTCATCTTTGAGACATTCAATGTATAGTTTCATAGAAAAAAAGGAAAATATTGACAAACATATCAAAAGCAGTTTGCAAAGATCTAAGGACATTCCGACTTTGCGGCAAAATTAGAAAAGATACACGAAAGTAATGTAGAACACAAATGATATTTCAGCTTAACATTTTAGTTTTTTTATTTTAAGACAAGAGCAAAATTGGGAATATTGTGCTCAAAAAACCAACAACGCAAAGCGAGTTTTGCCTACAAGATTAATTTTATCGAAATTACAATTTTCCAGAAACCAGCACGAACTTTCAGTATGTTGTTTAACATGTTATGTGCACCGCAAAACTGCAGAGAGACAGTCTCTACAGTGTCTAGTACTAGTGTAGTAGTACAGTTTCTAGTTTAGCCGCAATGTCGGAAAGTCCTTAGATTTTTGCAAACTGATTTTGATATGTTCGTCAATATTTTCCTTTCTTTCTATGAAACTATACATTGAATGTCTCAAAAATGAATTCGTCATACCCGATTTATCAGAAAATTATACCACACTTGAGGTGTTACGTGAATAGAAGCAGATATGATTTTTTTTCTGAAGCGCGGCGGCGTGTAACTTTGAATGCCCCCCCCCCCCCCCCCCCCCCTGCCTACCCTCCAGGAGGTGGCGGATGGCTACCGGGCTAAATTAACTTAGCTTTACGTATATGCCATCTGTGCCAAGTGAATTCATCCGATACCAAAACTTGCACCTCCCATACATTGAGTGACACTACTTCCCGTACTATGCTCGTTAGCCTAGCTGGTGAGGACCATCACACAGTAAAAAAATACGATATCATCTTGAATCAAGATTTGTCGAACCAAGAGAAAAAATCTTGTCTCTAGGTATTATCGCTTCATTCATGACAATTTTTAACATCTTTCTAATTAATTTCATGGTTCAAGAATATTTACTTGGAATCAAGTACTTACCTAAGTCTTTTTTCTGAGTAAGGGCTCATTTTCTCAGGTCGTTGCTAAGTTGCTATCCTAGTTTTTGTAAGGGGAACCCATGGTAACACGAGCTCGGTCGGGCTGTAAACGACTAGTGAAAATGAACCCGTAAGACTCAAGTTTTTCTGTTTCAATGCATAAGTCAGCAGTAATTTCACGAAGGCAAACGATAGCCGTTTTTGGGGTTCCGTAGCCAAATGGCAAAAAATGGAACCCTTATAGATTCGTCATGTCTGTCTGTCTGTCTGTCCGTCCGTATGTCACAGCCACTTTTTTCTGAAACTATAAGAGCTATACTGTTGAAACTTGGTAAGTAGATGTATTCTGTGAACCGCATTAAGATTTTCACTTAAAAATCGAAAAAAAACAGTAAATTTTGGGGGTCCCCATACTCAGAACTGAAACTCAAAAATTTGTTTTTCAATAAACCCATACGTGTGGGGTATCTATGGATAGGTCTTTCACTTCCAAAGTGGTAAAATGTGTCCCCCCCTGTAACTTCTAAAATAAGAGAATGATAAAAACTAAAAAAAAATATATGATGTACATTACCATGCAAACATCCACCGAAAATTGGTTTGAACGAGATCTAGTAAGTAGTTTTTTTTATATGTCATAAATCGTAAACAGCAATTTATTTTACGGAACCCTTCATGTGCGAGACCGACTCGCACTTGGCCGCTTTTCTTTAATTCCAGGACAACATAAGCCTGACTTTCATCAAGAAGGGAATCACCACGCTCTCGTACCAGTTCTGGCTATATGGAGCCAAGCGCAGCCGGATAACCCCCAGCGGTCGTCGCAGGATGTGCTGACGGCTTAACGCTGATGTTCGAATTAAATACAATTGCACCCGGAAATCCATAAGTCGCCGTACAGCCGCGAAAGTTCTAATGTAAATGTTGTGTAATGTTTGGTTGTGTCTAATTGTAGTACTAACACTAGATATATAAGTTATTGTATTAGTTAACCCTATGGACTTCTAGTCTGAAAAAAAAATATAATAATAATAATAAGTATAATAAGCCCGCAGGGCAGCTTGTGGCGAGCTGTTGGGGAGTAACGACCCCACGGACCCGAGTGCTCCCGAGAGTCGGTCAGGGCCTCCGTCTCCGGCGTGTCTTCGTCGGTCGGAGTGGAACCCCAAGGGGGCCCGCAGGACTCTCAGCTCTGGCTTGCCTTCATTGGCCGTCCAGAGAGGAGTCGTCAGAGCTATATGCTCCAGGGGTGGAAGTGTTAAAGGGCATAACGCCGCGAGTAACTTCGGAGAAAGCGCAGCACCACCTCTCGACACCCCTGAGCCGCTCACCCGGTGTTGCTCCTGGCCGTCTGTACGACGACGCTTTCAGGGGCCCATCTAATGAGCGGCTAGTCACCGCCTGCCTCGATAACTTTGTGTATAACAATGTTATGGCAGGTGTCCGGACCTTTTTGCAATAGCCCAGTTTCATAATCCACCCAAATCTCATCACCATAGAACCTGTTCTCTATCCATATAACCCACAATAGTCCCAACGCCTGTTGGAACCGGTTCACGGGTATCTACCGATGTACCAGTGAATGGGTTCTAGCAGGTGTATTACATTACATTAAACTTCGTCTCCAAAGGGCCTCTACGTGTTGGATCTATATCCCCACGCACGCCTTCCAAAGGACCGGGCTTTGTCCCGTGAATTTAAACAGGAGAGTATAATAATAACAACAGGAGTAGTGCCCAAAACCCTATGTAATAGCTTGAAGACCCTCCAGATCCCAAATCAAATTGTAGGTACCCTCCAAAAAGCCACAATTTTAAATACATGCCGCATAACCAGAAAGTTTTTAACATCATCGACCATATCTGAAAGTAGTGTTTAAGTAATGTAAGTAGGTATGTGTTTCGTAAGTAAGCGTACCTAGTAGATAAATTCACCAATAATTTTTGTTATGCTTGGCTATGGCCCGCATTTCAAAGTAACCACCCTGTAAAAAGGAGAAAAAGAGGAAAAATAAATATAATAATAAGTAAATTGGCGTAGGGATGTGACGGCCCCATCGCCCACCAGACCCAGTCAACGTAAGGCAGCTTGTGGCGGGCTGTTAGGGAGTAGTGACCCTACGTACCTGAGTGCTCCTGGGGGTGTCCTGTGGTCAGGCTGAGCCGTTCGGGTAGATGGTTGGACAGGCCCTCCACCTCTGGCTTGCCTTAACTGGCTGTCCAGAGTGGAATCGCAAGAGCTGTTGCTCGAGGGTAGATGTGGACACCTAAGTGGCGAGTTGGCTATATGTTTAAAGTCCAGTGCCACCTCTCTACCCCCCCAGCCTCTCTGACTGGTGTTGCCCTTAGGCCATTTTTTAATGTCGCTATTAATAGGGGCCCATCTAGCAGTTGGCGAGTCACCGTCTGCCAGAGATAAAAAATGAGACAGTTTATTAGGCAGGCGTCCGATGTTTCACCCAATAGCCCAGCCACTAGTCCATAATTTTCACCCAATAACCCGTTTTCTTTAGATTCCATCAACCAGCAATAGTCCCTATACACCCCAGCCGGTGCTGTCTCTGTGTGCGTCCCATGACACGGGCAGGGACAGCATCCGCTCGGTGTACTCCTTGCATTTCATTAAATTGTCAAAAGGGGCCTCTACGTGTTGGCTCAGTTGGTACTTTGTAGGTACACGCACGCCTCCCAAAGGTCCGGGACATCATTGTCCCGTGAGCGGGAAAGACATATGTACATAATAAGTATGATACCTAGATGATAGATCGGAAGTAGCGGAGGCGGGCGGGAATGTGATACCGGATACATGTAGTCAGGCCTTTTTTTGGGTATTAACTAATATGGCGCTATATGAAAATGGAATAAATAGACTCTTATAAATAAATACGTCCCTTTGTCGTTTGGATCTTCATCGCGATACGCGCCGCGCAATACCTCGCACCACGTCTATACAACCCAGTGATATGTAGGTATATTTTTGTATAGTAATGTGATATGTTTATATTTATGTTATTTTTAGGTTATGTTTGTGGTTTATTTCATAAAATTTGACCCACTGATTAAAAATAAATCTTCAATTAATTTAATATCAGACGGATTCTATGCTTATGCTTTACCAGTCATAACAATAATAATTTATATCGTTCGGTAGAAAGTAACTGCCTACAGTGGACCGATTTTTGACTTTCGAGCGCTCGAAAATTTAATAAAAGTAAATACGATTCTAGTGTCAAAATTGCAGGCACTTACTTTCCACCGATATAATTAAATACGAGTGGTGAACACCACTCGTTTTTGAATTTCCTATGTCTATTTCAAAATAGAATTCCATCATTTATGACCGTTTTCGAGTGAAAGAGTCGAGCGCTCGAAAGTCAAAAATCGGTCCCCAGTTTTGACACTACAATCGTATTTATTCCTATAAAAATTTCGAGCGCTTGAAAGTCAAAAGTCAGCCGCCTGGGCTTCCGTATTGGTTTCGATTCATTATGTACACCCTTTAAATCAAATTGAAAATCAAGCTCCCATGTGTATCGAATCGATTGATTTTCAGTAACTGTATGTCTACTGATAACTGTAAGGTCGATACTATCGACCATTACAGTTACGTCCTATGCCGTCTAGACGACGCAGGTGGTTTCACGGCGAACAATAACCGCCTCCATAACAACCTCAATATTGATTTTTTTATGAAACTCAGAGAAAGAAATAATGACTCTAGCACAAGGGTTGCCAGACTAGAACTATAATAGCAGGATTTTACACAAAATAGATAGAACGTATTGCCCAAAAACTAGAACATTATTATTAAAACCAAATGCGACCTTGCTCCAACTGCTAGTTTTACGAGCAGCTGAAAAAATCCGGACAGCCATGAATTTAGCCAGAAAAGGCCAATCTTTCTCCTAGTACAATTTTAGAAGTCTACACTGGCAACACCTCAGTATTGCCTATACGTATCGCGGCGAATCCTGATTCCTATGACACCTGTCATTTCAGTACAATTTTACATTTTAAGGTTATAGATTATGTCTGTCATAGGGATCAAGATTCGCCGCGATTAATAATGACTTAATGACTGGCCTTTTGACCAGTGTTGTCTATATAGACTCGTACTTACATACATTCGGTAACCGTACTGGCGCAGTCGATAGGGGATGGTTCGACCAAAATGCTGCAAGATAACTATTCGGCCAAGACAATTTTATATAAAAGTATCGAAAGTAGAGTCAATTGCATCATCTACAATCTACGCTACTAACATACCTACTCAAAGATATCTTGACACCAACTCTACTGCTTACTACAACAGAGTCAATGTACTAGTACTAGTAAAGAAAGATCTTACCTACACAGCGTCCCTGGGAACATATTTATTATATTTTACCCAGAAGTAGATTTAAGTGGTATGAGTAGTTTTATCTATAAAAATATATTATCAATAGTATCTATCAATAATATTATTATCATTAAAGACAACGCTTCGTAACAGTGAGTAATTATTTTTTCAACACACCTGCTCGTAAAGTAGGTCTTATTACAGCGTATTTACACTGATAATGCAGAATATTACCCATGCCGTGCCTTTTACATTACATTATCGCACTAGTGCCTTTTCATTACACATCTTTTTAAATATTAGCAAAATAATGCAGAATATTACCCATGCCGTGACTTTTACATTACATTATCGCACTAGTGCCTTTTCATTACATATCTTTTAATATTTTCATTTTTTATTTTTTTTCCTCGCAAATGTGTTGAAAAACGTCGTATGAAACACGTGAGCATTGGTCATTACACTTCTCGTCTCCATTAAGCCTTCGCCTTCGGCTCAGGCTTAAAAACCGACTCGAGTGTAATGACCAACTTAGCACACTTGTATCATAATGTACTATTAAGCAATTTCGAACGATGACGTAACGCAGACATAGCTGCCATACTGTCGTCTAGGACGAGATTTGACAAGTAATTGAATACCACTGAATTAGTTTTAATGAAGAAAAAAAAGGCTTGTAATGTCCTTATAACTTAAAATATATGTTCGTAAGGAAAACAATAAATATAAATTGTACTGGAGGGAAGGCTTACATGGAGCGGTTGTTACAAATCTCCGGTTCCTAACCGTAAGGCTTCGGTTACACGCTAATTCTGGCGTCAGTTCAGTGCATCAGTATGATCTGTCTGTCTCTGTCATTCACAACAGTTACACTATCATTCTCTCATAATACTGGTGGACTGAACTGATGCCAAAATTAGCGTGTAACATGTCTAAGATATCATTAGCTGAGTGTTACTAAAATAAATACTTACAACCAGCTTCCATTAGTCCACGGTTCCCTCCGCGCCTGCGCCACCGCCAGCAGCACGAGCAGCGCCAGCGCCATCTTGACAGCCGCCGCCATCTTGACAAGATGGCCGCTCACATTGCAAATGGCCGACTACATCGCACTTTGAGGTTATGTTCACGATTTCACATTATCACTTTATTTTATTGTACAGTTTTGAGTTAAGTTTTAAACATTATTTAAACGGAAAAATATATTAATTCCTTACTTTATTCTGTAAAACTGAATGCACACACGACATGCAATAAGTAGGTACTTACACTAATCCAGTATAATTTTTACATAATGGGATTAAAATGCCGTAAAGAACTAGTTTGCCGGAAACTTTTAACATTACAATAAAGTTGTGGGTGTTCTCAAAAATAATTAATATAATGAAAAGGGCAACTCATTTCTGTAAAAAGTTAAAGACTTGATTCGATTCTAAACAACAATACGGATTAAACTCTCAGCCAACATTACACGAGGGAAATAACAATCGGACCTCAATAAGTTTCAAAAATTCTTTTATTATCATAATAATAGAGAATAAGTCGCTATTATTATTATCAAAATAACGTTTACAACAGTTGACGATTCCGATACGTGATCTTTGCGATTTATTGTCGACCTGTCCGACGCCGAGTTTAATTTCTAAATCGTACGACACAATTCACCTATGCGATTGTATTTATTGGATAGACATAAATGTAGTGTACTAGGTACCAAATGCTCGACAGAAGATTTCATGATGAGATACATCTAAGTAGGTAGTTATCAGGTTGTAGACGGTAATTGACCAATTAATTGTAAATGTGTCTCAGTAGACAAATAATTTCTTCTCCTATTATAGAATTTATAGATATATAATATGAACATTCTTAGACAAAATTAATTTCAATACAATAGCGTAAACGCCTGAGCTAAATATTCCCAAACCTACAGTAGGTGTACCTACCTAATATATGAAGCTGCCAATCAATCGATGCTACAAATTAATCAAGCATCAGGCAGGCAAGGAATATCCTAGAAAATCGTGTCGGACTCGTGTCGTATCGACTAAACGTCCCCATCCCGCTCCCATATAGAAATTAGTTACGCTTTTATGACTATTCTATTGTAGTCGTATCCCAATTATACGGGGCCATGACGGACTTGGGAACCCAAGGGTCTATTTCCACAGGATATGAAACACTTTAATAACTGTTTAAATACTTTAAATACCAGTTGGCTGGTAGAAAGTTCTTTAAAAATCAAGTCCGAGTCCGTGCAAATCGAGTACATAGGTACACGTTTTGAACTATAGTTGAACGAGCGAGCGAAGCGAACGAAATTCTCTGAGAATACAAAGAATAGAATTAAAAAAAGACTGGCCAAGTGCGAGTCGAACTCGCGCACCGAGGGTTCCGTACAAACCTTTTATTTATTAAAAAAAAATATTATACGTGACGTAACTAAAAAATTACGGTTTTCGCATATTTTCCTTTATCTGTGCTATAAGACGTTGCTTCGTACCAAATTTCAAGATTTTGAGTTCGCGGGAAGTACCCTGTAGGTTTTGATTCCCTTGCGAGTTTCGAAAATTTACGGAAATTTGCGCCATAAACGGCTGTATCTTTTAATTGCGTTAGCTTAGAAGTTTGATTTTTTCACAGCTCTAAGGGACAGTAGACATGAGTATTTGAAATAAATTTCAGCTTGATAACTCCAAGCGTTCCTGAGAAAAATGGCCTTGACAGACGGACGGACGGACGGACAACAAAGTGATCCTATAGGGGTTCCGCTTTTTCCTTTCGAGATGCGGAACCCTAAAAGTTCTGAAATAAAGTCTAGCTCGCGAGTTCTCCAGCTCCACTACAGACCGTTCTACACAGTGCCTGATTTAGAGTTCTGACCGCTTTAGGCTAACTATGAATATGCTAATATTATTATGTAAGTAAGTCTCAACTCAGCGCCGCGCCCGCTTGGGCCTTGCGCTCTAGGCTCTAGCCTTATCTTATCTTATCTAGGTGAGGGCCCTTTCGGATGCACTTCGACCCAGTGGGATCTTTTGTGCATTAGCCCTCTCCTTTATACCTGCTCCCAGGCTTTCGCCATCATTTCCACAAAGCGGATGATGCAGTTCGCCGGGAGCACCTTGAATTCCTTTGGTTGCGGGTAACCGTTACCAAAGTAGTTCATTCTTTGTCTGGCAAGGGCATGTGTGAATTGAGTGACTATGGAACACTTATTGTGTGAATGTCACACAATAAGTGTTCCATAGTCTCGTCCTCCTCGCCACACATTCTACAGTCTAAACTATCCGATAGTCCCATCTTGGCCAAGAGATCCTTGACCCCGAAGTGACCTGTGAACACCCCAGATATAATTCTGAGTTGCTTCCTACTGGATTTCCTGAGTTTTCTGGTCCAGCCCAAGTCCACTCCTTCTATGAAGAGCTTAGAGTGCCTTAAGACAGCCTCATTCCTCCACTCGTGTTGGTGTTTGGTTTTGGCGTAGGCTTTAAAGGCCGATATTATGGTCCTCTGCGAGAGTCCCACAAATGGTTCTGGACCTACAAAGTGATTTGTAGAGCCCCCTCTTGCAAGCTCATCTGCTCTTTCGTTGCCGATGAAGCCCTTGTGCCCTGGTATCCAAACTAGTTGCACTTTATTGTGCCTTCCAAGTCTGCTTAGTGCTTGGACGCCATTATAAATTAGTCTAGAGTCCACTTTCGGCGCCGTAAGCGCTTTAAGGGCCGCTTGACTGTCACTGAGTATATAGATATTCTGCCCTTTGGTTCGCCTGTCTATATTCTCCTGTACACAGGTAATTATGGCGTATGTCTCCGCCTGGAAGACAGTTGCCAAACTACCCATGCTTACACTACTGCTATAGTAATTTGCATAAATGCCTGCTCCCGTACCGGATCCCATTTTTGATCCGTCCGTGCTCCGTTGATTCGTCCGGCTCTAGCCTTATTAGCCTGTGGTTAAATCAGGCCCTGGACTTCTGCAGCGGAGCCACTACTTCTTTTGTTTATAGGAGCTTGTGATATCTCGAAGAGTCTAACCAACCCTTAGTGTGGTGACATTAAGGGTTGGATAGACTCCTCGAGATATCTGCGTTCGCGTTATTAAATGAAACGCGGAACTCAGAACTCCGGTGAACGGCTTCTGTCTGCATCTGCACGGGCTTTTACAAAACCGTAACGCAACTCGTAGAGGTTTTAATAAAAAAATTGACGGTAAATACATAGTTCAAGTTCGTATTAAGGCAAATCTGAAGATATAATAAATGGGATTAAGTAAATAAAATAAATAAATATTACGGGACAATCTTACACAAATCAACCTAGGCACACGGTGCGGTAAGGTGGTGGTAAGTGATCAAAATCAATGTATATAAATGAGAGAATCACGAACGATGTATAGGTACCACGATATGTCTCAGCTCATGACGAATTGAGGCCAAGTAGAGGCATTTTTGGCCCTAAGTATCATGCGCTGAGATAAATTCTATGAGCGTTCTGAGGCCTAGTTGCCCGCTTTCCACCAGACTGTACGCTTGTTTTTCACCTCCTGTTATAGAAAACTATGATTCTTGAACTTAGATCGGGCCTACATACGTTTTTTAAAAGGTCCGTTTTTTTGATAATAATAATAGCGACTTATTCTCTATTTATATGATTAAACCATATGATACAGAGAACGAATGTAATGGAAAAATAATGTATATAACATTTGAAGAGTTCCCTCGATTTCTCCAGGATCCCATCATCAGAACTGAATTTTGGTGACAACGGGACAAAGCTGGAAGTATATGCTTCCAAACAAAGAAAAAGATGTCAAATCGGTTCATAAATTACCGAGTTATCGCGTAACAAACACACATAAAAAAATAAAAATAAAACGTACAGACGAATTGAGAACCTCCTCCTTATTTGAAGTCGGTTAGTAAACCATCATCGTCTGAAGCCCTAGACAGGACTCGAACCTGTATAACCTCTGTATTGCCGGTACAGTGCTATCACCACTGAGCTTTTAAAATTTTGACTGCCCGTGTAATAACTACCAATATTTTACTATTTAGCAATTTCATTTTTGCAGTGCGAGAATAGAGAGCCAGGTACTTGCCTATCGTCACAACGAGTTCTATTCGACATGCATCCAAGTCATATATCTTACCTGGATTCCTCGCCAGGTTATAATCAATTTATCCCGAACAACCGTTTAGATACAACGTTAAATGCCTCTAGCAATTTGCGAACGCCATAATTTGAATAAACTATACTTATCTTAATTAATAATCTGTACCTTTTGTGGACTACGCCTTCAAGAAACTATACCACCAAGCTCTTATAATATGGCGAGGTAATCGGAAATTTAGACTTTATTTGTTTGTAGTAGGTTTGTTTTTGGAATAACACATTTGGGTACTGTAAGAGTTTTTGAAAGTTATATCAAGTGAAGATTTTAAGCATTTAACACCAAGGTGGCATGTTTATAGTTATTAACCTGGCTTGGTGCAGTCCGCAGCAGCATAGCTAGTGATCGCGTTTATGACGGAACTGAAGCAATCGTCATCGTCAACATAGGTAGGTACTTGCTAGTAAGGGACGAATGCTAAACATGATGTATTGGATGTTTAAGGAGTGTTGAATATTTTGTAACAAGACCATAACAACCCTTTTTCTTGCAAAATAAACTATTTTTGTTTTGTATTTGTATGATCATGCTAAGTTAGCATAAAGGTACAAGTTTGATGAACGAACCCGACCGCAGACAGCAGCAGCAGAACACGTGTCGCAGCGACACTGTATGTTTCTATGTATTTCTATTAAATATTTTTCGTAGCTAGCGACACATCGCCGTCATAGAAATACATAGAAACCGGTACCTAGTGTCGCTGCGACATGACACGTCGCCTGCAGGGCTGTTATTCGCTAAGCGTTCATGCGGCTCACCCCGCCGGTAACCCGTTACGAAACTAGACCTCTACCTACGCTTAGTTACTACGAATTGCGGCGTCAAGATACATTTGTGGGTGAGAGTTGAGGTGAGCTTAAACAAGTTACAGAATAGCGGAGCTGCTCATCATCATTAGCCTATATACGTCCCACTGCTGGTCACAGGCCTCCTCTCATGAATGTTGGGCACAGGCCTCCGCTCATGAATGCTGGGTGCAGGCCTCCGCTCATGAATGTTGGGCGCAGGCCTCCGCTCATGAATGCTGGGTGCAGGCCTCCGCTCATGAATGCTGGGTACAGGCCTCCTCTCATGAACGCTGGGCGCAGGCCTCCGCTCATGAATGCTGGGCACAGGCCTCCTCTCATGAATGCTTCGTCGCTTGATGTGACAAATTGAATCGTTTATAGAGCTTGTTTATATTGCATAAGAAAATAAGAGTTTGTTTAGATCATTTTGAGTTCGTCGCCCGCGTAACTACTTCTGCTGCCGACTGTACGTCGTTGGAAATAGGTATCTATAACTCCTGTGAGATGCAATTGTAAAAAGATTTCATACCATTTCATGGGTTCTAAGTCTAACATAAAAAAACTACTCGTAGTACTCGTACTTGGGATATACATGAATTATATGGTAACAGACCTAATTCTAGTAGTTAGTTAGTAGTAGTAGTTAATTAGTAGTAGTAGTTAATTAAATAGGAAGAGATTATGAATCTAAGTATATTTTTTATGGTTAGCGAAACCGAGTAAAATTATAAAAGTTAGTTAATTATATACAAAAGTGACACAAAGGATATATTTTATAATTTGTTTGTAAAGCAAAATTAGTAAAATGAACACGAGTAGGTATTAAGTTAATTTTTCAAGTAGGTATAGCCTATTTATTGATCATAGGCTTGGAATGGTACTAATGGAATGAAATCGTACCGTTTTTTCTTTAAAGCTTACAAAGGTTGGGTTGATCAGTAAGTAGATTATTGTAACTTGTAACTATACCTAATCGTATTTTGCATTGGTCATTATTCTCCTAAAGTAGGTATACTTACTAATATTGTGGTATTATTGGATAAACTAAATTATTCATACACAGTTAAATAAATATTTTAATGCCTTGTTAGGTTTAATGTGGTTAATGTAGTTTGCCAACGTAAAGCACTAGGTTTAATGCTTTACGTTGGCAAAATACATTCGATTTGTAAATCACAATAATATTCATAAATCATAACTTTACTATGACTCTATATTTCTCCGTTTAAACATTCACCTATCTATTGGTTTCCTTAAAACTGCAAAATCAAAGACAATAAAGAATAAGCTCGCATTCCGTAACAAAAAAAAACAACTGACGTCACAATTCCCGCCAAAAAACACCCACCAAAGAGTTTGAAACACAGTATTATACAACACTTAAGCGTTTTTCTATTCAGCCAAGCACGAAATAAGTTACGAATGTCCCGATGTATTTTGGGATGGGTACACACACGTGTGATCGGCTACGCGGAGAGGGCCAGACTGGTTTGGTCCGAATCCGAATTATAGTACGTATAACTTAGTCTGAACTTGATTGTAAGCTATCTTGGTTGTTTTTTAAGCTTTTTACTTGGCATGTTTGCGTGAGTAAATTTGATTTGATCTGATTTTGAGCTTAGGTAGGTACTTTAAATTGAACAAATTGCGATGATAATTCAATGCACGACATCATGTCGTAATATAAGAAAAAGAAGATATTCAAACGACGCCATTGGCTTTGTTTTGTATGTATTTGTATCTACCTTATTATACCGATATTGCAATCAGCTAAACTGAGCCACTTCATTTCCAATATTGTAATTGGAAAATTGTTAAGCTGCATTGGGAATATGGAGCAACTTTAATAAAAGATGTGTCATACAATACAGAGATTTAGATTCACATTTTTCCAAAGGATACAGGCGATACAGCCAAACTTAAAGGTATTGTGTAAGTCAAACCTTTGGTCAGATCCATAATCCGATTAAACTGCGCTTCAAATATGTGATAAAAACATACATTACATGAGAGTAAGCTGTTAAATATTGACCACTAGAAAGATGACTAGTTCTTTTTTATTTTCTATGACCCAGGCGCCATACACTTGTCAAAAAGGGTAAGTAAGGAATTAACATTTTCATATCTCTGATCTTCCTGCGAAGTTTAATTGAAATGGAACTTTTTGCCACAAGAATCAACGCCGTTTTATAATTAATTGAGTAAAATACGTAATTACTCAATCAGACGATACGCACAGCTCTTGCGGGTCCTGGGAAAGTGAATGTCGTGATCCAACAAAGAACTAGGTAAATATATCCCGATATAGTTATGTGTGTATACAAAGCTGCCTGCTTCAGCTTGCAATTTTCTGCAACCGCATCTCTTGTGTAATCTGACCTCTAACTCCGTAACAACTATGTGTACACGGAGTTTAGTCTTATACTGGCCGTTAAGAAAAGAAGCAACGGCATTTTTAAAATTGCTGTCTTGGTCAGGTGCGAGAATAATGTTTGTAATGATTTTAGTAATTATCTGATTAGGCTTATCTGCACTTAACATAACTGAGTGTGCATTTTGTCTTATTACTAAACAAATAGGTACAATTAAAAATAGGCGGGACTTTCTTTTGACTCTTTTTAACACCTGCACGAAAGGAGGGGGGCTATAAAGTTTCACGTGTTTGTGTTTCTGTGTGTCTGTATGTGGTACCGTAGCTCCTAAACGAATGGACCGATTTGAATGCAGTTTTTTTTATTCTGAAAGCTGACGTGATCGAGATGGTTCTTAGCTACGTTTTACCAAAATCGGTTCTGCCGTATTTGAGATATTGAACTTTGAAATAAAAATGTCGGGGGTTTTTCAACTTTTCCAAGTTGTTAATAAAGTAAGTATATGGTTTTACCTCGAAACTTCTCAAAAGTAGACGTCATCGTGACGTCAGAGGGTATCAGATGAAAGTGAATCTAACCGTTCTAAATGTATAACACCGATATCGTCCTGTTAACGAGGGACCCATCACAGAACAGAAGAAGAACCAGATTATTGAGATGGTGAGCCTCATTATTTTTACGAAACATGACTTACTTAATCGCGTATAATTGGGAATGGATGAACATTTTAGAAGTGCCTGATAATTTTTTTGGTGATAGGAATAACCTTCCTTAGCACCAGAAAAAAGTTGCAGACTTTTCAGCTGCGTCAATTATTTTTTTTAAATATAAACAGTTTCCTCACTTACGTTTTGGGTTTAGGACGGCGAAATTTTCCTTGATCCGTCTCATAATACAAAAAAATATCTTAAAAATCCGTGGTAAACTGACAGCTGCAGCAGCTATATTTGTCATTGCCAGTTATGAGAGTTATGAGACGGACGGAAAGTGTCTCATTCGCCGTTCTAATCCCAAAACGTAAGTGAGGAAACTGTTTATATTTTTCAAAAATAATTGACGCAGCTGAAAAGTCCTTTTTGGTGACAGGAAAGGTTATTCCTATCACCAAAAAGATAATCAGGCACTTCTAAAATTTCATCCATTCCCCATTAAGTATTTATTTATCTACTATATAAGTATGTATATCCCATAGTACAAGCTTTCCTTAGCTTGGGACTAGGTTGATTTGTGTAAGATTGTTCCCAAAATATTATTTATTAATTTTATTTATTTATAATATGGAGGGTTCCATTTACCTATGCCTTATGGATACGATGGTTGCCTTGCCGGACGAAGGAGTTAGATGCTACGTAACCACTTAGACATATGATGTGTGATTTTTTTAGTTTGTTCACTCATACGATCCATTCGCACCAGTTTACATGAATTTACTCATACAAACTTACCTTCCATATCAAGCATGCTAAATCAAACTCAAACGTAATACGTCTCCACAACTCACTATGCTAATTCGAAGGCTGTATATCTGTCCGCTAACTCACTTGGTTAGATATATCACCTATCTCGACTTAGAATAGAGATAATCTTTATCACTCTGTAGATAACCACATAAATTAAGAATTTAAATACCTTCCGACATCAACATATACATATACCCCATTCCATAGTAACATAACATTTTTAACGGCCAAATGCCTCTACGTTTCGTTGTTGATTTAGCTAGGATATCAAAGGGACATATTGTACTCAGTTTTACATATTTCGATCAAAACATAACAATACCTACTAATATTTAACCCCCGACGCAAAAAGAGGGGTGTTATAAGTTTGAAGTGTCAGTGTGTCTGTCTATGGCATCAATCAATCAAATCATTTATTTGCGGTAAAGAACATATTTAAATGCATGCAAATACAATATAGTCAATTAAAATTAAATTAAAACAAAAAATAATAATAATACAATGGAAATAGGAAGGATGAGTTGAAACAATAATTATACAATGTCATAGAGAAACACAGAATCAAATAAGTAATAACATGTCATAATCACAAAAGTAATAAAATAATATGTTATGTCTCCTAATGTTCGAAAGAAAATTAATTATATTCCTATGTAAATAGTCAGGTAGGGAAAAATATGTAGAATTAAAATAATAAAATTGTCAATCGTTAATTAATCTAATCTAATGCATTAGCGTAAAATTCTTTGATTGAATAGTAAGGTCGGTTCATAAAATATTGTTTTAATTTTCGTTCAAACGTTCGGAAGTCATCACACTGTTTTATACTAAGTATTGTCTAGTTTATTATATACTCTAATTGCGGTATTGTTTAGGCTTTTATCAAAATACATAAAATTACATTTGGTCAGTAAAAAATCATTCTTAGGTCTAAGTTGCCTTTGCGTGTTTTGTCTAGCTATTTTGAATTGATCTTTGTTTTTAAATACATATAAGCAGATACAATAAAGATAAAGGGAAATAACAGTCATAATTTTGTGCTCTATAAATATTGATCGATGTGTGACAGGTATATGGGAGCACCCCGAGATAAAACGAAGGGCCTTTTTTTGTTTCAATAGTAGCGCATTTATATTTGTACCATTACCCCATACTTCTATGCAATATCTGACGATGCTTTCAAAGTGAGCAAAATAGACTATTCTTAGTGTTTCTTTGTCTGCTGTACTGGCTAGACACTTCAAAGCATAGCATGCACTTGCCAGCCTATTAGATACTTGGTCAATTTGCTTATGCCATCTTAAAAAGGAGTCCAGTTCAACACCCAAAAACCTTACACAACCTGACTTAGAAATAGGAATGTTGCAAACATGATCAGGGCTATTAAACCCACGAGTGAATATCATATAGAAACACTTATTACAGTTCATTTTCAGTCCATTCGATGTGAACCATGTAGAAAGTTGTGACCAGCATTCTTGCATTTTTGTGTTTAACTCACTTTTAGAAAGTGACTCTATTATTATATACTGAGGTAGGTCGTTGATAAAAATGATGAAAAGAAGAGGACCTCATACAGATCCCTGCGGAACCCCATATCTTAAGGTTTTTTCCTGTGACTGTACTGCATATTTCTCATGCACATCCCTGACTTCAACATATTGGGAGCGGTTAGTAAGATAAGACTTCAGTAGGCTCAGAGCATTTCCACGTATGCCATATCACTTCAATTTTTCAAGGAGTATTCCATGATCCACACAGTCGAATGCCTTGGTAAGATCACAGAATACACCACCACAACAGACGCCATCATTCAGTTTTCCGGCCTAGTATATGGCATGGGCACTTTATGTCAAAGTGACATGGCTTAAATTCGAATGAAGAAAAATCCTCTTAGTTCGAATTTAACCCATATTACTTTGACATGACCTAGGGCCATATACGATTTTTTGTAAACTTCCTCCATAAGCTGCAGGTGTAGAATGTAGTGCAGAAAGTTCTGAATAAAGTTATTTTACTCTTTGCTAAGCAGCGAGCGAATCTACGTGCATACATATTTGCTCTAATCTCCCTTAACGCTCCCGTTCAATGTCAGCATTGTACTTGAGGTCGGTGATGTCTATATGACCTAAATATTTGAACTGGTATACCCTTTCTAGGGCAACCAAATTGAAGAAGAAACCCTGAAAAGTCCACTGTTTCGAAGGCAAATGCATTAATTCTAGTGAAACATCAGGGCAAACGTTAGTACAATACGATTAAAATCAGTTAACGATTCGGATGTTAGCTACTAATAGTAGCGCCGCAAAAGTGTCAGAGTGGTCGGACGGGTATGCGGGAGACGACTCGAGGCTAACTTCAGACACGCAAACTTTTGTGCCGCATACTGTACTTAGGTCAATGTGTCAGGACCGCCTCTGTTATACACGGGCGAAGCCACGCGGGCAGCTAGTTAATTGTAATTAAGTACGAAAAGGATTAGCTATTGCCAACCGTAGGCCCTGCGACCAATGAGCTAGAAAGCTAAATCAGAGCGTAATGGGCGCGCCACACGCACCTAGCTATGCTAATACGACCACTTGTCAGTCAGTCTGTCTATCCGCTAACTAGCCAACTTGATTGGATGGAGACGTGGAACTGCCAATACTCCAATCAACCAAGATCTTGATGAACTAAACCGTACATATATAACTACATAAATTAAAATGTAAAAGCTCCCCCTTCACAACAAAGGTAGCTAGGAACCATCTCGACGGAGAAGACTTTCGATTATAATTAACTTTCCCAAACAAAGTTTTAACCGACTTCAAATCAGTAGCCAAATCGCTTCAAGTTTGCCTATAAAATTTGAAGAGTTTCCTCGAATTCTCCAGGATCCCATCATCAGAACTGGATTTTGGTGACAACGGGACCAATCTGGATTCTGGAAGTATATGCTTTCAAACAAAGAAAAAATTCTCAAATCGGTTCATAAATTAACGAGTTATCGCGTAAAAAACACACATTACAAAAACAGACGAATTGAGAACCTCCTCCTTTTTTTGAAGTCGGTTAAAAATAAACCGCACAACATTATGACAAATTTATACCTATTATAGGTTAGGTATGAGACGCTCCCGCCCGATTTTTGCGTAGGTATAGTATAGACTCTCTCGATAGTTATGAAACAAACCTAACCTAACAGAACTTTGAAAGGATATAGGTAGACGAGCCTACAATGTATGAAACGTGTCTAATGATTAGCCTAATCGCAATAATATATCAAACGTGTCATCATCATCATCATATCAGCCGAAAGACGTCCACTGCTGGACATAGGCCTCCACCAAAGAGTGCCACAATGGCCGGTCCTGCGCCACCCGCATCCAGTGGACTCCCGCGACCTTTACCAGGTCATCAGTCCACCTTGCGTCAAACGTGTAATCACGCGAAACTCGGAATCTTATATGAGTGAGTAAGTAAATAGGTAGAAGCTTTGGTATTTAATACAAGAGCGCCGAAATAAGGCGAAAGCGATATAATGGCGCTACAATAGCTTCTTATATGCTTCATATCTATCCCAGACTATGGATTCAAATATTAGTATACTTCATGAAAACGACTCATCTTACGACTCTTTATCGTCATCGAGTAAATTTCTATCAAAGAGCGTGGACGGCACTATACTCGGGCCAAATTTTCACTTACCATTACACGAACTGCACGAAAAAAATTCTGAAATCGAGCTTGCACTAGCTAGCGCTCAAAACGAATTAGAAAATAAAATAATAGAAAATATGGAGCTCCAGAAAAAAAAATCAAAAGCTTACCATAGAAACGGAAGTACTACAATCTTTGTGTAATATCTCTTCTATGGAACCGAAAAGCACCATCAACACATTAAAGAACCAACGACTCTCTTTACTACCAATATCATCAACACCGTCTTCGCCATACAAAGTTTCACATTCAGACAAAGGAATTAATATCAACAAGACCCTATTCAACGTGCAAGTAAAAATTATGGATATGGAAAAGCTGGTTAAGAATATGGAAAAAGAAATCACATGCCTCACCAAACAAATAGAGGCCCTAGCGCTAAAACTTCATACACCAGGTACAAATTCAAATAGTATATATCCATTAAATGGACTGGACAATAAAGAACTTGCAAAAATCGATTTGCAGCCCAGCCAAAAAGAAAAGCTACAAAATGATTTTGGACAAAATCAAATGGACCAAATAATTACAAAAACAAATGCATGCGGTAATACTACTAAGGAGTTGAAGAAAACAAACCCACCGATACTACCTACTAAAGAACAAGTACCACAAAATGCAGACACAGAAAAAAGGAAATTAGCAATTATCAGCTCAAATAACAAACACCAAATTTGTAATCTAATAAATAAGGATAATGTACTACAAACCTTTGCCTATTGCCATTATATCACGCCTGGTGGAGGTATAAAGGAATTATTTAAACAAATAGAACGCAAATTAGAGAATTTTACTTTTGACGATTACTGCGTTGTTCTAATAGGAGAAAATGACTTCGAATCAGATGTAGAGCAACGTGAATTAGTGCAATATATAAAAGAGACTTTGGAAGCCATTACAACCACAAACATAATAGTAACCTGTCCAACGTACAAACTCGGCAAACCTATATACAATAGCAAGGTAGAAGACTTTAACTCAATGTTATTAAACGACGTGAATTTCCATAAAAAACATTTCTCCTATGACACGAATTTGAACCTGGAATTTGATATGTTCTTGTCAACGGGGGAGATAAGTAAACGTGGCACAGAAAACATAATTAATCACATCAGCAATTTCATTAGATGGAGAAATCAAACAAGTCAAACAATACATCACAATTATAACAAAAGAACACAGAAAACAATTTTAGACTACTATCCAGTTTCAACACGGACAATAAGACAGCTTTTTCGTTCCAAAGCAGAATAATTCGTCAATAATGAGGATAATGCATCAAAATATTGCCAGTTTCCTCTCAAAGCAAAATGTTCTAGAAGTAACTCTAAATGAATTATGTGATAAAGATATTAGCCCTCACGTTTTATGTTTCACAGAGACATTTATTCAGAGGGGAAATGAGAATAATTGTAAACTTGAAAACTTTCAACTAGCGTCGTCCTACTCTCGTAGAGATGAAAAAAGGGGAGGTGTGTGTATTATGGTTAGAAAAGGTATAATATTCAGTGAGCTAGAAAATGTGAAGGAACTTGCAGTGGATAAATTATTTGAATGTTGTGGTATAAGAATGGTCAAGCATGATATTGTAGTAGTTTGTTTGTACAGAACACCAAATTCACCGCCAAATTACTTTTTACAGAAGTTAGATATTCTACTGCGCAATCTTAATAAACAATTTAAACAATTCATATTGTGTGGAGATTTCAATATAAATACCCTTGTAGTAAATAAAATTAGCAAAGAGTTGATTGATATTGCAAGAAATTACAACCTTAAACTGCACATTAAAAAACCCACAAGAGCAAAAACATGTATTGACAACATTTTAAGTAATATAAAATGTGCTAAATCCAACGTCTTACCTCTTGGTCTCTCTGACCATGATACCGCTCAGATGCTTAGCTTTAAAGTAGACGAACATTTAGTTGAAAATAAGTTCTATTATAAGGTTAAACAAGACTACTGTTCGGAAAATATCAAGAAATTTCGAGAATGCTTAAATAATCTTTCTTTTTCTGAAGTTTATCTAGAAGATGACTTTAATAGGGCATTTAATAAATTTTATGAGATAGTCTCACTCATTTATAACCTTTGTTTCCCGATTCAACGTCAAAAAATTACATGTGGACTCTATAAAAAACCAAAGTGGATCTCAAAGGGAATAAAAGTTAGCTGCAAAACAAAAAGGATACTTAGATTTAAATATTACAAAGAAGGAAAAATTCAACAAAAAAAACTGAATACAACACTTATACAAAAATATTGAAAAAATGTATCAATAAAGCACAAAAAATTAAAAACAAAAACTATATAGCCACAAGTAGAAATAAATGCAAAGCATCTTGGGATATAATAAAGAGGGAAACGGAAAATAAAAGTGTAAAACAATATATAGATAAAATATGTATCAATAATAAAGAGATTAGTCAACCTGATCAGATAGCATCACACTTCAATAATTATTTTATTAGTTTATCTAACAAAACTGATAAAAAAATAGAAAACTGGAACAAGAGAGATTCTCTTTTGAGCTCCACTTGTAATAATAGTATGTTTATAATGCCTTTCTCTGAAACAGAAATTGAGAATGTCATTACGTCATTAAATAATACGCAAGCTGTAGGATTTGATGGAATTTGTACATATGTTATAAAACAATGTAAAGATCAACTAAGCGCAATCATTACACATCTAGTTAATTTCTCCTTTGAGAGTGGCGTTTTCCCAGAACTTCTGAAAATATCAATAGTAAAGCCTTTATTTAAACAAAATGATAAAAAAGACATGAGAAACTACCGTCCCATAACATTGATTCCAATTTTAGCAAAATTTTTTGAAAAATGTATGTATAAACGACTAATACATTTCTTTAATAAATTTAAAATAATAAAACTAGAACAACATGGCTTTCAAAAAAATAAATCGACGGCATCAGCTATTTTTAATCTTGTTCATCATATTGTTAAAAGCTTAGATGTAAAACAGCACACTACAGCGGTATTTTTAGACATGTCAAAAGCTTTTGACTTTGTAGACCATGCGTTACTTTTAGACAAATTAGAAAAATACGGTGTAAGAGGTCTTGCTCTCAAATGGTTAAAAACTTACTTACTAAATAGAAAGCAATATGTAGAAATAGTTCAACTAGATAACCATAAAGTAGAAACTGGCTATAAATCAGAATTGAAATTTAATTATTTTGGTGTTCCTCAAGGCAGTGTACTTGGGCCTTTATTATTCATTGTTTATATAAATGAACTACCTAATATCATTCCATACAAATCAGTTATGTTTGCTGATGATATATCGTTTATTGTTACATCGGAAAGTCATCAAAATATACAAGAACATGAATGTAAAGTAAATGAAATGATGGAAACTGTTATAAAATGGTTAGAAATACATAATTTACAGGTTAATATTAATAAAACCCACTATGTACAGTTTAAATCAAAACGAGGTGCAAATCGTAGCATTAATATACATTTTAGAAATAAGAAAATACAAGAATTGGAATGCGTTACTTTTTTGGGTGTCACTTTAGATAAACATTTAGACTGGCAAGCTCACATTGATAAGGTCCGTTGTAAATTGAATAGATTTGTTTATGTACTACATAAATTAAGGCGTACTTCAGGATTGCAGGCCACTCTGGCTGCATATCATGGATATGTTAGTTCGGTATTGAGATATGGACTAATTTTGTGGGGAAATTTTAACTATTCCAGCATTGCATTTGTGGCGCAGAAAAAATGTGTGCGGGCTATCTGTGGACTCGCTAACTACAAGTCTTGCAAACCGCTCTTCAGAAAACTTAAAATATTACCTCTACCCTGTCTATATATTTTGGAAATCTGCATGTTCGTTAAGAGGCATATGTATTTATTTAAAACAGCTGCAAGCATTTCCACTCGCAACCAACGAAGTCCTGGACGGTTGGTGCATGATTGTGTTCCTAAGACAGCATTATACTGTAATCACTGCTTTGTTATGTGCATGAAAATATTTAATAAATTACCGAAATGTTTGAAAGAGCTACCTCTAAATAGATTTAAAAGCGAATTAATCAAGATCTTAACTGAAAAGAACTATTACACTGTAAACGATTTTCTGTCTCAGGACATTTAACTATAATTTGTAAGATATTTGCATGCTAGTATTACACAATACAAATAGCAGAATAAGATACTTATTGTCATATAACAACTAAGACTGATGTACCTACTTATTCTAAGCAAATAAAGATTCTATCTATCTATCTATCTATCTTATAGATCTCATGGCGCTAACCATCGCTTTTGTAATAATCTCTCTTCTGACCGGTTTCGGCCTCGGCGACTGCCTCAACTCTGGCGTTGATGTCGTTCATGTGCTCTGGTGTGACTCACATAGCCGATCTTATTTACGAAGACCCGAGTACACAACGGGCACGTGAGCACACCATTCACAAAGTTATAGCTGATCGCCGCAGGTGGTCGGGCTTTCAGCTCGTCCCGTTTGAAATCAAGAGCCATACGTCGACGGGATTCAAAGGTGGATGTTTTGATTTTAACTGAAGATCTCCATTTCTGGCGGTTGGCTGCCTGGTTCTCCCACTGCAATGGGTCAATTTCACAATTTTTCATGTGACGCTTAAGCACATCTTTGTACCTGAGGAGTTGTCCGCCATGTAGCGCTATTAAATGAAAACGAGTATGAGTATAGGCTGCATAACGGGCCCTTTTAGCGCTATAAGAGCTCTATATCCTCTTATAGCACTACTATGCGACTACTGATGGAGCCTAGGCCGTTATGAAACTCCCTTATACAGCTACTGTGCAGCTTCTTATAGCGCTTGTGTGGGTAGAACTGAAATAATTAGTGCCAGAAACCCAGCGCTATAGTCACTAAATCTCGTCGTGACAGCGAACTGACATTTAGTTATTCTGTGCTTTTATTTAAAACTTAGCTTTAAGTACGAATCTGATTCATTCGTTCACACACAGACCTACACTCGCACACACACAGAGCATCCCTCTACAGTTATCAATTACGCACAGTACTTATTTCACTAGTTTCCCTAATATTAGCTCATTGTATGTATTTTACTAATGTACCTATGTTTTAACTTCATACCTCTCAGTACCAGATCTGTATTTTTGCGCATCACGTGTGGGTTAAATTCTTCTGGAAATACCTTACAGTTCTCACGCACAACACAGGCTCGACTTAATGTGAGGACTATAGCAACTCTAATGTAAAAAAAATCTTAGGCTAAGCTCTTTGTGATTCTTCCTGTTTGTAACTCACTAGGTAAATAAATAAATTTTGTATTTTTGTATTTTTTTTTAAGTTTGTGGTTAGAGACTGAAAACCAGCGGTCTCGCTGAGTCTCAAACCATTTCAATACACAGACAGCCAGTATTCTACAATGTTTAGCCTCATCACCTTTTGTTAATTGTTTGTGTTGTTGAATGAATTTATTTTTATTTATTTATTTTTAATCGTGTTCTATGATCAGAGTACTTGTCCGGGGGATATTATGCGTATACATTGTAGTAGTGTTTACTTCGAGTGATCAATTTTCTGCTGCACTCTATTTGTCACTCGCCAAAGACATGCGGCGATGCAATATAAGCAATATTGCTCTTAGAATTAGAGCAATAAGTACAACCATCAGTGGTAACTACATAAAACGTGTTTCAACGTTAGTTTCTACATTAACAACTTAGCAAGTAGGTATGCTTGTAACTGCGGTTGAGTACCTATGTACTTCTCCATAGAGCCCCCCTAAAATAAAACCAAGGAAAATAAAATCAGACAAACGTGTAGGTCTCATTAAGAAATGAACTCAATAATTTAATTTAATCCTTTTCCTTACTTATTATAAAGAGCCAAACAGGTAAAATTTGTTAGTGTTTAGCTTTGTGAGTTTGTACAGTCGAGTTCATAAATATATGTAAGTACGTATGAAGGCCTTCATGATTATTTCACCATTAAGTAAGAATTGACATTCGGAAGGACAAAGGCTATATTTTATCCCACAGCTCCGTATGGGTTGTTTTTTTCCAAATCATCCACTTTTGAATTCATGCAAGGTAATCGGGCATTTCCGTGAAAAGTTGCCTCAGTTACACCTAAGTTGAGCTACAGTCTACTTAAAGCTTGTTTGCTTGTGTGATCTTGGCTCTTTCGATTGCGTGCTGCAGTTGTACCTATTTAAAAAATATAACCGTTTTTGCCATTTGTCTATTATAAATCTTAAAAAGCACGGCACTGTAGATTGAAACTGTTATTTTGAAAAAACTTAATTATCTTTTGTTTTTTTACTCACAGAACCTCTACAAGTCGGTCAATTTGTTTAGCACACCAATTTGATGTGCTAAAAAAACATCTTTTCACAAATATCTTTACAAGCCAACCTGCCAAAAATATGTTTACTCGACCTTATTGTCAGTCAGATAAGGTCGAGTATACATTATTTTTGGGAGGTTGGCTTGTAAAGATGTTTGTGAATTCGACTGTACATACATTCGCAGTTGATTGTTTTGAGGTAATTTGCCACGAGAAACTGATCATGGAAGGCAAACGAGCACGTGGTGTATCTCAGACGAGGTGTACGCAACGAACGTAAATAACAGGGATTGTAACCGGTTTTATTGCAAAAACCTCGAAATAACCACATATTATCTCGAACTATTTTATACTTTATATGTAGGACTCGGTTGTGTTTTGAGGTAACGGGCGAGTATTATTAGATTGCCCAATTAGAAAATGAAATAATTAACAAAGAAAGAAAAAATAACGGTTACGTTCCCATTAAAAAAAAACCGGTTACAATCCCTGATAAATAAAGATAGAATAAAGAAGAAGTCCTACCCAAGCTAGCACAATACCTAGGTTACGAGTATATCATCACGTTTTACACTGAAAATGCAAGTGAAACGTCACGTAAAACATAACGATTAAACGTATCATTGCTCTAGGCCATGTGGTGAGGATGGCGACTAATAGTAAATAGAATTAAGTCGTACTGTCCAAGCAGACATCAGATGATTACTACCTTCAGTCATGAACGAACTACTACTGAGAAAGAATTATAAAATTAACGTTCAATAACTATTTAATAGAAATTATCGCTCGGCAAAACTTGAAGCCTGTACCGAAACGGCGTCAAGCGCTCTTCTCGGCTGGTATTTACAACGCCTCACATCTCGAATAAGCTGAACTCTGGTATATAAACTGAACCCCAATCCAGTATTAGCTGAACTCAGCCTACGCATAATTGTTACGAAACTCAAGCAAGTTATAATGTGGAAATGTGGTGAGATTAGTACGAAATAGGTCGTGAATCACATAGCTTGAGCCGAGCTCACGAGCGCACCATCGAGCGACGATAAGTATTTATTCTTTATTCCGTGGTATTTGTCCTCTACTCTAATCGTTTTGTATTTTACCCACCGGTCGGGCCTTAACAATGTGGTAGAACCGACGTTTTCACTTAGGTAAATAAGCTTAACAGGTTTAACCTTTTCACCGATTTATGTTAATACAAGTAGGAGTAGGTACTCTGTAGTGCAATAACGTGTAGGGCTCTGGGTTTCCTCATTATTCAATGTAGGTACTCTTTGGTTCAGCTCGTATTCACAAAACTTACGGACTGACCGCATAGTTATAGGAGAACCAGTGTAGTCTCGATGTATTAATGTATGTATTTAAGCACTTTATTGTACACAATAACAGGTTAAAGAATATATACATGCCACTTTTCTTCCAGCTAACCTTTGAGCGATGTCTTTACTTTACCTATAGGTTTTCCTAAACTAAACATTTGGTGAATAAATAACATACTATGCTTATATTGAAGCAATCAGGTGTTTCCTAATTTTAGGAATCTCGATTTAATTAAAACTTTCGCTATTGCGCTAAAAATCATACTTATTTTATTATTTAGTAGACCAAACGAATACTGTTTTACAAATACTTTTATGCTGTTTGCTGATTAGGATTTAGAAACACATTGAAATACAATTGGAATTCAAAGCGTAAGGAAATCTATAATTGACCTCCCGAAAAAATACATCGTTAGCGGAACTCAGGCAGTTGTTTTAAGAACAAAAGTTTTTTTTTTGTGATTTGTGTTTCGAAATTCAGTAGGTATTTTGTTCATGTCTGTAACATCATAATTTCATCTGATTCGCGGCGCAGCGTGGAGCCTGTATGACACTTGAGTTGAAGAGCCAAGTACGTAGGTACTAACACTTAACAGTTACTATTAGAAAAACAACCAGGGCAAATATTCCGTAATGTTATTGTTATGACGTGCAACTTTTACAAGAATTGTGATCAAAAATGGTTGAAATTTGAAATAATTAACGCAAAAGTTACATATTATTTTACAATAAGTTGCGAGTTTGACTCAAATTATGTTTTGATCAAAGCGCCATCTATACAGCAACAACAAAATTACTTCGTACGAAAGTAAACTTGAGTTGCATTATTTTGCTACTCGTTCATAGATGGCGCAAAACTATCACCATCAGCTTGCACGCAATCGCTATTCACCGCTAGATGTCACTAGCACCTAAATTTACGTTATCAAAACAAACTGACATTTTCGGAGTAACTTTAGTTTATATTTGAACTAGTTTTGCACTCCATGTTTTCTCTTCTAGATTATCTTGTTAAAAATTACTTACATAGAATCAAACTATGAACATTATCAACGTTTGTTGGGATTCTGTCCGTCGCACTAATTTATATGAGTCATTCTGATTTATGCAATTGGTAGGTGACTGTGCTCAGTCAACCTCTGATGTCATCAGTGGGCAACTGGCTATAGTAGGTACCTAAGTACCTTACTTGAACGAGTATTTTCGCTAGTACTAACTACTAATACCAGTGCTTTGGGCTATTCCAAGGGGTCTATTTTACATGCTTTTTAAGGTTCCGTACTCAAAGAGTAAAACGGGACCCTATTACTAAGACTTCGCTGTCCGTCCGTCCGTCCGTCCGTCCGTATGTCTGTCACCAGGCTATATCTCAAGAACCGTGATAGCTAGAGAGTTGAAATTTTCACAGATTATGTATTTCTGTTGCCGCTATAACAACTAATACTAAAAACAAAATAAAATATATTTTTAAGGGGGGCTCCTATACAACAAACGTAATTTTTTTGTCGTTTCTATAGATAATGGTACGGAACCTTTCGTGCGCGAGTCCGACACAATGAGATCTGCTATATCTAAGTCGAAAACTAGTACCTGTAGCTAGGAAATCAAATAGAAAAAAAATAGAATGAGTAGAACGTTTTTCATACTAAGTCTAATCGCTTAATTCTTTTTCTATTATATTTCAATTATAATTTATAGCAACAGAAGCTTAGTTTCCGACCTAGATATGACGGACCTCATCTCATGCATCTTTTGTTGACAAATAAAAGATGCATGTATAGTTTTATTGCCACGTTTTACCTTATTCTGTGGTTTTACGGCGAAAATGTACTGAAACGTCACGTAGAACGTGACATAAAACCTAGTGTGCTGGGCGTCTGATTTAGAATAAGTAGTACATTTCGATGCTAGTGCGGAAAGTATGTCATTATTTTTCAACTGTATTACAATGATGTTACATAAATGAATAAGTAATATAAAAGTTTCAAGTTCTTACTTGTTGTTTTTCTTATTTTTTCGCAACTGTATTAAAAAACTAGTGCGCGAAATCCAACTTTCCGCACGCTAAACAGCTACGTAAAGTAGCACTTTTTGAGCAACGTATTAAAAAGATGTTTTTGACTCCATTTCTGCTCCTGAAGGACTTCTAGTCTAGGTAAATGACCTCAAATTTTACCCTGTAGCATTAACAGGAACTTATCGCGGCGATACAATCCTACCTATACCAACGATCGTCGTAACACTAACACAATGATTTATCAAAATAAGACTCTATTCACACAATTCTGATACATCTCGAGTCTGCATTCTGCAATGACTGAAGGCCAAAAGGAACATAATATCGGCTTTGGATTATCTAAGGCTCTTAAGCCGTTTTGTTTCTACACGATGCCGTTCGATCGCAGGTAGAACAAAAAAAAAGGGACCCCTGTCAAAATCAGCCCGACGAAAAAAACGCCGGAGGCAGTGGATTTTATTTTGTTTGGATTCTATTTCAGACGGTAATAACATGAATTTGGCGAAATTTAAATAAAATATTTTTGTAGAGGGTGGTTTGAGCGTGGGACTTTCAAACAGCGGTTGCGGGTTCGAATACTGCACGGCTATCGCAGGACAGCCCGCGAGCTGTGTCGCGGCGAGATAGACTATCCGTCTCTTTCTAATTAGAACGCTTAGAAAGAGACACGACAGCTCGTGGGCCGTCATGTGATCTTGATAGCCGTGTGATAAAAGTGTTCATTTTGTAAAGATTGCCATACGAATTTGTCAAATGAGTGAAAGCGACAAGGTATCAATGTGTTCAGCGCGGCTATCACAAGACGTCGCGCGAGCTCTCTCGATTTTTCTCGCACTATCCGTCTCGCTCTTAGTTAGTTAGTTGGGGTGCGTAACGATGGCTATAAATATTTTTGATATAATATTACTCGCAATAACGCTCATCTGATATAATTCACGAGTTGTATAACAACACTTAATCTATTTTCATATGGTATAATTATCATTTTATATAACGATCATTTGATATAATAATATTTAGTATAACATACATTAAGTATAATGCATATTTGCTATATTGAACATTGGATATAATGCTCATTCCGTCTAATGTACAGTTGATATAATCAAGCCAGGGTAGCCAGAAAAGGGGGGGGGGGGGGGAGGGGGGGCTCGGGGGGCGAAGCCCCCCGCAGTAAAAAAAACCAACACTCGCAATAATTGTACTATTGGTGGGTTAGGTTCTTGGCTCTCTCTCACTAACCATCTCTTTCTAAGTGGTCTAACAAGAGAGAGACGGATAGTGCGAGAGAGCTCGAGAGTATGTCGCTGCCGTCTTGTGATAGCCGTGCAGTACAACTAACTAACTAAGATCGAGACGGATAGTGCGAGAGAGCTCGAGAGTATGTCGCGGCCGTCTTGTGATAGCCGTGCAGTACAACTAACTAACTAAGAGCGAGACGGATAGTGCGAGAGAGCTCGAGAGTATGTCGCGGCCGTCTTGTGATAGCCGTGCAGTACAACTAACTAACTAAGAGCGAGACGGATAGTGCGAGAGAGCTCGAGAGTATGTCGCGGCCGTCTTGTGATAGCCGTGCAGTACAACTAACTAACTAAGATCGAGACGGATAGTGCGAGAGAGCTCGAGAGTATGTCGCGGCCGTCTTGTGATAGCCGTGCAGTACAACTAACTAACTAAGAGCGAGACGGATAGTGCGAGAGAGCTCGAGAGTATGTCGCGGCCGTCTTGTGATAGCCGTGCAGTACAACTAACTAACTAAGAGCGAGACGGATAGTGCGAGAGAGCTCGAGAGTATGTCGCGGCCGTCTTGTGATAGCCGTGCAATACAACTAACTAACTAAGAGCGAGACGGATAGTGCGAGAAAAATCGAGAGAGCTCGCGCGACGTCTTGTGATAGCCGCGCTGAACACATTGATACCTTGTCGCTTTCACTCATTTGACAAACTCGTATGGCAATCTTTACAAAATGAACACTTTTATCACACGGCTATCATCACATGACGGCCCACAAACTGTATCTCTTTCTAAGCGTGCTGGGCGTTTTCCGCAAGGCGTTGTACTATTACTTATTCTGTGTACATTGTGCCTATTTAACTAAACTTGTGAAATACTGCGCCATAGCGAAATTACCCTTCCTCTCACTAATCTAATAAATCAGTCATTCGCTGCCGCCAAATTTCCTGCACTATTAAAGGTATCGTTAATAAAACCTATTCCTAAAAAAGGCGACATTACTGACCCAGGACAATACCGCCCTATCGCCTTGTTAAGCACTTTTTCGAAAATATACGAATCGGTCATGGCTAAACGACTGACAACCTTTTGTAATAAATTTAATATATTCAATGACAGCCAATATGGTTTTAGGAAGCAAAGATCCACTACTCTAACTGTCTTTAAATTCACACAGGAAATTTTAAGAATAATAGACACTAAACAACATGCTTTCGTTCTTCTAATAGACTTGAGTAAGGCCTACGATACGGTTCAACATAATATTCTTTTAAACAAACTCTTCGATATTGGCATTCGTGGATTGGCTCACGATTGGTTTACATCCTATTTAGAAAAGCGTGAACAAATGGTTGAGGTTGATTACGTCGATGTTGTAACTAACGCTGTATCAAGGGTGCGATCGCAAACATTACAAACAACCTGCTCTATTCCGCAAGGAAGTGTCCTTGGATGTATCCTGTTTCTACTGTACATCAATGATCTTCCTGAAATAATAACTACTCAAAAACCAGACACTGAATGTTTTCTATACGCGGATGATATATCTATAGTTCTGCCCTGCCAGAACACGATAGAGTTAACTGACAAACTAGAGTCTACTTTAAATATAATGACAGCCTGGCTAGATGAGCATAATTTGCGAATAAACTTGTCAAAAACAAACTTAATTCAGTTTAGGCCTCATCACAAACCTGCGATAGAAACAGATCTGTTTTTTTTATTGCTCTAGAATGAAAGGAGTCAATTCATGTTCTTTGCTAGGTATACAAATGGACCAAAATTTAAAATGGAAATGTCACATAGATAAAATTGCCATAAAACTATCCCAGTTCACCTATGCCCTGAGGGAAATAAAAAAAACTGCCGATCTAAAAACAGCAATTTCCGCTTATCATGCATTTGCCCAAGCATGGTTACAGTACGGAATTGTTCTATGGGGCAACAGTACTGATGTTCCCAAGTTATTTTTAATTCAAAAAAGATGCATTAGGATCCTAAGTAATATACGAAACGACGAATCATGTAGACCTCATTTTGTAGAACTAAACATACTAACACTGACATCCTTGTATATTCTTGAGACGTGCAAATTCGTGCGGAAACACCCTAAACTTTACACCCACACTAAGGATATGATTAAAGGAATCCATAATTTGCGACCCAGAAAGAATCTGATCCAAACAACTATATCCAAACTTCAAATGATCTCACAGGGACCACATTCCATGTCGATAAAAATAATAACTTACCGAGACACATATCAACTGAAGAGAAGTACACTTCATTTGTTACTAAACTAAAAAATTACCTGTTGTTACAAGCTTTTTACACCTTCAAAGAATATATGAACATGTAACCTAGAAATAACAAATAAATACATATACCTATGTTAACATGAAAAAATGAAAAGCTACGATGGCAAATGTTAGTATTTGATATTTTTATTATATAGGTTAAGTTAACTATAAGTTATGCTTTGCCCTAACAGGGTCCATGCTGTACTGTACTTTATACCCTTGTAATATATTGTAATACCATGGTTTGCAAACAATAAATGAATTATGAATTATTTTGCGTGAAACGGCGGTGTGGCGCTACTCTAACCACCCCAGCTCGTCTAGAACGTTGGTGAGTGCCTTGGTGTTGCTGACTGCGTCCCGTAGTCTGTCTGGAGAACCTAGGTACTTTATTCTGTATACTTCTACCTGCTTTCAGTCCAGTAGTATATGTTTAGTCGTTTCTTTTGCCTCCATGCATGCTCTGCACATGGAGCTGTCTGTGATACCTAAGTTATAAAGGTGTCTGTTCAAGGTGTTGTGTCCTGTTATTATTCCCACCATCTTGCGCAGTTGGTTTCTATGTGTCCTTAGTATATAGTGGTTGTGAGTTTGTAGTCGCGTTTCGACAGAACCTCTTTGGTCTGTCTGTCATGTGTCTATCTCCTCCCAGTATCTTTGGTGTAGGTCTTTAGTGTGTTGGTCCAGTTGATTGTACGTATATGTAGCTTTGTGGCAGGGGCAAGATTGTCTCCGATCCGTATGCCGTTGTTTCTGAGCCTTTCCTGGCCAGTTTGTCCGCTGCATCGTTTCCTCTTGAGCCACTGTGCCCCATGATCCATTGTATAGGTAGTAACTTTGTTTTTATCTGCGCACACCTCTGTGAGGTTTTGGTGACATTCGTATATGTGATGTTATCACTGTTCAGTGCTTGTAGTACCGATTTACTGTCTGAGAGTTATGTCCGTATCCGTATGTTTGTGTTTTCGACATGTCGTTCTCGCTCTTATTAGAAAACTTAGATAAAGACGTATTTATACTGCGAGAAAAATCGAGAGACCTCGCGCGCCGTCTTGTGTTAGCCGTGCAGCTTTTTAAATGAGTTCGACGATACCAATGGGTTCCTCGAAACATATACTGACAGACAGGTACTACGCATTGCCACAAACATATTCGTAATGGTGGTACTTCACTAGGGGTTGCGTGTTCGCGTTGCGTCGTTGCTTCGTTGCGTCGTTGATGGTAATGGTACCTATTCCACTTGTCCAAGATCTTTGCCCAATGTGCATTGCTTCTCACTCACTCTTCAAGCAAAATGTAAGACGCAAATACATTTGATCATAGATCTTGGACAGAAATTTGACAAGTGGAATACCACCCTAACTTTTTTTAACCTCATCTCACCGTTCACTTACAAATATATCTTGACGCCGCGATTCGTAGTAAGTATTTAAGCGTAGGTAGAGGTCTAGTTTCGTTAGGCGTGAGGGGTGAGGTGAGGCGCATTAATTAACGCGCTCCAAATAACAGCCCATGCAATGGAACTTAAATTTTAGGCTGATTGGTAGTATTGATTATCATCGTAGACCATGTCTAGAGACAGTAGACAAAAAATATATTCTATACCTACATATAGAAAAGATGCTATTGAAACTTTGTTCACCATAATAACTACCTACTTGATACTAGTACCTACTAGGGTGGTAGGTAGGTACACACCAAGACAGACAATATTTATATTTTTATATTTTATAAAAATAACTTAAGTTCAATTTCCTTATAAAAAAACTAAACCACTCAAGTGGAACGGAGCCTCTACTAGCCAAGTCGCTTGACATTCCACGCACACTAACGCTGTATCAGCTTCCCAAGCAGTTGCGACACCAGAGCCATTTCAATTTCAACCTTAATGTTCACAACATACGGTCGTCATTTTTATTCTTTGATGCAAATACGACTTGGTCTTGCTACCAACCTGAACCAATATACGCAATACAACATCAAGCAAAACCCGATCTTATGATGATACATATAAGATTCATATATATGTTGTTATAGTGCAAATGTAAAGTTGTATTTAACACATTGAATCTATCTTATACACGGACGTGCGTATGAATTTTTACCTGTTTCTTTGCTTGTGTGAGTGAGGTCTGGACTTGCATTATAAACTGTTCTGATTCTGTGCCGTGATTTTATATTTAATACAAAGTAGTAGGTATTGGAAAGTTATAGTTAAGTAGGTAGGTAGCTTGTAATAATAATTTATTTTAAAACTTTTGCCTTTAGTAGGTACCTACTTACTTATAATAGATGTGGAATCACCACCATATTTAAATCAGAGACTTGCCTTAACGGTGAATCGAACCCTGCGTAGCACAGCTTAAAAGTTTTCCTAAGGGCACAGAATAAATATTGTAGGTACCTACTACCTAAGGGTAGGTACCAAACTAGCTTAGGTACTGTGAGAAACATTTTAACAAACAAATAACTTATACTTACAGGGAACAACATTATTCTCTGTACGAAATAAAGCCAAAAATATCTGCACAGGACTACACTGACTGAAAAGTCGTGTAAGTAGTATTACACTTGCAAAAACTATCTTCATTACAAACCTTTCATAAACGCATTCGAGAATACCATGACCTCGACTAGATACGTATTTATATAGTTTAGGAATGCGTTAAAATAGTAGGTACTTAGGTAGCAGTGGCGGAACGCCCATACAAGAGCCGATTCCCACTGGCTTGCCTAAAATGTCTTGCTATATATTACTAAACTCGTAAATCATCAAAAAGCAGCCCTTTTTTTTTTTTTTTTTTTAATCATTTTTTAAGGCGCTTAGTCGTTAAACGAGAATGTCGCTCCATACGTCCGCTAGTGGAGATACAGCTATCTAATGCACAATTTGTAGGTCTTATACAATGATTTCGCTTGCGCTGACTCAGGATCAGCCAGTGCCGCGTTACAAAATCCGGTGTGGTAGTTAGTGCGATGGGACTCCCAAGCAGCCCTTTGTTTTGCTCCGGGTTATCCAGTGAAAATTCTCATCTCACGCGCCGCCACTGTTAGGTAGGTAGATCTAAACCTATTACGGAAAATATGTAGGAACGTATGCTATGCGTAGGTATATGGGATGTGCCAATATCTAAGTTAGGCAACTAAATAGGCAGATATAGACCAATCAAATTAGCTAAACCCGGACATAATTCGATAACTGTAATTTTCTTTTTATATGATGTAAAGTATTGTTAGTTATAGTTAAAATAAAAATAATTAAACATTTTAGGGTTCCGCGTCATTGTAAAAAAACCAAAAATCTAATTTTTTAACAAATTCTGATTTCATAAGTGCAGCATAATATGTAACTTTGTAAAATTGCCTCTATTATGATATGACGCTTGCATTCCAGTTAAAGAAATCAAAACTAAACTAATTAATCAACCGGGACTATCATTAATAAAGAAAGTTCAGTAAGTTACACATTTTCTAGCTTATCTTACCAGAAATTATAGATAACTGCAATTTAACAATTTATTCTGAATAGTATATTATGTGTGTTGATAAATTATTAAAAATTAAACAGATTTTCTTTGCGGATTTCTAAAGTCACAAATATTGGTAGTTTTTGGAAAACCAAAATACATAACTACTTGGAAAGTGTTTGATTTATGCTGTCAACATATTATTAGTACTATAAGAAACAAATTAAACAAAAAATATCCACGATTATTAATTAATTCATATTTTTTCGTACTAAAGTTTTAATATGAACCTTATCTCTTGCAGAATAAGGCCGTCATTGCTTTGCGCCTCAACTACCGACCGTGCTGTCGCGAGTCGCAGGCATTCAAGGCCGAAACGCACTGGCAGCGGTGGCGAAGCGGCGCGGGGTGGCGCGGAGGCGGTACTTGTAATGTTCGAGCTAATATGAAAGGATCCGAACGCTTTTTTCCCGGTCGGTATTCTGTTGCTGACCCTTTCGTATTAGATCGAACATTACAGCCGGTACCACCTCCACACTGCGCCGCGCCGCCGCTTCGCCACCGCTGTCAATGCGTTTCGGTCTTCATTTATTATGGATAGGTCAGTGATTGTCAAACATTTATAAACACGAACGTGGCATTTACCACGGTTCGGCTAGGGTGGAGATTTACTGAAATATTGTATTCATTAGATCGATAATAACTAAATTGTTCAGCATGAGACATAATTATCGTGAAATGTCGATTACCTATTTATAAGCGCTCAGTCTTCTGTATAGAATTATTTAAATAAAATATGTTACTTATGTGGGTGCAGAAAGGGGCATTATTGGAATGCTTTTTATTCGAATAATTATTCGAATTAACATTTATTCGCGAATAATTTATTCGTCTACACTTTCGAATGACGAATGATTAATTCTCATTTCATTCGAATAAATCATCGAATAATCCACGAATAATATTTAAGGATGCGGTTGCTCGTTATATACACACGTACACGAATTTAACACTATCACTACAAGTGTACCTATTTTCAAGTATTAATACCCTTTTCTACTAATTAACAATATTTTTGTGAGTTAAGTGAGTCGCTTCATGGGGCATTTAACAGGTTTGTTTCAATATGTCATGTGTGTGGGCTTGTCCATATATTACGTCATCGTTTTTAGGGTTCCGTACTCAAAGATCTCACGCACCGTTATAGTTAGACAGTTGAAATTTTCACAGGTGATGTATTTCTGTTGCCGCTATAACAACAAATCCTAAAAAAACAGATTTTTTCTTTTCTTTTACAATCTTACACAAATCGATCTAGTCCCAAACTAAGCAAACTACTATGGGTACTAGACGACGATAAACATACTTATATAGATAAATAAATACTTAAATACATAGAAAACATCCATGACTCAGGAGCACATATTTGTGCTCATCACACAAATAAACTTCGCACTTGGCCGGTTTTTTGTTTTCCTATGTGGCCAGTGTGTTATTTTATTATGATGAAACTTCAGACATTATAAAAAGGTATAATATGTGTCAAAAATAAGTTCGTAAATATACCCCCCCCGATACTTTCAGTGCAGCTCCCTTACCAACCAACTAGGCTACAGTAGGGGGCTCCCATGCAACGAACTAAACTTGGCCAGTTGTTTTTTTGTCAATTCTTGACCCCCCCTCCTATCGTCATCCTGTTAATTCCTAAATGGAGACTCCTCGCCTCATAAAATGACTACCGTCATCCAATAGACCCCCCCCCCCTCTGTTTTGAAATGACGTAATATATTTTAGAGTTCCGTGCCTCGAAACGGAACCCTTATAGGATCACTTTGTTGTCCGTCCGTCCGTCTGTCAATACCCTTTTTCTCAGGAACGCGTGGAGGTATCAATCATTTAAAGTTTGAATTCCTATACATAGTGTGTTTGTTGCATGCATTATTTTAGAATTCATATTTTTTATATTAATGTTGCTGTGCCTTAACATGGTTATGCTGGAACTGTATTTATATGTAACATCTTGTAAGACCCATACTGTAACAAATAAATGAATTAAGCTGAAATTTATATCAAATACTCAGGTTTACTGTCTCTTGGAGCTGTGAAAAAATCTAACGCCAACGCAATCAAAAGATACAGCCGTTTATGCCGCAAATTTCCGCAAGTTTTCGAAACCTGCAAGGGAATCAAAACCTACTTCCCGTGAACTCAGAAACTTGAAATTTGGTGCGAAGCAACGGCCTATAGCACAGATAAAAAAATTGCGAAAACCGTAAATTTTTAGTTACATAACTGAAAATTTACTTTCCAGTATATACTGACACGTACTAAGTATGTGAATACATACTTAGTGAGTGTCAGTTTATAGTGGACTTGGTTCTATTGTACGGGGTGGTCCGGAACTCTCTGTGCGCGAGTCTGACACGCACTTGACCGGTTTTTTTTTCACCCGTGGTAAAGCCGAAATAGTAAAAAAAAAGTGGCCAAGTGCGAGTCGGACTCGCACATGAAGGGTTCCGTGAAATAAATTGCGGTTTACGATTTAAGACGTATAAAAAAAAAACTACTTATTAGATCTCGTTCAAACCAATTTTTGGTGGAAGTTTACATGGTAATGTACATCATATATTTTTTTTAGTTTTATCATTCTCTTATTTTAGAAGTTACAGGGGGGGGACACACATTTTACCACTTTGGAAGTTTCTCTCGCGCAAATTATTCAGTTTAGAAAAAAATGATGTAAGAAACCTCAATATCATTTTTGAATACCTATCCATAGATACCCCACACGTATGCGTTTGATGAAAAAAAAATTTTTGAGTTTCATTTCTGAGTATGGGGACCCCTAAAACCTAATGTTTTTTTTTCGATTTTTGTGTGAAAATCTTAATGCGGTTCACAGAATACATCTACTTACCAAGTTTCAACAGTATAGCTCTTATAGTTTCGGAAAAAAATGGCTGTGACATACGGACGGACAGACAGACAGACAGACAGACAGACGGACGGACATGACAAATCTATAAGGGTTCCGTTTTTTGCCATTTGGCTACGGAACCCTAATAAAACAGGTGAAATAATTACAATTAATATCCGTTTCACCATGCACGGCGATGTTAATTGGTACCCTTGATGAAGCGGTAACCTTTTACTAACAAATTTTAAAACTAGGTATCAGTGTTCTGTCTGTAGGAAAATACTACGTTTTTGAGATATATTCCATTAAAAAGCATTCCTACAATATTCGTTCAAAATATTATTCCCGAAAAGCATTACGAATGATTATGCGAATGAAGAAGTTATTCGCGAATAAATATTGGCGAATAATTATTCGAAATATTTATTCGTCATTCGCGAATAATCCTATTTAACCTTAAACATTACATTATTCGTATTGGAATACTGCTGGCCAACTTTTAAAGCTCAATTTTGCCAATAAGGATATCGACTACCGTAGGCTCAAAGGACGTAAGGGACGAAATGCCCATGCCCATATCCCGTGAACTCTGAATCTTGAAATTTGGTACGAAGTATTTTTACCTAGCACAAACAAAGGAAAAATTGCGAAAACCGTAAATTTTTAGTTACATCACTGAAAAATTGATGTCCAGTATAAACCGACACGCACTAAGTATGTAAATACATACTTAGTGAGTGTCAGTTTATAGTGGACTTGTTTCTATTGTACGGGGTGGTCCGGAACCCTCGGTGTGCGAGTCTGACTCGCACTTGACCGGTTTTTTTTTATGCTTACCACGATCATGGCATCATCTCTTTCATTTACTTAACAGTTAAGAGTTTACTTATGTTTTCGATGATAAAAGCAAATCAATCGTTATTTACGCCATTTGGACCAGAGTTTCAAAGGGCGTAAGGGACAAACTGTGATTTTTTTCATTAGAACTAAAAATCCTACAATTAGGATATAAATTAAAAAAAAAAACCATTATATTTGTTTTATTTGTACATCGGTCGGTGCAAAACACGTAATTGAAATAAACTCGTTAAGACGAGTTCGCCGTGCGCTCGCCCGCTGGCGCCCCACTCTCTCCCCGCCTCGCACCCACCGCATCCATCCGGCTCCACGACAAGGTCGCGAATATTTTCAATTAAATATTCAATTTCTTAAGCGTGACATTAGCATGCTTACTTTTGATGAAAACATGATTATCGTACACAAATGGCTATTAGTAAACAAAAAAATCATAGTTACTATTTATAATTACTGAGAAATACATTATTATTAAAACGTTAAAAATAAATGTTTAATTATTGTCTTAAATGTCTAAAAAGACGCAATATACCTTAAACAGATAAAAATATCATAGTTACCATTTTGGCTTGTCTAGATAATGAGATCAGAGGAAAACTGTGAAAAAAAACGTATATGCGAATTTGATTTCAGTTTAATTTTGCTATTAAGTGATCGCATTTGAATGCACCTCAAAGTTATACTAACAAGGTACTTGGTTACCTTTTTTACTTTTAGGAAAAAGTTAGGTAGTGTACTTTAACTCGTGTTTTTTTTAACTACGGTTACGATCGCGGATTTTTTACTTAATATATTTCATTAATATTTGATACTGAATAGTAAAATCCGATAAAACAATAAAAACAACGAGTTTACGAATTATGTCCAGGGTAAGCTAATTTGATTGGTCTAATACTAAAATCGTCTTCAACGGACATTGTACAAAAAGAAAAGACACCTAAGTACCTACCCAACGCATCTCTCTACATCTATTACGGAGTACAGACAGAAAGAGAGGGAAATGCCTTTATCCACGACACGATACAAACGCATCGTTTAATTCAATCGAAAATTGCATAGGTATGAGTCAAGTTCATCGACCCCAACGCTTATCTGTCGCATCGCCATACAAATGTACAACCAAACTAGCCGTACCAAACTATATGGACGCAATGAGTTTCGAAGACATAATATATGTATATACTGCCGTTGGAACAATGTTGGAACCGCATTGTTTGTAACTGTTGACAGAACAAACTATTCAAATTTCGAACACGCAGCATCGACATTTTCATTCCTTAACAAACTTTTTAAATTCGCCACAAACTAGCCGCATTTTTAAACGGCCAGTCCCACTTCATTCTGGAACGCGTTTGAATTCAAAATTCATATTTGGAACGCCAACCGGTCGCCCTTGTAATAGTTGGCTAGTGTTATCAAACGGCAATTTTAAAGAGACCCGTGTCATAGCAGTGGGAGTGTCTTTTATATCCTGCTTTATAGGAGTGGCGGGAAGAGGCGAGGGTCTTCTCAAAATGGCCGTGTTTCGTCGACAAGTGCTGCGCGAACGAAAATACGGCGCGCGAGTTGTTTTGCCGCCTTATCACTGAGTTCAAAGATTAGATATGAAGTCAAAGTGCATTGGTGCTCTGCCGATTGACTATCTAAATAGTATTAACTTGTTGTTCAAATCCACTCGAATAATAGTTTTGCTACGACTGAATTAAATTGTAAAATAACTGTTGATGTGTCTTTTGTAAGTTATAGCATTATTCAATTACCAATGCGATTTCTTAATTTACCGTCTTAGATAACTTATTGCTCATACGTAAATAAGAGTTGCGTACTTGCGTACCTATTAGGAAAATTTTGAACGTTGTGTCGATAATGATTCTAAGAAAGATATTATTTTGGTGATATCTAGGTATAAGTACTTACTTAACTATAAACTAGAAAACATAAAATTTTATTCAGTTTATGTTTCATTAGGTTATATAGGTAATATTAAAAAAAAACTGTTTATTTTAACAAAACCTACATAGTGCTCATCAAACATGTTTTGGCTTTTAAAATGCTCAAATCAAATTAGGTGCAAAAACCTATTCGGTCACTCAAAGTAAAAAAAAGTTGCCTATAGAGCAAAGAAACAAAAAAAACAAAAATTATTTTCTTAACAATACCTGCAATGTATCGGAATTTTATTTTTTTCTTACCTTTTGTTTATAGCTAAAGTACCGTACTTTTAACGTGACTTATTTTAATAACTGTAATTTTACAAATATACATTGTAAAAATCTGCGCTATAAACAAGTTATCTCGAGATAGGTAATTGTTTTGGACAAGGTGCTTTATGATTTACTTATTTTAGTTACCCATTTATTTCTTTTGGTGTGACCCAACAAGATACAAAGTTCAACATTAAAATCATGGACAAGATAAAAATAAGTAGCTGTAACCAGGGATCGGAACCGGTTAATTGCAAAAACCTCGGTTTACCACAAATCTCGAACTATTTTATACTTCACATGTAGGACTCAGTTGTGTTTTGAGGTAACGAGTGCGTATTATTAGATTGCCCAATTAGAAATGAAATTATTATCAAAAGAACGAAAAAATAACGTTTTCGTTCCCATACAAACAATACCGGTTTCCGCTCCCTGGCTGTAACTATCGAATTGCTTGATTTTTTATTTATTTTTATTTATGTATTTATTTCAAGTAACTTAGACTCATATATCTTATATTTATGGTTAGTGTGTACTTATAGCTGTGTTAAAGTTTAGGTCAGACATAGTATGTACTTCTAGAAACATGCATGTCATCGCAGTGCCTCAAATATGGGCAGCTAATCCTTTAACTTATTTCAACTGGGCTCATGAATGGTTCTTTGTTAGCCAGGTATACAATGGTATTATCTGCTTTTGTTTGCGGACGCGTGCCATTTTTTGCGAGAAAAAGTTAACCGCTACATTTAAATGTTCATTTTACAATGAACTCTATCGTCTTTTTATCTATTATACCACGTAATACTGACCTGTAAACCAGTGATTAAGTTTATTGATTTTAACCTGTTTGTGATTGAGAAATTTGGGTTAGTTTTATTAAAAATGTTTTGTCCAAAAAAGCGAAAACTACAGCGTGTAAATTTGATACGGGCGTATATTTTAATGGAGATTGGTGTCAGTCCTAAATAACACATTTACATACATTTCGTTAAATCATACAAGATAATGGAACACGCAATGTATTCACTTCAAGTCATTTGCTTACGACTATTAAAGTTAAAATAAGTTTCTGTCAAAAATTAAATTTTTGGTACATACTTTTATTGCTGACTGTACTTTTCTGTATACCATCATCAACTACTAATTGAGACGATTCTAACGAGCCCAAACTCAACGGGGTTACGTCGTTTAAGTACTGAATTATCATGGCCACCTTCTGTCTCCATCATCAGATCAGCTCGATGGTACCATAATATTGAATTGTCATCTAAACTATACCTTTACTTTACCCAAAATTTCAGCTCAATCGGTTGAAGATATCTGCTACAAAATTGAGTTGCAAGATTCCACCCGAACAAACATAGTTACATTACATACATACCACATTTTTACATATTTAGGTACTTACATACATTGCAAGTTATTAAAAAGCTTGTAAAAAGATGTTAAGTTAAATCAATTTGGACGATAAGTTACATTATACATTGCTGCTTGTTCACTTACAGCAATGTATCATTTAACTTATCGTCCAAATTGATTTAACTTGACATCATTTTACAAGCTTTCTAATAACTTGCAATACTTGAAAAAAATAAAACTCTTTATTTATTAAGCTATTTAACAAAATGGCTTTGTCTTATGATTTGTAGGATTGAAAACTATGACTGGATTATTTACGCCCGTACAAAATTTACACACTATTTACGTATTACAATTTTCAACAAAAATAAAGTAATTTTTTTTCAAACTTTGATCGTCCATGTTTTTAGGTCACTTTTGAATTTAATTAAACTTGTACATTGTTATTAAATATCAACGACCAAGTATTTTTACAAGAGAAAATGATTTTATCACCTAGCATAAACTTTCATCTCTCTAATATAACACCGAGCGTACAAAACCAAAACCGAGAACGTGGTATTTATGTTTGTAAGGCCATTTGCTTTTCATTGTCCTGACAGACATGTAATAATTAAAAGTATGTACTTAGTAGTGTCTACACGGTCCTAAATAAAATGTAGGTATGCCTATCTGCGTCACCAGCTGGGCAGGTACAAAATGCGTCGCAGTCTGCGCAGTGGTTACTCTATGGCGACGGGAGGTGCGGGACGAGAGACGGGGCGGGCGCTCGGTCCGCCAACTTAAAAATGCCGCCGCAGAGCCTTCGAATCGATACGGCGCGCGTCACGTGCTGCCAAGCGCGACCAATAGCCGCGCGAGGGCGCTGCGGGGCGCGAGGCAGCGGGAGGGGCCGCGGGGGACGCGCCGCTCCCTCGCCACTCTCGCCAGTACACGAGGAGCCACCGCGCGCGACGGACGTACCGCGTCCATCTCTCGTGTAGCTAAACACGAGTTTCTCCGAAAACCGGTCCGATGCGATGTCGTTATAGTGCAGTGTTGCGATGAGCGCGTGGACGGAGGAAATGCTTTCCTGGCGAGACGAGCGGCTCGGTCTAACGGAGCTGCCGAGCACGACGAGGAGAAAACATAGGAGCGCGCCGTACAGACTACACCGGCCGCACTTGCCCGTGCCTTACGTGCCAGAGCCGATTCCGGAGCCACAAGGGACGCATATTTCGAGGTTATACCCGGAGTTGCTGGCCCTGATATTCGAGAGGCTGCCTGTGCGGGACCGAGGCCGGGCCGCTCAGGTCTGCCGCGCGTGGAGGGACGCCGCTGACCGCCGCTCCGTGTGGCGAGGCGTCGAGGCCGCCTTACATCTGCGTCGACCAGCCCCTGTCCTCTTCGGTTCGCTGGCCAGGAGAGGAGTCCGTAAACTACAGGTCCTGTCCCTTAGAAGAGGGCTGAGAGACGCCGTCGCTTCGCTTCCAGGCCTTGAATCCCTTTCTCTAAGCGGTTGCTATAGTGTCACAGATGCTGCGTTAGCTAGCGCGTTCGCAGCCGAACTTCCAGCTTTAAGAAGATTAGACTTATCCCTATGTAAACAAGTTACAGATTCTTCCCTAGGGAGGATAGCACAATCGCTCAAAAACTTAGAAGAGCTAGAGCTAGGCGGATGTTCCAACGTTACAGACACGGGACTGCTTTTAATAGCGTGGGGATTAAGAAAACTGCGTCGACTGAACCTCAGGTCCTGCTGGCACGTAAACGATGCAGGCATAGCACATCTGTGTGGAGGAGGAGAAGCGAGGGGAACGCCGGAGTTAGAGCATCTAGGACTACAAGACTGCCAGAGGCTGACCGACGAGGCTCTCAAACACACGGCCACCGGGCTTCCTAAACTACAATCAATCAACCTCTCCTTCTGCGTCGCAGTCACCGACGCAGGTTTAAGGCATTTAGCAAGGCTTCCATTATTAGAAGACGTGAACTTGAGAGCGTGTGATGGTGTTTCCGACGTCGGAGTGGCGTATTTGGCCGAGAGCGGCCGCTTGACCGCTCTGGACGTGTCGTTTTGTGATAAAGTCGGTGACGAAGCGCTGTCCCACGCGACGCTAGGGCTGTCTGGACTGCGCTCGTTATCGCTGAGTGCCTGTCGGCTGACGGACGAGGGCCTCGAACGGGTCGCGAGGCTATCGCAGCTCGAGACGCTAAATATAGGCCAGTGTACGCGAGTGACGGACCGAGGGCTGCACGCGCTGAGCGACGGCCTGAGGAACCTGAAAGCCATAGACCTCTACGGCTGTACTTGCATCACGCCGCAAGGCTTGAAAGACATCATGAAGTTGCCTCGGCTTAGTGTACTTAACCTCGGTCTCTGGCATGTGCGGTGACCACACACACACAGTGTTTGAACGTTCGTTTGTGTGAGTGCGACGCCATGTTGAAGTGAAGGAGCCAAGGTTGTCCGGACAGTGAATGAAATTAACCAACTTTAAGTTTAACGAATTATTTAGGAAGTGGGGCTGCTTCTGTTTCGTTGTTGAAGTTATGTTTGTTGTGGAAGACGCCCCAACGCCTAGTCGACTCGGACCTTTTTGAACGTAACTTTTCGTATTTACTATGTAAATGTAGTCCGCTTATGCAATATAGTTTCGGAATCCAGTTTTTGTTGACTTTCTCTTTAAAAAGGTCTGATTCTTAATGTAAGTAATTGCTCCATTAGCTAGATAGATATTTAGGCATTCTTCAAATTAATTGTCTCGGGTCGATCTCACGGGTAGTCATTGTTGCATTTGCTAATTTTGCGGTTTTGGGGGTCGTTAGGTGTAGTTTGAGTAGTGTGACTCACTCATTTACGTTATTCCTAATTCGATGTTATGTTCGAGTTGTTTTTTTTTCTTGGAATACCTACTTAAGTTTGGAACTTTTATTTAGTTGAAATCAAACCCAGTTTGTATTAAAATTTGCGTTAAAACCATCTAGATTGCTATTTGTAAAGAAAATAAAAAGCCACATTAGGTAGCATAATAAACTATTGCAAAAACGTCATTTATCAACCATCGTTATCTTTAAACTTATTACAAGTAGATAGCAATACAAAGCTACTATACCTTTTGCATTTGAGATACATAAATGACATACCTACTTGTACGGTATAATCTGAATACATATTTAATACAATTATCGGTAGGTATACCTTATTCGAGGTCGTAATCTAACACTAATGAATCATTCATAGGGCCAAAAATATGTATCCATGTTTTCACTTTATAACAATACAATAAAGTGGAAATACCTACTACCTTTATCCATTTTGTTACACACTTAAACTTTTTTTCAATCAATTGTTTAGCACTAAAGGCTTCCAACTGTCGCAAGTGACAACACTGCACGAATTACATCGGTATTTTGTTCGAATTCCCATAGCCACACATTTTTGTACGCAATACCAGGCGCGGCTCACTCGCGATTTGTGTTTATTGCTACAAGTACATGCCGGTCGCCCCTTCGAAGGGCTCTATTCAGTAGCTGCCGCGCGTTGGTACAGGACGCTCGCACGGGTCGCAGCGCGTTGCATGCGATAGAAAGGGATGGCCACATTTAGGCACGTTTGGCGTACCTAAACAGGGAATTTGTTAACAGAGAACCTTCTGTACGTAGTACTATTACTTATTCTGTGGCAATACTTGTAACTTTTGTTAACAAGGCAAACACGAATCTAACTTAGTTTATGTTGTCAAATTTCAGAAAACTTCAAAGAATCTACTAAAATAACGTTACAGTGGCGGGCTTCAAAAGAACTTCAGGCGATTTTGCTCAGGCGTTCTGACAATTATTCTGTAACAATAGTTGTAGCTTTTTCGAGAGCCAGATTATCTAACTTGTTGCGCAACCTTATTACAATAAAAACGCCTAAAATGCAGGAAATATCGTCATGTGATCTCAGTTTTCAAAGTTTACTTGGTTTGGATGATTAATAAAAATAAAAATTTACAATGTAAGTAGGCTATCATTAGGAAATTTGTGGAAAGTCACAAATTACCTAATGATAGTTAATTAACGATAGTAAAAGTTTTTGCAATAGGATAATTACCTGATTGGTTTAATCTGCAGTTTTCTAAGAAATGTTGAAACTACGCACTGTTGTGGCCATTCCTAACTCAATAAAAAATGAGGGAATTTCTGAAAATGACTAGGAAAAAAATACATTATCCTGTGAGGCGTTCTCCATTAGGAAAAAATACGTGCCAACTAAAAAAACCGGCCAAGTGCGAGTCGGACTCGCGCACGAAGGGTTCCGTACCATTATCTATAAAAACGGCAAAGAAAACACCCTTAAATATTTAGTTCCGTTTTTAGGGTTCCGTAGCCAAATGGCAAAAAAACGGAACCCTTATAGATTCGTCATGTCTATCTGTCTGTCTGTCCGTCCGTATGTCACAGACACTTTTTTCCGAAACTATAAGAGCTATACTGTTGAAACTTGGTAAATAGATGTATTCTGTGAACCACATTAAGATTTTCACACAAAAATTGGAAAAAAAACATTAAGTTTTAGGGGTTTTTTTTTCATTAAACCCATACGTGTGGGGTATCTATAGCTCTTCAAAAATGATATTAAGGTTTCTAATATCATTTTTTTTTCTAAACTGAATAGTTTACGCGAGAGTCACTTCCAAAGTGGTAACATGTGTCCCCCCCCCTGTAACTTCAAAAATAAGAGAACGATAAAACAAAAAAAAAATATTATGTACCTACATTACCATGCAAACTTCCACCGAAAATTAGTTTGAACGAGATCTAGTAAGTAGTATTTTTTTAATACGTCATAAATCGTGAACCGCAATTTATTTTACGGAACCCTTCATGTGCGAGTCCGACTCGCACTTGGCCGTTTTTTAGTATTTGTTATAGCGGCAACAGAAATACATCATCTGTGAAAATTTCAACTGTCTAAATATCACGGTTCATGAGATACAGCCTGTTGACAGACGGACAGACAGGCAGACAGACGGACAGCGGAGTCTTAGTAATAGGGTCCCGTTTTACCCTTTAGGAACGGAACCCTAAAAAACAATCTCTGTAAATTCGAAATTACAATATAAAAACACGTAAGATAATAGAACGCTCCAGGGGGTATACATATAATGGGACTGTAAATAGGTAATAGGCCGATATGTTAACTTCAAGTTATGCTCAGTGCAAGGTTTTTTCTGTGACCTAAATATAACTTTGATTACATGACTGACTGTAAATTTATCTCGACAGCAACCAGTAACTTTACAAACAACAAGCATACCATTTGTTTTTGCCAGATTCGAGTGGTTTCCGCTGCCATGGTCATCCACTTACTAGCATCCATCTTTCTTGCTCTTGCAAGCTAAAAAGAGACAAAAACCTTAAATTTGCGATAAACTAACTTGTTCACAATTTGGTTGAGAGTACCGACTTTTGTGCCGGCTGACATTGGAATTAGATTCTTCGCCCTTGGACGGTGGAGTTGCTTTTGAATGGACCACTTTAATGTAGCTCGGCCAACTCTAATTATCTACCTACCTACATTGTTGGTTATTTAACATACTCGTACCATCAAATTGTATAAATTTATGATACACTGCATAAATGTAATATAAGAAAATAAGTAACTTGCCGCATATTGTAAATACATTACTGTATATCAGTTATATACCTATATTGATGTGGGTTGACGAATCTTACTTCACCGCGATACAGTTTTTAACTAGTACGGGAAGTAAGGGACTTCATTCTGCACCAATAATTTAAATTACAAAAGATAACTATGTGACTAGTTTCAACCACACTTCTTTGTACCAATAACTTCTGTTGTAATGAAATAAAGATTATATTATATTATAAACAGTACCTTGCAAGGAAGTCACATTGTCAGTTCATACCTGGGAAATATTAAAAAAACAAAAGTAATGTTAATAATTGTACGATGTAGCGCATGTTTTACTTGCTCTTTGATTATTGTTATTATTTCCATTTAGATAGAAAATTGCTGTCATTATTTACTTTATCAATGAAAAATTACATAGCCTTCAGTTATTAATGAATTTAGACGAAGAAGGGAGCCTGTTTTTTTTTACAATTGTAATTAATAATTTTATAATGTTTTAAAAGATTACGACTAATCATACTAAATAAAAAGTACCCATTTAAACATGCTTTATCAGTCAGTTAACTTTTCTTACCAGAATCTTAAATAGAAGAAATAATCGACGCAGAATTGATTGTATAATAAAATCAATGGGAACAAAATGGAAAAGTTAACTCATTATAAAACTCATGTGTTAAGTATATCAACTTCCTTAAGGATGTATTTATGTGCTATATTTTCCGTATGTGTCATACAGTGATGTTATTTTGTCGTGATAGGATCAAATGCGACCCCAAACCAGTTTTTATACGTAATCTTTACACATGATATTAGTTGATACATTGATATTATGTACTTGTTTATTGTTTTGTATGTGATTTTGTACTTGTTTTGTACTCTCGTGAGATCGGACTGGGACGGACACATGTTGTATACTTCGTACTGTTGTACAAACGAATGTAACATAGAAAATGTATTAAAAGTCATCGTTTAAGTTACAAATTGAATATGACCGTTTTATTTACCAGCTTTTACGTTTTTTTTATTTTTTATTCTCTTTGTTGTTTTGAAAACAGTCCCCGCGAACGATACGGGTTACTTTATGGTAAATGATTTCTAATGAAACTAGTCAGCCGAAAGACGTCCACTGCTGGACATAGGCCTCCCCCAAAGAGTTCCAAAGTGACCGGACCTGCGCCACCCGCATCCAGCGGACTCCCGCGACCTTTACCAGGTCATCAGTCCACCTTGTGGGAGGCCTACCAACGCCGCGCCTTCCGGTACGTGGTCGCCACTCGAGAACCTTTCCGCCCCAACGGCCATCAGTTCTACGTGCAATGTGCCCCGCCCACTGCCACTTAAGTTTAGCGATTCGGAGGCCTTTTACGTATATGTTTTATATTATCTTCTGTCGATCAGTTCAGTTATGAACATGGACCTATAATACTCAGGACAAGCTATGGTAATAATAATACCACGTCCGAACGAGATGGTAGCATACAAATCTCAATAAGTGTGACAGGGTGTCCACTTTCTGGAAAGTCAGGGAAAGTCAGGGAAAAGTCAGGGAAGCTCATGGTGGTCAGGGAAAGTCAGGGAAAGTCAGGGAAGTTCTAGACAGGTCAGGGAAAAAATCTATCTAGAAGGAAAAAATATAAATAAAAAAATTAAAAGGATCAACTAAATTTAGAAAGGTAAGTATAGATCTTAGTTAGTTTGATTTTTGTTTTTATTCAGTGTTAAATATTTTATGACCAGGTGATATTATAAGGCCATTTTGTGGTGATATACATTGCCTTGCAAAAGGTGGAGAGGAAGATGTTTTGATTGATATTGGTTGAGTATGAGGTCATAAGTTTCCGACCTCGGGCATGTGTGGGTTAGCCACCATCTTCATTTGATGCTGGCACTGCACTTGGCGTTGCGTGTTCGCGTTGCGTGGTTGCCTCTCTCAAAGGGGCAATGTTTTTGGTGTTTTAGAAATAGCACTTAATTTGTTATTTCTATGACAAATGTGTCTATGCCAAGTTTAAGGATGATAAAAATGAGTTTTGTCATATATCACAACAACATGTACAATTTAAGTCTTACAGAAAAAAGTTGTGAAGGGCGTAATAAGTAGTATTTAAAAAAAATCTCTCGTTCAAGTGTTATTGTGCCAAAATTGTACGCTTCGGATTAAAAGCATTATATAATGGGTACTTATTTTTAAATGTTGGAACAACTCCGATTCATCCCATGAGCGCGGGAAAATAGGTAGGTAAATGTGGAAAAAGTAGGCTTTGCCTGCGATACGGCCTTCTCTATAAACTATTATTGCTACAGCTTATGGGGTATAATTATCGACTAAAACAGACACGGGGAATTCATTTTTGGTGAAAAAAGGTAGTTTTATAGTAAAAAAATGTCTGAAAAAATAAATAAAATTAAAACTTGCTGTCGAATGTAAGATGAGGTATACCTGTCTATTTAATACATATTTTTGAAAACAATATCTAATAGGTCGTTTAGTTTTCAGAAATATGTGTACTTTTTGGGCGCTATAAACTATTATTGCTAGGGCTTATGAAGTATAGTAACTATAGTTATTGACTAAAACAGTTTTAGAGAAAAAAAATACTGTTTTTTTTTAAATAAAAATTGCTGTCGAAGGTAAGATGATCATATCTTATACATATTTTTGAAAACAATAAATATCTAAAAGGTCGTTTAGTTTTCATAAATATGTGTACTTTTTGGGCGACGTCCATACAAAAACTTTAAAAAATCCAATATTGTTCGCATCAAGGTAAAGTAGCGTTATGCCTTTGTGTTCAGAATGATTGCTTTCAATATCTAAATTATGAATTTTTATAATCATCATCATTATCATATCAGCTGACTGCTGCGATAGGCCTCCGCCAAAGAGTGCTACAATAACCGGTCCTGCGCCACCCGCATCTAGCGGACTCGCGCGTTTATGGGGGGGGGGGGGGGTCTACCGACGCTGCGCCTTCCAGTACGTGGCCGCCACTCGAGAACCTTTCCGCCCCTATCGGTTTTACTTGCAATGTTCTCCGCCCAGTGCCAAGTTTAGCGATTCGGAGGGCTACAACAGTTACCATGGTTCTGCTGCGGATAGCCTCATTTCTGATGCGATCACGCGGATAATCTCCCGGCATAGCCCTCTCCATTTTTGGGTGACTGAGCCTTCTTATGAGGCCCCATAGTAAACGACCACTATTCAGTGCTATAAAATAATACTCATTCGATTCAGATAACAAAGGTTTAAAAGCCTTGGTCAGACACACGGCGCGATATCTCCGTACAAACCGCTAGCGTGGTCAAACAGGCCATGTATGGAAATATCGCGCCGCGGTCGCGCCGCGCGACCGCGGCGCTTCGTCGCGCCGTGTGTCTGACCAAGGCTTTATCACTGGCATATATGTCATCAGTCATCACTGGCAATACACACTGGTCAAAGAATCTTGTCTTGAGACTCTGTGGAATATTTGACGAAAAGATGTGCCGTAGCTTCCCGAACGCTGCACGCTGTTCAGCCGAGTCAGATTCGACGATTGACCTCTTTCTCGAAGTTGGACCTAGAAACCTCTCGAAGTAGGTCTTACATTCAAGACATTTTATTAATACCTATCAAAATGCAAGTTGTAAAATAAAAATTATCCAAGTTTTTTTTATAAGTACCACGTCAAAATAACGACCCATACAGACAGAGTGTATTATTCAAACGGGGCAATAATGAGATACGGAAATTTGATCTTAGGAACACGAAAAAAATTAAATTGCATGGTTTTTTTTTTTAAAGAAATCCATGCGTGCAATATTTTATTTTACATATTCGTCATATTATGTGTGTTGCTTTATTCGTCACATTTAAAAAAATCTATAGAAGAATACTTAGTTTCGTGAAAAATTAATTCCTCGTGCCGATAACTATAACTATATTTACCGCACAAGCCCCAGTAATAAAAGTTTATCAAGGAGGTCATATCGCAGGCGACGCCTGCTTTTTCCACATTCACACCCATCTTCCCTTGTAGATGGGGTGAATCCGAATTGTTACAACATGCAAAAATCTCTCCATCAATTTGATGCTTTTATTTAATCCGACACTTACAAATTTTAACCGGCTTACAATATTTGCCGCAAAAAACACTAGAAGGAAATTATGAAAAAAAAAAAATCCGCCCCTCTACTATTTTTCTTCAAGATTTTCAGATGAATGATTTATGACAAAATTTAAATAATTTTTTCATCTTTAACCATGAAACTATGCTTTCACAAATAATAGTAATAAAAAATTAGTTAAGTGCTTGCGTCCGACAGCCTTGCAAACGTCTAAAAGGCTGCGGTGACACAGCATCAGGCAGGCCGTGCGCTTGTTTGTCACCGTCGTAGTGAAGTTTATAAATAAAAAGTTTTCCTTGCGCTTCATAGCCATAAAGAGTTTGGAGTGTGACATGCGTACTTTGAAATGGCGTTAAAGGTTAATCAATCGAGATATTTTGTAACATTTTTGGTCAGGGAAATTCGAAAGAATGGTCAGGGAAAGTCAGGGAAAAGTCAGGGAAATATTTTCAGGGTTTACAGTGGACACCCTGCTGTGACAGAAACGGAAATATTATTCGTTCTCCTTGTCACAGTTCCACTTTTTTTGCTTGCCGCAAGCTGTAGCTGATTTAGTATGAGGTTGCGGCACTTGCGGCAAATAACTACTTACTTACTCGCTCGCTTAGGTACTCTCTCAGGGTTGTTTATGGTAAACCATCAGCTATTTTAAGACCAGTTCTTAATTTAGCTGCATAGGAGCCTACAGAAGTCCCTCATTGTGGCAACACGTATACCTTGTCCTGAGTATTAAAGGTCCATAGTTATGAATGTCAAAAAAATAAGTTGCTAAAATCTGATCTGACATTTGGCCTAACGCATCTTTATAAAACCGGGCCTTAAGTGCCCTTTACGGTGTGTCAGTCAGGAATAAATTATACGGTCGAAGCCCAAGATATGTTCACATATTTTTGCACAAGACGAAAAATGTAAACCTATTTTTGACGCTGACTGTACGCAGAACCAGATAGCGGAACGCAATGCGTCTTCTGCTTACTTTTTCAAAGTAGATAAGCGTTCTAACCGTTAAATCATTTCTCACTTTCTGACACAAAGTTGACAAAAATTTGACAAAAAGTGACGGATGCTTTATCGTTCATTTATCTCGTGACAAACGCGAGTTTTGTGCGTTGTTGTGTGAAATCATAGCCCTTTATAAATTGGAAGTTACAGCATCAGTTGAATACTGGAAAATTATAGTTTCGTGACATATCAATGTGCCGAACGATTATCGTAACAAGCGCATTGGAGTGCCTCCCTTGGCGATTGTACCGTAAACCATAAGTGCGATATACGAAGTATGAGATTCGAAGTTCGTGGTTACAGCTCTGCGGCGGTACCACGAACTTCGAATCTCGAACTTCGTATATCTCTGTCTCTACCGCACTTATGGTTTATGGTACTCGAGCGACCGAAATGGAGATACGAAGTTCGAGATTCGAAGTTCGTGGTAGCGCCGCTGGCGTCTGTCCGGCTGTAATGTTCTCCTCTACATTCTACATGTCGCATTTCCGAATTCTAGTGAAATTTTGTGAGCAGGTTCGTTAATTATATTGTTTTTAGGGTTCCGTACTCAAAGATTAAACCGGATCCTATTACTAAGACTCCGCTGTCCGTCTGTCTGTCTGTCTGTCTGTCCGTCTGTCACCAGGCTGTATCACATAAACCGTGATAGTTAGACAGTGGAAATTTTCACAGTTGATGTATTTCTGCTGCCGGTGTAACAACAAATACTAAAAACCAGAATAAAATAAATATATAAGTACACGCGCGGTCAATGTTAACTGGGTCGGTAAAATACTGTCATATTTCCTAAAATAGTGCAGAGTTGACAGTGTTTTAATCCTGTCAAGATCTTTATTTAATTATACATGTAAACTGCAAAAATAACAGTAACAAAAGAAAGTTACCAGGTTTAAATCGGACTCGTAAAAACCCATAAAAAAAAACAACGTTAACGGAGCGAGATATCGCAAAAATCGTCATTTTGGACGTTTATATTTTAAATAAATAAATATTACGGAACAATCTTACACAAATCAACCTAGGCCCACGGTGAGCTCAGTAAGGCTTGTGTTGTGGGTACTAGGCGATGCTATATATAATAGATACATACATATATATACTTATATACATATATAACATCCATAACTCAGGAACAAATATTCGTGATTTACAAATAAATGCCCTGACTGGGATTCAAAACCGGGACCTCCAGCTTCGTAGGCAGAGTCACTACCCACTGGGCTCCGGAGGCCGTTATAATTTTATAATAGGATCCCGGAAATTGCTAATACAGTTGGGTATTAAAAAGAATACTATACTAAGTTAATAACTAGTGGTAAATATAAATAAAAACCTATTGCGGTTATTTAATTTAGGGTGACCCGTATTCATTGACCGCGAGTGTATATTATTTTCGCATACAATAAACGTGATTTTTTTGTCGTTTTTATTGATATAATGGTACGGAACCCTTCGTGCGCGAGTCAGAGAGAAATCAGTTTTTAGAAAAGTTTTAAAAAAAAATCTAAAAAATTGTATTTATTGTAAGTATGTAGGTAGGGTATGTATAATAAAAAAGTGAGCTGAACTTTTTTTTACTCCTTATAGGGCCTTAGAAACACGCGTTTCAGATTATTTGGAATCCACCCGGGCACCGTGTAGGTATGCCTACATACTTACATCTGTAAAATATAAGTAACTAACTATCTAATGTGAAGTCACGAGTTTTATAGTACAGTCGGCCAAGAAAGTGATCTACCAGTTTTGACAAAAGTTTCTGTGAGACCTATGACTGTGTAAGAAGACTGTAGCTAAGGTACTTACTGTCAAAATATTATTGCAAGTGGAATGCGACCTTGTTGAATGAAATGAATGGTAGACTGGTAGGAGACCAGGTGTCAGGAATTTTCGTGAGATGTCAGGAATTTTAGACATATATCAGGAATGCGGCCGGAAAAGGGAAATGTCAGGAATTCTGGGCAAATAAATGAAACAATAAAATTTTATACACTGTAAACTTTTATTTTTAATCACAATAACAAAAAAGGTAAAGCCACAAAGTACTTTGGAGTTTCACAAATTTTAACTTATAAATAATCGTATACTTAATTATCTTCTCTGCGTCAAGCTCGTGTCAGGAATTTTGACCGAAAATCAGGAATTTTGTCAGGACTTTTGAAATTTGTATCTTGTAACCCTACGTGGTAAACCACATTTTTGGTAGACTGTACCTTCCTATAGATACGTACCGTATAATTCATGTGAGTCGGTATTCTATCTCTAAAGCTAAACTAAAGTGTAAACCTGGCAGATGTCAACGGACGCACATCTGTCAAACTGCATTCTTGGTATTGGTATAATAATTATTTAATCTAGTCGTCTTTTTATTAAACTGTCATTCGAAATGGAATCTTTAATCCTTGAATGGTAGAGTTGCTTTTTGAATGGACTATTTTGATGTAATTCGGCCAACTTAAATAATATCAAGTGGGTATACCGCAATCAACTTGGCCTCTTGTACTCTTTATTTGCCATTCAAGTTTGAACCTACTCTGTACTGATTCTAAGGTCGATTTTCTTATGTATTTGTTTGACAGAATTTGATCGTTACTTGCTACGACTACGACTAAACAAAATCGATTCACTATTGAATAACTTAACGAGGAACAGATGTTTCATCCGTGCAGAAAACTAAAGGGAATTTTTAATTGTTTTATTAGTGTTGCAAAGAAGGATATTTAAAAACAAATAACGTTATTTAGGATCGCAAAGGCTATTAAAGATTCTTTATATTTTTTTTATAAACGTGGATCGTCATATTTATGACATGCATTTTTATATACTTACTATTACGGTAACTTAGTAAAGACGCTATTTTTAAAACATGACATGATTCTAGAGATACCAAAATGTTAAGTCAGAGTTCACACATAAAATGCTGTTACTTGAATTAGGACATAAACGATCCATATTTTATTATTTATCACTAAGGTAAATAATTTTACAAATAACATAAATTTCGATTAAAGTGAAAAATTATTCGCCATGAGCGGTGACTAGTTATGATCGAAATTTAGAATTTCGTTAAGAAACATTTACTTACAAATAACGTCGGCATTAAATGTATGAAATATACCATTTCATACATTTACTAAGCAGGTCATATTTCAATGGCTTCATTACATTACCTACACCAGGCCCCGTAGCATGGATGGCGTTATCACGCGATAAGTGATAGGATAAGCGGGTCGTCTCATTCTATCGAACGGGGTGTCAGCCAGGGACGGATGCTCTATTATCCTGTCACTTATCGCGTGATAAGGCCATCCATGCTACGGGGCCTGGTCATATTTCAATGGCTTCATTACGTTACCTACACCAGGCCCAGTAGCATGGATGGCGTTATCACGCGATAAGTGATAGTATAAGCGGGTCGTCTCATTCTATCGAACGGGGTGTCAGCCAGGGACGGATGCTCTATCCTGTCACTTATCGCGTGATAAGGCCATCCATGCTACGGGGCCTGTTGTTATTAAAAAATAAAGAGAACTATGCTCGAAAACCTCATCAATACATAGTATAAAACAAAGTCGCTTCCCGCTGTCTGTCTGTCTGTCTGTCTGTCCCTATGTATGCGTAGATCTGTAAAACTACGCAACGGATTTTGATGCGGTTTTTTTTAAATAGATAGAGTGATTAAAGAGGAAGGTTTATATATATAATACCTACAAACCATACATGCATGTATTATGCACATAAACCCGTGCGAAGCAGGGGCGGGTCGCTAGTATCTGATAAATCCGAACCAAGCGAATATTAATTTTAAAACCTCTTGCATAAAATATAAATAAAGCTGAGCCATAAGTGACATATACAATATTGGAAGATCGTCGATAAATGACATAGGTTGGTAAGGTATCTATACTATAGGTACATATTATATTATATTATTATTATACGAGTATATTATTATATATTATTTTTTATATTATATATTTATATATTATTAGGTATGTTATTGATAAACTCGAAAACTGCTGTACTGATTTTTATGCCGTTTGCACCAATACATACGTAGAGAATTTTACGGTGCTGGTTTTAGTATATAATTTATAGATTTTTCGTTTGTAATTAATTAGCTACAACGATTTGTTTGAACCAATTCAGATGATTTCGATGTTTTTTCGAATTGACAAATGGCTTCCAATAGCATGCCATAATTGTCTAAATTTTTTGTATTTTTGTTACTCTTAAACGTCGATACGCTGATATAGAATAAGTACTAATTTTGTCACTGTTGTTAAAGTCCCATCGCGGTGGCATATTTTTGCACTTGACTGTACTTACCTGAAGAGTTAAATACCTAACCTACCACAATTACATAAGAATTAACATAACTAAGTTCGTCCAATATTATCTAAATAGTTAGTAAAACCTAAATCTAGAGTGGTAGAGCGTTTTATACCGAGTGTGTTCCTGGGATTGGGCCCCTTTTTAACATGCACTGGCAATACGTTTTAATAGACTTAAATCAAAATCAAAAAATCAAAATAGTTTAATTATACAGTGACACAAATTTAAACAAAACATGGTTTCTGTGACATATTAGTTACCGAACACTGTTATTATGGCTTAAGATTGATGAGATTGCCCCCGTGTCACCTGCACTAGGCTATGCCTGTCTCGCAGGATGACACTTAACATTTGATTGCCCGTTATTCTATCATCAGGCGCTAAAGAAATTTACATTACATTTTTAGTTACAAATATCTGAAGTGATCAACAAAATAATGATAGTGATTGTACTTTAACCCTCTCACAGACTGGCGCGGCCTGCGGGGCGGTCAATAGTTAACTAGACGTTAATGTCTACTGCAGTGATTCCGGCCTTACTGGTAGAGTAAAAAAAAAAGTATGAACTCTATGTCTAAACTATACGTTTATCAGCCGAAAGACGTCCACTGCTGGGCATATGTTTCCCCCAAAGAGTGCCAAAGTGACCGGTCCTGAGCCACGTAATAATACTAAAGTAGTAATACCACAATTTATACATCGTATTCATAGACATACAATACGCTTCGTACGATACGACTTTTTGGCTTAGTACGACCAAATATACTATGGATGCTAAAATATAGTAACCAGCTACTTTTTCGAACATAAGGAATTCTTATTCAAATTCATAATTAATTATTTATAAGAAAATAACAATTTTTAGAAAAATGTCAAGGATATTTACAAAAAAACTTAAGAAATTGCTTACTGACCTTGCGTGCTACAATATAGATGAGTTCCTGCAAAGAAATCATTGACCCCTAACACAGGCCAAAAATTAAGAATTTTATTTTATTTATTACTTTGTGACTTGTAAATCAGATGTACATTTATAAATAAAATCTGAAATCTGAAAAAAATCTGAAAAATATATAGATAGGTACTTTTTCCCTGTTTTAATACTTGCCTTTTTCTTCTGAAAAACCATTTTTTTCTGTCATAACTTTAATATATTCCAAAAGCAACTCTACCTAGAATATACTACCTTGGACATTACTGTCCAAGGTAGAATATTCCAATTTACAATGGCAGTTTTATAAAAAGTCATGCACTTTAAATAATTTCAACTCATATACCTAGTCATATTCTCGAGGCACGGCAGTGTCCTCGCCAAATCGTGCAGAAAGAGTTCTAGGTACTAGGTACTTTTACTACGTTTTGTGAAAACGCTCAACTAACAACCCAACTTCAAGAAAAACTTGACTGTTCGACAAATTCACACCAACCGCTTTCTACAACTCAACTGCTGCACATAACGGTAAAACTATATAAGTACCTATAACATAATAACCCTTTACCAGGCAAATTCAACAATGAAACGTTAGTGTAAAATGGCGGGAAACATTTTTTTTACAAATAACGTCGGCATTAAATGTATGAAATATACCATTTCATACATTTACTAAGCAGGTCATATTTCAATGGCTTCATTACATTACCTACACCAGGCCCCGTAGCATGGATGGCGTTATCACGCGATAAGTGATAGGATAAGCGGGTCGTCTCATTCTATCGAACGGGGTGTCAGCCAGGGACGGATGCTCTATTATCCTGTCACTTATCGCGTGATAAGGCCATCCATGCTACGGGGCCTGGTCATATTTCAATGGCTTCATTACGTTACCTACACCAGGCCCAGTAGCATGGATGGCGTTATCACGCGATAAGTGATAGTATAAGCGGGTCGTCTCATTCTATCGAACGGGGTGTCAGCCAGGGACGGATGCTCTATCCTGTCACTTATCGCGTGATAAGGCCATCCATGCTACGGGGCCTGTTGTTATTAAAAAATAAAGAGAACTATGCTCGAAAACCTCATCAATACATAGTATAAAACAAAGTCGCTTCCCGCTGTCTGTCTGTCTGTCTGTCTGTCCCTATGTATGCGTAGATCTGTAAAACTACGCAACGGATTTTGATGCGGTTTTTTTTAAATAGATAGAGTGATTAAAGAGGAAGGTTTATATATATAATACCTACAAACCATACATGCATGTATTATGCACATAAACCCGTGCGAAGCAGGGGCGGGTCGCTAGTATCTGATAAATCCGAACCAAGCGAATATTAATTTTAAAACCTCTTGCATAAAATATAAATAAAGCTGAGCCATAAGTGACATATACAATATTGGAAGATCGTCGATAAATGACATAGGTTGGTAAGGTATCTATACTATAGGTACATATTATATTATATTATTATTATACGAGTATATTATTATATATTATTTTTTATATTATATATTTATATATTATTAGGTATGTTATTGATAAACTCGAAAACTGCTGTACTGATTTTTATGCCGTTTGCACCAATACATACGTAGAGAATTTTACGGTGCTGGTTTTAGTATATAATTTATAGATTTTTCGTTTGTAATTAATTAGCTACAACGATTTGTTTGAACCAATTCAGATGATTTCGATGTTTTTTCGAATTGACAAATGGCTTCCAATAGCATGCCATAATTGTCTAAATTTTTTGTATTTTTGTTACTCTTAAACGTCGATACGCTGATATAGAATAAGTACTAATTTTGTCACTGTTGTTAAAGTCCCATCGCGGTGGCATATTTTTGCACTTGACTGTACTTACCTGAAGAGTTAAATACCTAACCTACCACAATTACATAAGAATTAACATAACTAAGTTCGTCCAATATTATCTAAATAGTTAGTAAAACCTAAATCTAGAGTGGTAGAGCGTTTTATACCGAGTGTGTTCCTGGGATTGGGCCCCTTTTTAACATGCACTGGCAATACGTTTTAATAGACTTAAATCAAAATCAAAAAATCAAAATAGTTTAATTATACAGTGACACAAATTTAAACAAAACATGGTTTCTGTGACATATTAGTTACCGAACACTGTTATTATGGCTTAAGATTGATGAGATTGCCCCCGTGTCACCTGCACTAGGCTATGCCTGTCTCGCAGGATGACACTTAACATTTGATTGCCCGTTATTCTATCATCAGGCGCTAAAGAAATTTACATTACATTTTTAGTTACAAATATCTGAAGTGATCAACAAAATAATGATAGTGATTGAACTTTAACCCTCTCACAGACTGGCGCGGCCTGCGGGGCGGTCAATAGTTAACTAGACGTTAATGTCTACTGCAGTGATTCCGGCCTTACTGGTAGAGTAAAAAAAAAAGTATGAACTCTATGTCTAAACTATACGTTTATCAGCCGAAAGACGTCCACTGCTGGGCATATGTTTCCCCCAAAGAGTGCCAAAGTGACCGGTCCTGAGCCACGTAATAATACTAAAGTAGTAATACCACAATTTATACATCGTATTCATAGACATACAATACGCTTCGTACGATACGACTTTTTGGCTTAGTACGACCAAATATACTATGGATGCTAAAATATAGTAACCAGCTACTTTTTCGAACATAAGGAATTCTTATTCAAATTCATAATTAATTATTTATAAGAAAATAACAATTTTTAGAAAAATGTCAAGGATATTTACAAAAAAACTTAAGAAATTGCTTACTGACCTTGCGTGCTACAATATAGATATAGAATAAGTACTAATTTTGTCACTGTTGTTAAAGTCCCATCGCGGTGGCATATTTTTGCACTTGACTGTACTTACCTGAAGAGTTAAATACCTAACCTACCACAATTACATAAGAATTAACATAACTAAGTTCGTCCAATATTATCTAAATAGTTAGTAAAACCTAAATCTAGAGTGGTAGAGCGTTTTATACCGAGTGTGTTCCTGGGATTGGGCCCCTTTTTAACATGCACTGGCAATACGTTTTAATAGACTTAAATCAAAATCAAAAAATCAAAATAGTTTAATTATACAGTGACACAAATTTAAACAAAACATGGTTTCTGTGACATATTAGTTACCGAACACTGTTATTATGGCTTAAGATTGATGAGATTGCCCCCGTGTCACCTGCACTAGGCTATGCCTGTCTCGCAGGATGACACTTAACATTTGATTGCCCGTTATTCTATCATCAGGCGCTAAAGAAATTTACATTACATTTTTAGTTACAAATATCTGAAGTGATCAACAAAATAATGATAGTGATTGAACTTTAACCCTCTCACAGACTGGCGCGGCCTGCGGGGCGGTCAATAGTTAACTAGACGTTAATGTCTACTGCAGTGATTCCGGCCTTACTGGTAGAGTAAAAAAAAAAGTATGAACTCTATGTCTAAACTATACGTTTATCAGCCGAAAGACGTCCACTGCTGGGCATATGTTTCCCCCAAAGAGTGCCAAAGTGACCGGTCCTGAGCCACGTAATAATACTAAAGTAGTAATACCACAATTTATACATCGTATTCATAGACATACAATACGCTTCGTACGATACGACTTTTTGGCTTAGTACGACCAAATATACTATGGATGCTAAAATATAGTAACCAGCTACTTTTTCGAACATAAGGAATTCTTATTCAAATTCATAATTAATTATTTATAAGAAAATAACAATTTTTAGAAAAATGTCAAGGATATTTACAAAAAAACTTAAGAAATTGCTTACTGACCTTGCGTGCTACAATATAGATGAGTTCCTGCAAAGAAATCATTGACCCCTAACACAGGCCAAAAATTAAGAATTTTATTTTATTTATTACTTTGTGACTTGTAAATCAGATGTACATTTATAAATAAAATCTGAAATCTGAAAAAAATCTGAAAAATATATAGATAGGTACTTTTTCCCTGTTTTAATACTTGCCTTTTTCTTCTGAAAAACCATTTTTTTCTGTCATAACTTTAATATATTCCAAAAGCAACTCTACCTAGAATATACTACCTTGGACATTACTGTCCAAGGTAGAATATTCCAATTTACAATGGCAGTTTTATAAAAAGTCATGCACTTTAAATAATTTCAACTCATATACCTAGTCATATTCTCGAGGCACGGCAGTGTCCTCGCCAAATCGTGCAGAAAGAGTTCTAGGTACTAGGTACTTTTACTACGTTTTGTGAAAACGCTCAACTAACAACCCAACTTCAAGAAAAACTTGACTGTTCGACAAATTCACACCAACCGCTTTCTACAACTCAACTGCTGCACATAACGGTAAAACTATATAAGTACCTATAACATAATAACCCTTTACCAGGCAAATTCAACAATGAAACGTTAGTGTAAAATGGCGGGAAACATTTTTTTTATTCATCATTGTCTTATGCTTGTGAAACATAAACTTACGTCTATGCTTAAGCGCAAGTGTGACCTGGGCCCAAGTAAATATGTTTGCCATTTTGATATTCTAAACACAAAAGTGTAGGTAACCTAAGATACACGGGCGAAATGAGCAAAATGAATGCTAAAGTTACAGTGTGACAATGCGACAATTTACAGTGTGAGCGCAACTGAGGCTTGCTTGACACACAATTTACAGTGTGAGCGCAACTGAGGCTTGCTTGACACACAATTTACAGTGTGAGCGCAACTGAGGCTTGCTTGACACACAATTTACAGTGTGAGCGCAACTGAGGCTTGCTTGACACACAATTTACAGTGTGAGCGCAACTGAGGCTTGCTTGACACACAATTTACAGTGTGAGCGCAACTGAGGCTTGATTGACACACAATTTACAGTGTGAGCGCAACTGAGGCTTGCTTGACACACAATTTACAGTGTGAGCGCAACTGAGGCTTGCTTGACACACAATTTACAGTGTGAGCGCAACTGAGGCTTGCTTGACACACAATTTACAGTGTGAGCGCAACTGAGGCTAGCTTGACACACAATTTTTTTGAAGTGGATACTTCTCTGCTCGCTTCTTGTATAGGGTACATACAGTTCAACACGTGACTTCTGGAATAACTTTTTGTAGAGAAGCCTAATCTGATTTCAAATCATTGTTTGTATCATGTTTTAATCCTTATTTATTTGCCATTAGTTGTTAATCACAAAATGTTATTTAGTTTATGTGGCGGACATGAAAATAATGCTGAAATGACCGCTATATTCAATGTAACGCGAGTCAAATGAGCTACGTCAGTCAATGTTGCCATATATACCGATTTCTCTGTACTTATACAGATTTTAGTGAATAAATTCAGATATACTAGGATGGAAGCCAATAAAGAAGTATCCACTTAAACTTAATTTACAGTTGTATCTCCGACACAACCCGCTTCTTTTTTTATTTGCCAAGTTTTTTAAAGTTACGGAATCGGAATAGGAATACAATGTTGCCACATCATACTTATTTACTGTAACAGTAAAAGCACAGGATAATAGTTTCAAAATAAAAAGTATTAAAATTTGACAAGAGAGAATATGTAGGTAAATCATAAAGTTAAGAAAGGATGCCGATAATACTATACTACTATCAAATCTGTACCATTTGTTAACAAACTGCTGAGTATTAAGGGAGAGTAATATTCTAAAGTTATTGCCTAACGGGAAAGTAAACCCATCACCATTAAAATTATACTACGACGTTACATCCTCAAGATTTAAGTATACTTTTACTATGTAGTTCATTTTTCAATGTACTAGCATCGCAAGTTCATTTTTCAATGTACTAGCATCGCACAATATGTTTAAAGCTAGAAAAAATAAAAATTAAGTACCTCATCTGATTCTGTACCCCCACCCTTGACACCGCTCGCCCGCGCAGCGCCTGCCATAGTCATTATTTTAGAGAAAAAAGGCACCTATTTCATACACATTAGGGCTTGTGTATCTTACGGGTATGGGTGGGTCTTAAATCTCTTCGGATGTAACGTCTTGTATAATTATGGCCAAACTTCACTTCAGGTAAGTTCGTTTAACCATCAATTATACTACGACGTTACATCCTCAAGATTTAAGTATACTTTTACTATGTAGATGTTTAGAGTAATTGTTGAAATAGGTGTATAAAGCAAAGCAGGAAACAGAAATCAGTTATTTATTACTGTTTACCATCGTAGGTGTTACAAAATCAACCAAATACTTAACTAATCAAGTTACATTGATTCGTCATCATAAGTTGCCTCTGCAAAGACACTGTCGACGGTTGTTAATGGCCGGTTGTAATATTTGGCAAAAACTAATGAGTTCCCAGTCCATCCCGCGGTGCGTTTTATGACGTCAATTGAAACGCCTTTCCTATTAGCTGCTGAAGTCGACGCGTGACGTGTGCTGTGAGCGGAGAATATATTGGTATCTATACCACTCTGAGCTAGCACGTCTTTAATCCATCGTGCTATAGTCGCGGGGCTGGCATTATGCACAGGCTTTTTAATTGTTAGTATTAATCTATCTGATTGTGGCAGATTCCTGAATTGTTTTGTCATTTCTAGGTAGGCCGATAGTGTCTTTCCAGGACATATTTGTTTCTTGTTTACAAAGAAAGGTATAATCAGACGCGGCGTTATGCGCCCCGGAGCAGAAGTTTTAATGATATCATTAATTATTAATTCTATATGCGAGGCATTGACCGTTACACCGGATAGACGGATAAGTGACAACGTCTGCACACGTTGTGCGGTTGACAACGCGAGCAGAGTCACCATTTTCTTGGTAAGTTTGTCCAATGACAAATCTTCATTGGGGTGCCAGCTTGACAGATGGTCAAGTACCAAGTTTGGGTCCCAAGTATTTTGATATTTAGGCATATTTGGCTTTATTCTAAATACTCCTTTTAGGAAGCGAGAGACACGTTCATCTTCGCTAAAGCGTTTACCTAGTATCAGGGCCAATGCCGCACGCATGGTATTAAGAGAAGAGTAACTAGCTCCATTGTTAAATTGATTTGTAAGAAACTTTAATATTAACGGAACATCGGTCGTATACAAATCATGTTTAGATTCCTTACAAAAAATCCACCATTTCTTGTAGGTACAATTATATTGTTTTAAGGATGATTCTGCTAATGACGCTATTAATATTTCGGTTATGTCTGGGCTAAGCATTTGTCTTGCGTACGCTTCCCTGATAACTGAGATGCCACCAGGGTAAGCTTTTTCCAAAGTGGGTGACTGCCTCTGAAAGGAGATAGAAGTAAGTCGTTGACCGGTTTGAAGTAGACAGGCTCGTATATCGACAGTTTTATAAAAAGTGGATACCATGGTTGGCTGGGCCAATAAGGTACTACTACAACACCTGTAGCTTTGTCGTTGATAATTTTGCGTAGACACTTTAGGATAAGTGAAAAGGGAGGGAACGCATAAAACAGGTGAGTGCTCCAGTCCACCGTGAAAGCATCAATATTGAAAGCTTCAGGATCGCGTTTCCAAGATATGTATTTTCGACATTTAGCATTGATTCTGGTCGCAAATAGGTCAATTTGTGGACGACCAAAGGTTCTAACAATTGTTTTGAAAGCCGATGGGGCAAGGCTCCATTCAGTGTCAATATTAGATCGCCTCGACTCTTCGTCAGCCTCGACGTTGTCCTTAGATTTAATGTATGATGCGAAAATAAAAATCTGTCTATTTTCGCACCATTGCCAGATTTCGCGTGCTAACTTATTGAGGTGTTCGAACTGCACGCCACCATATCTATTTATATAAGCTATGGCTGTGGTATTATCTATACGCAGCAGTATATCTGTCTCGTAGAGATGGTTTGCGAAGCATTTTAGTCCATTAAATGCGGCTTTAAGTTCCAATGTATTTATATGACATTTAGATTCATCCTCGTTCCAGAAGCCTCCCGTCCTTTCGCTATTACATGAAACTCCCCAACCGGTGAGAGAGGCGTCTGAAAAAATTTCTAACGTATACCGACCGTCACGTAATTGATTTTTTGTCGACATAATGTTATCAATCCACCAGATAAAGTCCGGTTTTAGGCAAGGAGGCAAGATCATGGATTTATCGAAGTCATCCGCCGATTGTTTAAGTGCTAAGATTTTTTTACGCTCGAAACGTTTTGTATAGACCCAACCATATGATGCTGCAGGGCAAGCGGAGCATAGTAAACCGACGAAACTCGCAAAGCGTCTTATCACTATCGATCTTTGAGTGCTAATATCTTTTGCAAAATTACGGATCTTTTCGCGTTTCTCTAATGGTAGTCTTAGGCACATTTCTCTTGAATCAAGTTCGAAACCGAGAAAGGTTTGAGTTTGAGTCGGAGTTAGATTACTTTTCGAGTAATTTATAATAAACCCTAAGTTCTGCAACAAATTTGTAGTTTCCGAAATGCATCTTTGACAGTCGGTAAACGTGTTGCCCAAACAAATAATGTCGTCTAGATATATAGCCAAGACGAGGCCTTTATTGCGTAAGAAGGCGATGAATGGTTTCATGAGTTTTGTAAAAACCATTGGTGCAAGGGACAACCCGTTTGGCAAGCACTGGAACTCGTATAATTGTCCTTGAAATTGGAATCTCAAGAATTTTCGACAAGCCTTGTCTATAGGTACTAAAAAATACGCGTCTTTTAAGTCGATAGTGGCCATAAAGTCATTTTTAGACATTAGTTTAGTAACCGTGCGGATATCCTCCATTTTAAAACGTTGAGGTGCAATAAATTTGTTCAGGCTTTTCAGATTGAGAATGAATCTAAATGTACCATCCTTTTTAGGTGTGAGAAATATTTTCGAGAGAAATTGTCCTGGTACGTTTTTATTACATATTGCGACAGCGCCTGTGTCCAGTAATTTATATATTGCTAAATTAAGTTGTTCGATTTCGAGCATGTTAAAGTTGTCATTTCTAGGAACTGTACCAATTTGGAGGACAGGTCGTTCAAACGGTATAGTAAAACCCTTAACGTATCCTAGGATTATAGGATCGTCGGTTAAGTTACACCAGTTATTTAGATAATATTTTAATCGTCCAGCATGGAAAGTTACCTCTGTTAAATCTTCGGGTTCTTGGCGCTCGACTTCGACGAAGTCGACGGGCGATCCGCTGCTGGTGGAGGGCGTCTGCTCGGTTGGCCGTAGTATCGGTTCCTTGGCCCACCCTGCCTGCGCGGACGCTGTCCCTGTTTCCTGGGTGGGCCCCTCCAGTTTTCCCGCTGGTTGAATTTTTTATGATTGCTTGCGTTACGATCGCCTCGTTTCACCTGAAGGCCAGATTTTTCTGCTGATTTTGAAGATTTTATTTTCTCTCCGAGATTTGCTCCGAATAAGAAGTTGTCTCTTTTAATATCCTTGACTATATTGCCAAAATTTTTATCCAGACACGAGGCCGCGAGCTTCCTTCTATGAACGGTAGTGTCATAGTGCAAGTCTAGGAGGATCTGACTTGTCTCAGAGATTTTCCTTAGAATCTCGAGTTTGTCCACATCGCTCGTAATAAGCAGAGATGTGAGGTTTGATAGACCGGCAATGCCTATGCCTATGCTTTGCTGAAACTTTTCTATTGACTTATCTCTGTTTCTGCATGTTTCATTCAACGCCGCTGCAATTTCGAGGTTCATCTGCGGAGCTTTTAATAATGTGAAATTTTCCGGAATTAGCGTTTTTTCTAACAAACTATTCTTCTGTTCCTTAGTCAGACCCTCAGTAAGGATTCTACCCCAACGTTCAGAGACCTCTTCCGGTATTTTAGGACCCAGTATTTCATCCTTTCCTTTAGAATCGCCTAAGGCCTCGAGTATATCGTTCGATAAAGTTGAGGCGTTTTCCTGCAAAGTACTGCTAGTACCAGGTAGGTTTTTTGCGTTAGAAGTCGACTCCAGGTTGATATTTAAGGTCGTCTCAGCGATACTGGGTCCCTTTTGTACGGTTGTTTCTGGGACAGCGACAATGGATTTAGGCTGTTCTGCATGGCCCGCTTCCGACTCATGTGAGTAAGGCGCATAGGCTTGCCCTCCATATGATGGTGTATCGGAGTCGTATCGTGAGTAGTCACTTCCGTAGCTTTCTGAAAGTGTACCGAAAAAAAAAAAGAAAGCCTTAAAGTAGGGACAAAAAGAACATGTTTATAGTTTCAGTCGTAATAGCATTACGATGTAAAAACTGATCAGTTATCAGCCGTGACCACATCACGGAGTATAACCTGTAAAGTCCCGATTAATGAGTGCGGGAGGACAAGTGAGAACAAAAGACTATCGGCCAAGACCGCATCTTGGTGTATAGTCCGTCATCGTGCTAATAAGCACGATATCAACCATAGTCCTCATATTCCATGTCCTTATCAGTTATCAACCATGACCGCATCATGGAGTATAACCCTTAGTATCACGCGGGATGAGCGCGGGAAAAACGACTGGAATAATAACAATAGGCTATCAACCATGACCGCATCATAGTGTATCGCAGTACCAAGAAACACGTTATACACTCCAGTGTTCAAATTCCGTGTTATTTAATGTTATCAGCCATGACCGCATCGTGGAAAATGTAGGTAAAAGAGAAAAAAAAACAACAAGTGTGTACTCCTTGAATTCTTTGTAAGATCTACAAATCTAAATCTAAACAAAAAAACTTAGCAGTAACTTAGTATACCTATTGTTATGCAAGGTATTGTAGGTTTTTATTAAAAACCGCTTGAAGTTTGATTTATAGTGAAAGTTAGCGTAAAACTAACCTTTTATTTTGAACGTATTTTATATTGTTATTAAATTTGTATACGTTATTATGTCAATATTCGACTAATAACCTCAATAAACCACATACGCACATGAGTGCATACATGAGTGTAAATAGATGACAATAAATGTGTTAATAGCTGCAAAGCGGGTTCTTAAATTGTTACCGCTCAGTTGCTTACTGCGCGAACTTATAATATAAACTTACCCTCGCTCGAGTCCGACGAGTGGTATCGAAGACGTTCTTCTAAGCGTCGTATCTTCTTTCTAAGGTGTGAGTTTTTATCCCTATGTTTTCGTTTACCCATGTTTAGGTAGACGATGACAAATAAGTAGCAATTAAACTGTATTTTATGGCTAGATAATCACTATGCACTTTTTCGATGTTGCGATGCCGGCACAAAAAAAACGAAATGACTATGGCAGGCGCTGCGCGGGCGAGCGGTGTCAAGGGTGGGGGTACAGAATCAGATGAGATACTTAATTTTTATTTTTTCTAGCTTTAAACATATTGTGCGATGCTAGTACATTGAAAAATGAACTACATAGTAAAAGTATACTTAAATCTCTTCGGATGTAACGTCTTGTATAATTATGGCCAAACTTCACTTCAGGTAAGTTCGTTTAACCATCAATAAGACTAAAATGGCACTGCTATAAAATAATTAGTTTTCGTAGCGTCGGCAAAATCAAACGGTTTGAAACAATCTCAGAACGCAAACTCGTAAAAGTACGGACAAAAGACAAGCAGTAAAAAAAGGTTTACAATTGAGAGTAATTTGTAAACAAGCTGTTAACCTAATGGTTATTTGTTGTATAAAACAATTTTTACTTTCGTTGGACTTCAAAGAGCATTTTAGTTGTAATCCTGTGTTCTCACAGGAATGCAAGGAAGTAAACAGTGTATGAATAACAACTGCCGTTCCAATAGGGAACATTACGCAAAACTCTTCGTAGGTGGCGACACTAGCAGCGTTGACATTGTACCTCGTTCCCAATTGCGGTATTGTCTATGCAAGCATCCTTGTCACTCATTTGACAATCAATTGTGCATGTGTGTGAGAATCCCTATATTCCTATACTGTTTTACTATTAGTGGTAGTGCTGCCTCTGGCGGCAGAACATTGCAGTAATGTTCCCTATTGATTGAGAATGGGAGAATGGTTAATTTTCAAGACGAATAGCGACTCTCAAAAAGGAGGAACTTAGAATCTCTAAATTACAAAAAGTATATACTTACAGCTATATTTACGTCATACCTGGCCATAAAGTAGGAATTACCGCACGCTATGCGTGCGGAAAACTCCACTTCCTGGCCAGATAGAGACGTAAAATTTTGTACTCACCACGGGCGGTAATAAAGAAAGCCTCAGAGCGCATATTTATCGCCCTTGCCTTCGGCTCGGGCGTCAAATACCTGCGATCTGAGACATTCTTTGTTTAACCGCCCTAGGTAAGTAATGTACTATTACAGGTTTTGTAGTGACTAGTGCATTGCCGTAATATAATAATTAGGTATTTGACCAAAACACTTCCCCTCCTCAAACTTAAATTGTTCGTCGTTCGTTGTGCGTTGTGCACAAGACAAGATTGGTACAACATAACACATGAGCCCTTGTGGGTTGACTGGCACATCAGTCAAGTGTTTTTGCAAGATAAGTACAATAAACCATTTATTTTATTTTTAATTTATTTTACTCAGGCAACAAGCTGTATTTACGTAAACTTTACATACTAAACTCTGTTGCTATGTGTTACGCAACTCCGTGATGTCTAGTTCAATTAGTTTCATCAATGGAACAGATAAAGGTGATATCAGACGGTTCACTCGAATGAACGTTCACTCGAGTGAATGCTTCATCCTTCCTTCATTCCATGAACGGCTTAGCTGGAATGACGTAGAAATGAACATTCATCCATAGTCTCTTTCAATATGGCGTCGAATGAAGTCGTGCCTCTTACTCCAGATACTCCAGACAAAATACGGTTTTGAAAAACATTAATTTATGATAGCGTTTTTTTTCTTTATTTCATTTTATACCATTATTCTAAGATGCTTTATTCAAGAATCCAACAAACTTTCCGGAAGTATTTATATAGATTTAAATAAAGCATGAATTGTTTTTTTATTAATTATTTATCGTGAATATTATAGAGCAAATGTAAATGAACCAAAATAAAGATAAAACCATTTATTCATATTTTTTTTGACTTTTCAGAAGCTAGTTAATTTATCATTTTTGTTATGTCTGAGATTTTGTTGCATTTGTCGCTAGGTAACTATTTAATTGATAATATATCCATTACATATAAAAAATCAAGTATTATAAATATTTCCAAATTTGCCATTTTTTCCATACAAGTTGTCAGTTCATTGCCTGGACTATGGCCGAATCCGAATGAATGTTCTCTCTGTGTTCAGACTGTTCATTTCTCATTCATTCCGAGTGGGAATGAATGATGCCGAATGAAAATATCCAACACTGTTGGATCGGTTCACTAATGAATTTATTCGGCATTTTTGTTTCACTCTTCGTTCAGACGTTTCACTTCGAGTGAATAATGCAAAATGAAACAAGAAAATGAACGAAAAGTGAACCGTCTGACATCACCTTAATAGAACTCACAGTGGCGGGGCGTCTATACAAGTCGATTCCCACCGGCTTGCCTAATATTTCTTTGTACATATAGTTATTTACTCTTTTTTAACTTTTCTTCACCTCCGGGTTGCCCATCAAAAATTATCGCGCGCCGCCACTGAAATTGAACTAGCTATAGTACTTACTTAATTAATTACCTTAAAATCCGCGTTATGACTTCAACCTCTCGAACCTCAAGTCCCTCAACCCTATCGGCGCTCAAACGCCTGTATTACAGGGCTTGTAACTTTGAGCCCGTCGCCCGGGGTCGAAAGGGGTTGAAACTTGAAACTAGACGAGTTCCAACTGTAATCCGGACTTGGCCCTCCGGCAAAACGCGGTTTCTGAATATTACATTGTGTTTGTTCCACGGTTTGGGACTGTGGATCATATACTCGTGATATTTATACTCGTAAGTCGTGATCGTGGGTATAATATATCTAGAGATACCTGAATAAGCTGGAGAATTAGCTTTACCATATCTTGTAATTAATACGTAAATTAAATAAAAAAATACCCATTACGCTCAAACACAGTTTTGTGCTTTTTTGACGATGTTTTGAATGTCAGTCAGTTTGGTTGAATACGAGTGCTGCTTTTTGAGTTCTGTCGTTTGCAAACCTCCCGTGATTGCATAAAAAAGAACTAGTGTCATCTTAAAATATTTGAATTTAGAAGTAGTAAAAAATGGTCGCCACGTTTGTGCATGGCGAAAAGTGGCCACGTTGCCACCATCGTGCTCGAGGATCGTAAAACGGTTAATGCTGACTGGTATACCACTGTCTGTTTACCAGAAGTCATCGGCGAGTTTCGAAAAAATAACCCAAGACGTCGTATAAGACTGCACCACGATAATGCGAGCTCACTGGAATAAGTATTTCGAAAACTGGTTCGATCGAATGAAAAAGTGTATTACATATCACTGTGATTACTTTGAAAAACAATAAATACCATTTAACACTTAAATTGTCTTTAGTTTTTCCAAACGACATAACTTAAAAGGCAGCCCTTACTGTGTATGTGTGTGTGTATTGTCTACTTGTTCCTAATACCTAATGGTTGGGAGCGGAAAGTTTGAGATAGCAAAATGTGACGTCCCCGTCATTTCATCCTCATTTTCATCTGTCTGTCTTTTGAAATTACAGACACTCAACAGCGATGTCATTGATACATTCTTCGGGAACAGATACTTCCTATGCTATTTTTTTTTATACAACGATATCAAGCAGGTACCCCGTAGCCTATGGACACTTGTGACTCCAGAAGAATCACAAGCGCGTTGCCGACCCTTTATTCACTATTGAGGATTCGCTTTGTTGGCAGATAGAGACAGCAGGTCCCTCACTCCCAACACAGCGCATCTTTGGGAGCTCTGGCGACCTTACTCACCACCAGGAACACAACACCACATACTTCATACTTCATAGCATGCAATAATATAGAAACACTACATTACAAAGCAGTGGTGCTATTATGGCTGCGGTCTTCTGTAAGGTGGAGGTACTTCCCCAGTTGGACTGCTCCACATACGAGCGAGATGACATTCCGCTGTGCCCTACCTCTCTTTGTTTGACAATTTGAGATTTTTGTTGTTTACTTCTCCTTAGCCCGTGACAAATTTGACCCATTTATTTGCAATTTTTTTTAAAGCTTTTTAGGTATACAGATATTTATTTTAGTGACGCCATAATATTGATTTTAATTTTAAACATCAAGGTATTTTAGTAATTTTATTACGAACATCATGCTTAAACTTTTATCAAGCGTTACATTACAACTACCAAACAAAGGACTATTGAAATACTCTTAAGAGCTAAGTTCACCTACGTTAGCTTAATCTCAAAATAGAAAAATAACATCACATGTTTGAACAAATAATTCGTTTTCTATAACTGATACGGAGTGCAGCTTATTTGGTCAGGGTCAGGACGCAGTTGACTTATGTACCTACATACATTCAAGCCCGTGTTCCAGAAGGGTTAGGCACTGTAGGGCTGCATTGGCTGAATTGAATGAGCTCTGCCTACAGTGTAGGCAGAGCTCATTCAATTTATTTCAGTGCCACTTCTGGCAGTTGCGGGTTAACGTCGGAGAAAATGTGATATATACTACATATACTTGACCCTAAATTATATATACTTACAGGAAAACTATCGTTTCGATGAATTGTAGAAATACAGGTAAATAGCCAGACATGGCGTTAAAAGATGAGTATAGGCACTGAGTAACGCTTGTTTGTTTACGATTACGAATAATTCCTGTACCGAAGACAAATAAAATAAGTAAATAACTGACCATTTCTGAACCTTTATGCAACGTGGTAAGGACCACATTGGTTAGTTCATGTCTTATTTTGTAGTACCGTAAAATGGGGTTACTTTAATTCCTGGGTTTACATTGATCAAAACTTCTCTTCATGTTTAATTGAACTCTAATTATACGCTTTCTGAACGCATCGTTTGGTTTTTTTCGGTAACTTAATTTTTTTTTTCTAAGAGATGCATTAATAATTTTTTTTGTTGGTGCAATTGATAGAGGACCAAAAACCGATATTTGTGTTTTTTAGGGTTCCGTAGCCAAACGAACCCATATAGATTCGTCATGTCTGTCCGTTTGTCTGTCTGTCTGTCTGTCTGTCCGTCCGTATGTCACAGCCACTTTTCTCCGAAACTATAAGAGCTATTCTGTTGAAACTTGGTAAGTAGATGTATTCTGTGAACCGCATTAAGATTTTCACACAAAAATCGAAAAAAAAACATCTAGTTTTAGGGGTCCCCATACTCAGAACTGAAACTCAAAAAATTTTTTTTCATCAAACCCATACATCTATGGATAGGTCTTCAAAAATGATATTGAGGTTTTAATATATTTTTTTTCTAAACTGAATAGTTTGCGCGAGAGACACTTCCAAAGTGGTAAAATGTGTGTCCCCCCCCCCCCTGTAACTTCTAAAATAAGAGAATGATAAAACTAAAAAAAATATATGATGTACATTACCATGTAAACTTCCACCGAAAAATGGTTTGAACGAGATCTAGTAAGTAGTTTTTTTTTAATACGTCATAAATCGTAAACCGCAATTTATTTCACGGAACCCTTCATGTGCGAGTCCGACTCGCACTTGGCCGCTTTTTTTTCTTTATATTTTTGGATAAACGTTTCGGGAGATACAGACATTTTAATTCTGAAATTGATCAAATTAACCCCATTTCACCTACGTCCTAATATACCTACGTCTTTTTAACTTAGTACTTGCAGTGACTCCGATTTCTGTGAAAGAAAACATCGTGAGGAAACCGGTCTAGTCCCAACAAGGTATAGTTTTCCCTTTGGGTTGAAAGGTCAGACGGCCGTCGCTTTTGTAAAACAAGTGCCTACGCCAAATCTGTGGAGTATTTGCCAAAGCGGACCCCGGACCCCGGGCTCCTATAGGATACAACCAGGAAAAACGCTGGGACGATAATGACTTGCCGTGAGTCCGATGTTATTTTCCTCCTTCCTCTTGTTTAAAAATACTTTCAATGACTATAAGGATGCTTTGTGATGTTTATACGGAACAATAGCAGGTAAGTGGGCCCAGTTAATTATAATTACACGCATAGTAGGGCAAAATAGTAACAAACAGTTTAATTAAACGCAAGGTAAAAATAACTTAATGTTTTATCAGAAATAGTGTATTTACAACACACGACCAGCTGCTATTTGATCCTGGGATAGTGTTGCTGTAACCGGCATAATATACGGCAATGATGTACCATCGGCCAAAGCCAGAGCCGACGATTCAAAACAGAATCGCTTGCAAATAGTTGCAATGCTATATGACTGGGACGAAAATGCGCCTTTAAGGTGGTCGACTCTATAGTATAGATAGACTCGACCACCTCAAAGGCGCATTTTGGTTCCAGCCATATACCTAGCATTGCAACTATTTGCAAGTACATTATTGCCATATATATTGATATCTGAATCAATTATTAAAACGCCTTCTATTATTCTTCTTCTTTCATCACAGCTAAAACTATTACATTGTACTTTTCTCCATTTTAAATAATCCTAACCGAAATCACATCTTTCACATTGACAACACGAAATCTACCACAGACAATATATATAGATGCGCGGACATTGAACCTCAACAATATATTATGCGAAGCCGGGGCGGGTTACTAGTATAAAGTCTATACTAGTAACCCGCCCCGGCTTCGCATGGGTTTATATGTATAATACATGCATGTATTATACATATAAACCTTCCTCTTGAATCACTATATCTACTAAAAAAACCCGCATTAAAATCCGTTGCGTAGTTTTAAAGATCTAAGCATAAGTACATAGGGACAGATAGACAGCGGGAGGCGACGTTGTTTTATACTATGTACTTAGTGATATATTATACGATACGTCATGTAGGTATAGTCGGGCGCGACAGTATGTGGTTGTGGTGTTTGATGAATGTAAAAATCAAACATTTTGCGTGATTGAGAGAAGTATGAATGTAGGTCTTGTCTAGATAAACGAGAGGCATATTTTTCCCTGGCTTTATTTACTTATAGGTCGTTGTTGTTCTACGTCCGTAGGAATAACCCTAGAAACCCTACACGTGACCTCCGGGTGGTGCTAAAAGAACAACAAACTCGGCAGCTGCACTGTTCCCTCTGAACCTCGCAGCGCACACTGGAACTCTATCAGCGACATCAATACAAATACATATATGTACCAGTGTGTAACCGCCATACGATAAATAAATAAATTTACTCCATCTATTTTTTTTCTCGCCAAACCCGAATATCAGAGCGCTCTTATATTAAAATCCCATATTCTGCAACAGCAAACGCGAGTTACTCCCTACTGCCTGTCAAACCAATGTTTTTTTGCAAAACCGTAAGCAAGGTTTGCAAGCTTGGTATACCTAAATACTTGTTATATAACACTTTAAACTCTCGCGCTTTGTACACATATTTAAATACTGTATAATCCGGGTCTAACGCGATATTTATTTACCTTTATTTCTGACGTTTCGACACGGGTTGCACCGGTCATGGTCGCAGATAACTGTCGTCCCAGCAAGTTGTCAACAGAGATATGGATTTACAATATTTCACTACCCTCCAAAAGTCGATAAAAACATGGAGGGTACACCCGAAATAAGTCCACTACCCATCAATTTTAATGTTAATTGTCTAGGGCACGGCACACAACACTTACAGTGTCCGCGCACAGATCCGAAGATATACGAGATTTCAGTTTCTGAATCACTGGTCCCCAAGTCGCCGATAAATTGAAACCATCATCCCTATTGAAGTTCTTCGGGTGTTTCCTGATTTCAATTGCCTCTCGTACCATCCGCAGGTAGTAGTGGCGTTCAGTGGAGAGGATTTCGGGCTTGTGCAACTCAATCCAATGATTCGATCCACTGACTGGTTAGTAGGTGGTCCGCTATTTCCACAAATATATTGGACAAAATTGGAACAGTACTCAAGAAATTCTCCATTAAGACTGTATATACGCCGTTATCCAAAGTAGCGAATCAGTTACGCAGTCCAAAGGATGTCATCCCGTACCAAAATCCCGGGGTCTACAAGGTGGAATGCAGTTGTGGGAGTGTTTATATTGGCCAGACTAAGCGAAGCGTTCAAGAGAGAGTGAAGGAACATATAGCGGCAGTCAAAAATCGACAAATAAACAAATCCGCAATAGCGGACTACCTACTAACCAGTGGATCGAATCATTGACCGGTGCAACCCGTGTCGAAACGTCAGAAATAAAGGTAAATAAATATCGCGTTAGACCCGGATTAAACAGTATTTAAATACCTACTTGTTTTTGCACAGCATAGAATTCATAAACTTCTGTCAATCGATGTCGTCTATTTTTTAGTCTTTCGGCTGATATGATGATGATGATGATATTTTTACACATCACTGTGCCATTTCACATAAAGCCTGCATCACACTGGCGCGGCCTGCGGTGGCGGTCCATAGAAAATTCGACAGCTAAGACCAGTTTAGTATTGACCGCCGCAGCCAGGCCGCGCCTGCAGTCTGTGAGAGGCCTACAATAAGAGATAGCAAGTAGCATCAGGGGCCAAATCTATTTTATAAATCCTTCTTTCTGCGTGGTATCAGTCTCTCCGACGTTCTACAGCGGCCAGCGGACCTTCTGTCTGTGCCCATTTATTTTGTGACAGCAGCGACTAGCGAGATACGATCGCTGGTAGAAACCACGGCTACGGGGCTGTGGGCAGGCGGCCACTTTAACACACAATGCTACAACCTAAAACCACCCCTACTCCCTGTTCATAAGGTCTCACTTAGGTGCAAAAGTTTTGCAATGGGACTGTAGGCAGGCGATTGCGATAGCAACGCTATAAATCAAGCTATTATAAACCTTATACAGTAGAGATAAGGTCTAAAGCAACCGCAAAGTGAAGTTGGTTCTTAGCCAGTTTAGCAAACGTGCGTGGAGCATCCGCGCACCAATTACTCTTTGCAATGGGTGTAAGGCAATTTCAACTCTAAAACTATGCACTAAAGTGCTGTTGAGTGCATAATCAAGTTTACATGGACAAAGTTGCAATAAAAGTTATGGTGAACAAAAATTAACTCTAACTGGCAGGGAAAAAGGGCTGCGTTGGACGCACAGTTGAATTGTAGTTGTGTGCTCATGTGAACGAAGAAAATTATTTAATTAGAAACATTGAGAGGAATGTAGTCACGGGATGGTTAGATTTCAGCCTGGATGCTACTCGTACTTGATATACGTTTCGTCAAAAAAATAGTTTTCATCCTATTCTATCCTATCCTATAGGTACTATTAAACGAGCAATATTTGTATATTAATTAATTCATTTATTTTCAGATAATACAATCCATAGTTATTCATTAATTGTTAGTAACATTTATATTTGTATATGTACCTATCATCACAATTTAAGAGTTAGACTCTTGTCGGTGTAGCTCCCTCCATCTGACTCTAACTAGGGCCGCCTTGACCTCTTTTTACGACGTGACTGCTACTTTTTTAGGGTTCCGTACTCAAAGAGTAAAACGGGACCCTATTACTAAGACTTCGCTGTCCGTCCGTCTGTCTGTCTGTCACCAGGCTGTATCTCAAGAACCGTGATAGCTAGAGAGTTGAAATTTTCACAGATTATGTATTTCTGTTGCCGCTATAACAACAAATACTAAAAACAATTTTTTTTTAAGGGGGGCTCCCATACATCAAACGTAATTTTTTTGCCGTTTTTATAGATAATGGTACGGAACCCTTCGTGCGCGAGTCCAACTCGCACTTGGCCGGTTTTCTTTTATTTGTTTCATGTAACTTATCATTGATCTTCCCCTTCTTCGCTTGCCTTCTACCTTTCCTTCCATGATGTTTTTAATAAAAGCGTCATGTCGTATAAGGTGACCAATCATTTTCTCTCTCCTGTTCTCTATCGTTTTTATCAGTGTCCTTTTCTCTCCCACTCTTCTCAGCACTTCTTCATTTGTGATTTTTCTGTCCAGCTAATTTTCTCCATTCTACGCCAACACCACATTTCCAATGCTTCTAAATATTCTTTATCTCTTTTAGTCATGGTCCACGCTCACACCCATATAACGCTATGCTCCATATAACGGTTTTGATGAACTTTCTCTTGGTTTTCTGGGATATGTTTGCAGTCAGCAGATACTTTTTATTGTAGAAAGCCTGTTTTGCTAAGCCTATTAAAATTTTTATGTCTTTCGTATGTTGGCGGCCGATCGTGAAATCCGGCAGATCACGAAATTCCTAGGTATATCGTGAAACGCCGCCATTTCATGATTTGGCTAATAGTTGACCAGGCATATCATGATGTAAAAAAAAAAGTAAAAAAAGTAAAAAAGTCATTTATTTAAACAGAATGAGTTTTACATAGTTACCAGGGGTCCCCACACTAGGCTACGCCTGTATCGTGGAGAACCAGTTAATTTTTAAAAAGTTACCACAGATATTTATCACATTTGGAGGAGAAAGAAAAAATATTTTACATTGAAAAGTTTATACTTAGAGACTAACTTAGATATTAAAGATAGCTTGATAAATTGATGTGCCTGATAAAAAATACGGCAGATCGATTGGAGCAACGCATTCGTCGATATTCCTAGCTCTATACCGAGCACATCGTAAAAATCCGGCAGATCACGAAATTCCTAGGCATATCGTGAAACGTCGCCATTTTATGATTTGGCTATATGACATCCGCCATTTAGTTCAAAACTTAACGTTTAACGATTTGTCTAATGACGTTTAGACAGATCATGAAATATTTTTTAATAGCGGCCTTTCATGATTGAAAGGCCGCTATTTCATGATCTGGTTAAGTAACGCCCACCAGGGACGTTTAGGAAGATCATTAAATTCCTAGGCATATCATGAAACGCCGCCATATCGTTAAATACTCGCGGTTATACCGTATACGTAACTAGTTTTTAGTAACTAAGTTTTTCCGCTCTTTTATAAAAAAAATAACCTCGAAGCTTTGCTCCCGCTTTCGTCTTCTAACCTATCCGCGATCCGAGTCGGTTTTGCCACTGAATCGATCTGCCGTATTTTTTATCAGGCATATCATGATATGCCTGGTCAACGTTTAGCCAAATCATGAAATGGCGGCGTTTCACGATATGCCTAGGAATTTCGTGATGTGCCGGATTTTCACGATGTGCCCAGTATAGAGCTAGGAATATCGACGAATGCGTTGCTCTAATCGATCTGCCGTATTTTATTATCAGGCACATCATGATATGCCTGGGAATTTCGTGATCTGCCGGATTTTACGATCGGCCGCCGACAGATACACGATTGCTTAAAATTAGCTCGATCGTATAAAAACAAAGTTAGGGTCATTCTCTTCCTTTTTTAACTCAGCCTAACTCAAACAATGCATTATTCGATGGTATTTTACCCCATCTAAAATCTCACTTAATGACACATAATACCTAGTCGTGGAAACGGCTCCCCGCACACGGTCACTATGATAATGTTTTGGAAATCTACCGCACCCCGAATGCGGGTTCTATCGACCAATGAACTACTTTGATGCAATGCAAATAATCTCAAACTAGTATAAGTACAATACGATTAAATTCAGTTAACGATTCTGTTATGTTAGCTACTAGTAGCGCCGCAAAGGTGTCAGAGGGGTCGGACGGGTTTGCGGGAGGGGACTCGAAGCTCACTTCACACACGCAAACTTTCGTGCCGCGTACTACCTATGTTGAAATTGTTTACCCAAAAAATGATTGTACAGTATAAAACAAAAAACAAAAGTTGTATAAAACAAAAAAGTGCTAATGTCTCATGTAAAAACATAATAACGTAGGTACTAGTCAACTCTGTTAATTTACCCAATCAAGTTTAAGGCCATTTAATTTGAAATGGGCACAAACACAAACTAAAATATGCTTGCTCAAGGTAATTCGCTTTCCATATAAAACGATAGTTGAAATTTGCAGGCTACCTAAAAGCGTGATATTGAAAAAAGCTTTCAGAAATTGGCTTTCCATTTGCGCGAAATTCCCCCTTTCCTAGAATAAACTTGCATAAACTAGAATAATGTAAGAATATTTTTTTCCCAAAAACATCACGTCCCAAACTAATTTCTCAAATTATTCGAGTAAGTAGATATTTTATTGGTGTATTTTTGTTATTTATTATGTTGTAATAAAGATTAAATAAAAAAAAAATTAGTTTCTTAAAATATCACGCCGTTAGCCTGCGAATGTCGTTGATAACGTTTTGTATGGAAAGCGAACCACCATAAATTCTAATCCCTTGCGGAATTCTCGAGGCTCATACATAGCATAAGAGAATTTCCAGCAAAAACCTTGGAAGAGGATTAAATTGCCTTTCCCTAACATCACAGTTACCTAAAATAACACTAAGTACTAAAACACCTTTTCGTCCCTAACGGTACTTCCCATACTGCCCAACGGATCACTTTGACAAACCTTTATCGAGGAAAAACTTGTGATTCCATTTTGAGCTATACAACCGTAGCGCAAGGTCCAAATTAAAACCACGAGACTCGATCTTACACTACCTTTTAATAGTTATTTGTTATACAAGGGGGGAAAGTTGTATTTTACCTGCGAGTGTTCATTTGAAACACGAGCTAGCGAAAGGACTCTATGATTGACCACGAGCGAAGTGGTTCAAAAATAGAATCCTGAGCGTAGCGAGTGTTTCAACACACGAGACATAAAATAACTTTTCACCCGTGTATAACACCAATCTTTTCACCTCACTACAGCGAGGAAAATAAGAAAAAGGGTAAAAAAAAGTTAAAAAAAATACAAAAGAAAGTGAAATAAAGTTTAAAAAAAGTATAAATAGTTAAAAAAAAATAAAAAAAAGTAAGAAATAAATAAAAACAAGTTAAAAAAAATTAAAAAAAGTTAAAAAAAAGTTAAACAAAAATATGTCATAAAATATACCTACAAAAAACAAAAATAAACATTTAACGTTCTACGTCATAGTACTTTTAACGTTCTATGTCTACTTTCTTCACATGTGGATAAAAAGCGATTTTCTCAATAGTTAACAAACATACAAAAAGGCCTTTCCGAGCTAGTGAGGTGAAAAAGTAATACCTTGCGTCCCTTTCCCAAGGCAAATCCTTCGTAGATATTTTTTAATCCTGCTAAAACTGTCAAATACTGGCCGGCGGCGTTTAAAAAGAATCGGGATTCGAAATTTGAAGGCGGAAATATCAAAAGGTTTTCGAGCGGTGTCGATGGTTTCCGATAAAAGGTTTCAGTGGAATATGGAAAAAATTGTCTATGCTCTGCGCGTTTGAGTCTGGCCGCATAGAAACTGGAGCGGCATTTTTATGGTTTTCTTTGACAGGTCATTGGTCTATAATTCTATATTGTCATACCCAAAAGGGTATATATTTCGAACTCAAAAGGAGGAGCAGAATACCTACCTAAAGATTTGCATTTAGGTTTAGTTGTTTCAGAATCATAGATAACGAATCGAAAATAATGATCATGAGTAGATAAACGGACGTCTCATCCGATTAAAAAGAAACACCAGTAGATAGATATATAAACGATGTTCCCGGGAATTTCCGTTAACTTCGGCATATTGCAGAGTACATTCACAGAAACAAATTAAGTAGCATACTTAATTATTTCTTGAGAAAAAAAAACAAAAATTTTTTTTTTTAAGTTTTTGTACAAATTAGTTTAATGTTATTGTGCAAGGGTCTTGAAACACATGAAATAAAAAATATGTAATATCGAACAAACTCACTTTGTAAACCTTCCTGTAGTGAGTGTAGTGTACATATAGAAAGAAAAAAAGAAAGAAAATACATTTATTTAACGTCACAAAATTACACAATAAAAAGAACAAACAAAATAAAAGACTTAAATACTAGGACGTTGAATAGGATCCCCACTCAGCATGAAGCCACAGCAAGGCACAGTAAGCTGAGGCGCTGATTTTCAGTAGGGACCTTACTTAAAACTAACATAAGTGCCGACACAAACGCCGACAACCGGTATCAACTATGAAATAAACCTAAACAGTTAACAAGGGGAAACAACAAAATATGAAATAAATAAATATATAGGAACCTTAATGTATGGCGTTACAGTTAAGAGCCATTTACACTGGTTAAATCTGCAAAACTGATTAAATTAAACATTGAATATCTTGATAACAGTAAGAGTTAAGATACTACTGTCTTGGTGAAATTAACTTTATTTGATCTAAACTTGCCCCCTTGCAATTAACGGAAATTGTCATGAACCGTTGTATATATATACAACGTGTCCCAAAACTCAACGATAAGCCGGCACCAGAGGATGGAGCTGCTTATGATTAGTCGAGAAAAAATAAGGAAAAAAATATATCTAAATATATAAAATAAAATATATCTACCACGTGTCCCAAAACTCAACGATAAGCCGGCACCAGAGGATGGAGCTGCTTATGATTAGTCGAGAAAAAATAAGGAAAAAAATATATCTAAATATATAAAATAAAATATATCTAGTATATATACTTATTGGACCTGCCGCATGCTATATTTTGTCCCGCGGAGCCGCCTGGGCTCTGTAATAAATAGCCGTGCGGGCAGGAAGTGCTTAAAGGTAGAGAGAGTAACTATGGCTTTATATACATACTCTGTATTCCCAATAATTTACTTTTCAAAACAAAGTTTTAACCGAGTTCAAAGCGTAGCTCGCAAAATAGTTTTATTCTACGATCTAGGTGTAAACCGTATGGACACAGCATTTTGTGTATTTCCAACTTATTGCAATTAACATTCTCGTAGTACTACCTAGAACACGAAAGACGGTTTAATACTGAATTTTAACATTGAGCCATTACATGATAAAATTTAACGTAACTTTTAACGTAATAATATACTTTTCAAAACAAAGTTTTAACCGACTTCAAATCAGTAGCCAAATTGCTTCAAGTTTGCCTGTAAAATTAGAAGAGTTCCCTCGATTTCTCCAGGATGAGAACTGGATTTTGGTGATAACGGGACCAATCTGGAAGTATATGCTTCCAAACAAAGAAAAAAAAATTCAAATCGGTTCATAAATTACCGAGTTATCGCGTAACACATAAAAAAACATACAGACGAATTGAGAACCTCCTCCTTTTTTGAAGTCGGTTGAAAACCGAAAGACGTCCGCTGCTCGTTTATTGTATACTAAAATTCTTCTTAATCCGTTCAGCCGTTTTTGCGTGATTTAGTAGCAACAGCAACCATCCAAACTTTCGCATTTATATTATTAGTAGGATCAAGTAGGATGAATGAAGAAACTTACATAAAGCTACTATTACGTATGCGAGTCAAACCGGCAGTGGAGGCGGCGCACATACGTAAATTTCCCCAATCTAGGCGGCCAAAAGTCCAATTAGTCAAATTCATTATCGGTATAATTTACTAATTACCTTATATAGTTGACATTCCTGGGGACCCACCCCCACCCTATTTAAGGTGGTTCGATTGCCATACAAAACGTTATTTGACATTCGCAGGCTAACGGCGTGATATTTTAAGAAACTTATGTAACAAACTTTCATCAATTGGCTTCCTATTTGCGCCAAATTCCCCCTTTCCTAGAATAAACTTGTTTAAACTAGATTAATTTGAGAAAAATGGTTTTCCCAAAATATCACGTCCCAAACCAATTTCTCAAATGTATCTAGTTTATTAAAGTTTATTCTAGGAAAGGGGGAATTTGGCGCAAATGGGAAGCCAATTTATGAAAGTTTGTTACATAAGTTTCTTAAAATATCACGCCGTTAGCCTGCGAATGTCAAATAACGTTTTGTATGGAAATCGAACCACCTTAACTTATTTGATAAAGCATGTGCTTATCAACAGGTATTCAAAACTAGATCATCGCTAGCAGTGTGCATATCAGTTTTAAGCGCGTTAAATTTACTCTTACTTACAAAGTTCATAATTATTTTTTTACGATCTAAAGTGACGTTAACGTGATGGATTCTAATAATTCAGGTAAGAATCTATGTATTTGCTTCATAAAATTTATTCTTTTCACCTTATTTTCATACTAAATGATAAGTTAAAGTTGAGACCTTTTTTAATGATACTTTTTCTTAGTTATCAAAGTTTAAAGGTTGTTTTGAAATGCATTTTAGTCCGTCTCAGCGACCATTAATATTTTAAAATTTTGGTTACATATTAAACATAACAAAACCGGTGAAAACGGCTGCTACTACGTGCTACTCGCAATTTCTAAACCAATCTAAGTTAACAGGGCAAAAACTCTAAAACGTCTTCACATTTTTCTACTTTAACATAATTCGTTTTTTTTATTTCAGAGTTATTCAGTGCTTCTGGTATTAAAGAAGTGACTCGTAAATATTTGTATGAACAGATAAAAGAACAGAATTTACCAAGTTTCAGTGAAAATTTGGAGAAATTGGAAAATAATCTCTTGGAGTGTTATGGCCACACCGAAGAAAGTAAAAAGAACCTCAAACTTAAGTTTTCGAACTTTAAGGCACAAATAAAGCAAAGGTGGATAACTGCAAAGAGGAGAGAAGATCTGTTTTTAACTCAAAATCAGGCTTGGTTGGAAGGAACCTTTGAAATCCCTTGTGAAACGATTCATCGGCAGGGTCGTCCCAACAAATTATTTGCGGAATCGAGTGAACGGACCAAAAGGAGGAAAACAGAAGAAATCCGAGCTACTGTAGATGATGATATCATAGTCCATGCTGCACAAGTGTGTTTACAAACAGGTGGAAAAAGAGATGCTTCAAAAGTCCTCAAGGAAATAACGAATTCATCAACACGAGCCACTAAGTACAAGAAATGCTGTAATAAGGAATCAGAATCAATCGCACCATTGTCTCCTTTTGAAGCACTCCAGATGTTTGTGGAAGCCGATCTTACTCGGCGACAATACGAAATAATAAGGGCTACTAACCCAAGACATTACCCGTGTTATGATCTCTTGTTAAAGGCAAAACAGGAATGTTATCCACCAGAAAGTGCGTTTCGTGTCTCTGCTACCTCCGCAGAAATGGAACTTCAAAGCCTATTAGATCATACTATTACGCGCTTATCTATATATTTAGAAGATGTGTTGATAACACTCAGTAAAAGTGAAAGGCAATCATTAAGGATAATTTGCAAATGGGATTGTGACGGATCACAACAAGCACGATTCAAATAAACGTTTTCCGACGATGCCGACTCAGACGCAAACATATTTTTAAGTTCTTTTGTACCTTTGCAAATTGTTTGTGGAGAAGAAAACAGTAAAGTCTTGTGGCAAAATCCAACTCCTTCATCTTCACGATTTTGCCGTCCTATAAGATTTCGGTTTGTGAAGGAATCTACTGATGTGACCAAGGAAGAAATAAGGAACATACGAAATTCTGCCAAGTCCTTTAATCCAACAAAAGTAAACCTGAACGGCCAAGAATATGTCTTTGGACACATTAAAAATGACAATGGTTGATGGCAAAGTATGCAACGCGGCCACAAACACGAAGTCTACCATAAAATGTTACATATGCGGAGCCACATCAAACGATTTTAACGACCTATCGAAAAGTAAAGCTACAAGTGCCGAGGCCATAGAGTTTGGCATTTCAGTATTACATGCGAGAATACGTATATTTGAAAGCATTTTACATTTGGCGTACAGGCTACCTGTAAAAAAGTACAGAGAAAGAAAGACTCAGGAAGAAAAAGAGTTAGAAAAGCAAAGAAAAACGGAAATTCAGGAGAGATTTTGGGCAGAAGCTGGCCTGTTGATAGATATGCCTAAGGCAAACTTTGGAAATACTAACGACGGAAACACAAGTCGAAGATTTTTTGAAAACACGCAGTTGGCTGCTGAGATTACAGGGATTAATCACGAATTAATTCATAGGTGTAAAGTTATTTAGGAGACAATTTCAAGTGGGCACAAAATTGATGCAACAAAATACGACGCATATGCCTTGGACACGGCTAAGCTGTACGTTAATGAATATGGTTGGCATCCCATGACGCCAACTATGCACAAATTTAAGTATTAATACATGGTGCGAAAATTATAGAAAACGCGATATTGCCAATCGGTCAACTGTCTGAGGAAGCGGCAGAAGCCCGGAATAAGCATTTTCGGAGTTACAGGCAAAACTATGCGAGAAAGTTTTCTAGGGAAGCGTGTAACCTGGACATTTGCCACAGGCTACTGCTAACCTCGGACCCACTTTTGAGCAGTACGAGGACCAAAAACAAAAGGGCACACAAGACGTTTTCCAGCGAAGCAATGGAATTATTAATGGCTGCTGAGCCGAATAGATAATAAAAGTATTCTCATATTCTGTAAATTTTATGTTTTTTGTATACTTTTATTTATTTTATACTGTATATGAAAATGACTAAGATGCAAAAGTGTATTTTTATAGCTTAAATTAATTTTTGATATAATTTTTTTATATAAAAAAAAATATTACTTTTTTTTTTACTTATTTATTGAAATAATATTTAATTATAAAAGAATACAAGGTTTTTTTATTAAATATCCCATATTAAACTCGATTATACGATAAAATGTTTTTGGCCGCCTAGATTGGGGAAATCTACGTATGTGCGGCGGCGGCGAGTTGATTCGAGTTGCGAACTTGATTCGAATGAACTCGTTTAGACTCGGTTTCGAGTTATTCCGAATCAGACAACTCGACTCGCCCATCGCTGCAATAGCATGTCAAAAACAACACTGTCTCTCGATCCGGCCGCGTAGGGTTAGCCGTTTAGCTCCTTTTCACTTTTCCTCTGGCGGATAAAAAAAACCTATGTCCGTCCCTAGGGTTAAAGCTTTCTACGTGACAAACATTACAATTGTTTCATTAGCATAGCCGTGAAAAAGTAACAGAGAGACAGAGTTACTGTCGTATTTATTGTATTAGTATTATGAATTAATTATATTTAAAAGAAAACATAGAAGTACCTACTATTTACCGAGTATTCGCTCACTATAATTCCGAGGAAAACTCCAAACTCTTTAATTTAAACTAAGAACATAGACACAGGCTTTTTCTTCAATTGAAGCTCTTTGATTTCACGGGGCTACTAATTTTACGGGCATGCGATATCAAAAGGAATGCCCTTTGTATTGTCCAAGTCCAACAATATATAATTAAGGCATTAAAAAGAATTAATTAGTTCGATTCGTTTTGGTAGACACATAGTTTAGTAAAGTAATTAATTACAGGTAAATCCTTTAAATATGACTGTTTTGGAGGATCATATTCATAATTGTTTTTGTTTCTGTGAAATCTAGTCCATCTCAGTGGAAACTACACAGCAAATTCAGAATGACAGTGAAAGATTTCGAAGAATCTTTAAAATTAACTAAACTCACTTTACTCGTCTCTGGAATCAAAATGGAGCCTGGAAACTGGGGCTTTTTCTTCAAGATATTGTTCCCAATAAACTTTATCTGGCTTCTAACAGATGTATTAGGAGAACTGTTGTGGCTCGTAGAAGGAATCCAGCTGGGGATGAGTTTCCTAGAACTCTCATATATAGCACCCTGTGCAACAATAAGCATGCTTTCTCTAGTCAAATCATTATATGTCTACATTCAACAAAACGTTTTCATTGACGTCGTTGATAGACTCAAGGCTATCCATCCAGAAACTGGTGAACAAATTTCAGAAGATAAAAGAAATGAAGAAATGAACAGCATTATTCGAAAGAATGTTAAGGAGTCATCTACGTTCCTCAAACATTTAATAAAAATGGACTTAATAATGTGTCTGATTGTGGTCTTGGCTTTTTGCTTTCTGCCAATTTCAGCGATGGGATACGATTATTGGCAGTCCGGGACGAGCAATGTTACATTTCCGTTCCATGTCAAGTTTTTCTTTGATACATACAGTAATTCTGTATGGCCATTCGTCTATTTTCATCAAGTTTGGTCAAGTTAGTAAGCTATTACGTTACGGTATGGAAAAACAGTTGGTTGAATATTGTAATATTTATTGCTGTTTTTCCGGACTATGAAAATAATTAATGTCCGAAAACAGCAGATGGCACCTTGCTATGTCTGTAAACATATGGTGTTGTGTTCCTGGTGGTGAGTAAGACCACCAAACTCCCTTAGGATGAGCTGTGGTGAAAGTGGGGGCCTAGCATTTGTATCTAGCTGTTAATACAACGAACCCTCAAATCAATAACGGGTTTGTTACGCGCCTGTGATTCCTCTGGAGCCAAAAGGCAACGGTACGGTGTATACTACCACACCAAGCAGCCGTTGCCACCGCCGGGTTATTAAAAAAGTATTTTTTTGTAGTGAAAATACAGGCATAGCCAGGATTGAAAGGATGACTCACGCTAGAACGGGCCGTGTCCGGCCCGGGCCGTTTTCTCGGCCGGGCTTGGGTATGGCTCGACTGCGCAAGAACACCGTCGTTTTTCTTAGAAATCGGCCCGGGCCGTTCTAGCGTGAGTCATCCTCTCTGATAGTGCTCTCGTAAACTATAGATTGTTCCAGTTAAAATGTACTTAAAACCAAGCATTACCGACATCTATTGTTTCAATGTTATCTTCAAGTAGGTTTGTAAAACAATTACACATAAACAATAGAACAAACAAACAGTAGCAACCTCGTAGCAACTCACTACACGTGCCGCACTTTGGTCAGTTTTAGGACGTCTCTTTGTTATCTTTTGTTTTCATATTATCAACAAAGAGAAGTTGTAACATCCCACGTTAAGTGCATTTTCGTAATTTTAACTAGACCAAATACTGGATTAAATATGTATTTGCACTTTTTTTGTAACATAATGATTTACTTCTTCTAGCTTTCATAGCATTCTTCAACACCTTCGGCACGGACACGTTCTTTTTCTGTTTCTGCGTGTACATGCGGATGCACTTCCGCATCCTGCAGCGCCGATTCCAGAATGCTGTGAGCATGGGAGGGAGGACACAGTTCGTCGCAGTCGTTCAAAGACACCAGGAGTTGATCCAGTTAGGCATCATTTTCAGTTTTTCACTGGTTCTTACTTCCTTGGGTTACTGGGGAGCGATCCATGTTTTTGCAATATAACACGCACGAACTCCTCACACGTGGGAGTCAGGCTGTAACGATCAATTATGATGAGCCCTAGTAAAGTCGGCTGGCAGAAAACACAACCCTGGATCAAACTACTTGTTGAACTATACTACGTTAACTAGGCCAACGTCGCTTTTGGCAAACTTTCAGGCGATTTTTTGTGTCTCTAGCCGCTATAGTCCTCAACATGTAAAGATGATTTTTACTACTATTATTATTTTTTGATTAGTCAAATGGGGGCAGATGTGTTAGGTACTTAACACACCTTTCAAACAAAATGGTTACGAACAGTATACTTTGTCAACTAAAAAGTATAGCTTCGTGATTTGACACTATGATTGGGACATGTCGGAAAGGCCAAACAGAACCTTCATATGAAATGTGTCCTAAGTGGTTATTATGGCTTAGACTCCCACAAACTTGATACCATTTTCTTTTGCATTACGGATTACGGGCAATACGTGTATTTTCTACATGATGATAATCATATCACTGTTACCACTATCACCAGGAGATGTTGGATTATTAGAATTATTGAATTATATTCTTTACATTTTAGCTTAGCAGAGCAAGTGGAGATCTTGTATTCCAAGTCTACCCTCTTCAACATCATCACCAGTTCCGTTCTCATCTGCCTTAGCGCGTTCAACGTTACGGTAAGGATTGGTCCTTTTGTAAAATTATACCTAGCTCGACCGCGTGAGTCATCCTTTAAGGATCCGGCCCAGACCGTTTTCTGAGCAAAACGACGGCGTTTTTGCGCGGTCAGACCATACTTATGCCCGGCCGAGCCACGGCTGAGGCTTGGAAGCGGCTCGGTGTTGGCACGGCCCAGCCGTGGCTCAGCCGGGCTTGAGTATGGCTCGGCCGCGCAAAAACGCCGTCGTTTTTCTTAGAAAACGGCCCGGGTCGGACACGGCACGTTCTAGCGTAAGTCATCCTTAACTGACACCACACCCGAGACGAGACAGAGGTATTAGGGGGAAACAACAAAGGGGGGTGGAGGGTAGTGGATGGTTGGCGCCTGACGCCCGCTTTCGTCCCGGTCTGTCATCCACTCCTTAAGCGTATTCATATATTTTTCTCTGCACTTTTTGCATATATATTTTTGGATTTACTGTCCTTGAGCACAAAAGGAAAATTGACAACTCGAAATTATTGATCGAATCTGAATACTGTCAATTTGAAAATTCTCGACATGGAAAATTGTCCAGCCTGAATAATGCTGAAATGTAATTAAATTACGTCCTTAAAGTAAAATTAAATAACTTGGCATAGGTCGAAATAAATACGTCTATATAGAATTATACGTGCACCCCAAAAATATGGCCAATCGGAAATACGATATATATGAATTTGGAACAAAATATTAGTTTTTCACATTAGTTTAAATTAAGCAACATTCACTTGGCACTTAGGTAACCATAGGCACTTAGGTAACTTAGGCATATGAACATGAACCTATTTCATACTAAACAAAATTCCATTTAGGCTAGATTAATTTTGATGACGAAAACATTTTGTTATAAAATAGACTAAATTGAACCAAATTCACTTTTGGTGGTATTATACTTTTGGTCCAATTTCAAAATGGTCATTTTGTGTTGACGATTTTCCATTTATGCCGAAGTAAACCATTTTTTGCTACTATAAATTGTCACAATTGATTTAAACCTGACCAGAGTCATGTACTCATGTACTCGTATAGGGTGACTCACGCTAGAATGTCCGGCCCGGGCCGTTTTCTAAGAAAAACGACGTCGTTTTTGCGCGGCCGAGCCATACCAAAGCCCGGCTGAGCCACGGCTGAGGCTCGAAAGCGGCTCGGTGTCGGCACGGCACAGCCGTGGCTCGGCCAGGCTTGGGTATGGCTCGGCCGCGCAAAATCGCCGTCGTTTTTCTTAGAAAACGGCCCGGGCCGGACAGGGCCCGTTCTAGCGTAAGTCATCCCTTATTTGTCTGTAAAACGTAGGTACAACCCAAGCCCGGCTGAGCCATACCCAAGCCCGGCCGAGCTACGGCCGGGCCGCGCCGACACCGAGCCGCTTCCAAGCCTCGTCCGTGGCTCGGCCGCGCAAAAACGCGGTCGTTTTTCTTAGAAAACGGCCCGGGCCGGACACGGCCCGTTCAAGCGTGAGTCATCCTTAACCCTCACATCACGTCATGGGTGCGCTTTTTGTTGATGTCAGCCAATTTAGACTTATTCTTCGTTGGTTTCACTCTGGATGGTGTGGTCGTGGTCATCATTTCGGAAAGACGAAGGCACCAGGCCCGCAATGCAAATCACCAATGAGATCGCCTGCTCAGACCCAAGCCGCAGTAGAAATGGCGGTGTGTTGGAAAGCTTATCTTGCCACCACCAGCACAATTTCAGTAGCTTTTTTAGGATTCCGTACTCAAAGAGTAAAACGGAACCCTATTACTAAGACTCCGCTGTCCGTCTGTCTGTCCGTCTGTCACCAAGCTGTATCTTAACAACAGCTGAAATTTTCACAGATGATGTATTTCTGTTGCCGCTATAACAACACATACTAAAAACAGAATAAAATAAATATTTTTATAGATAATGGCACGGAACCCTTCGTGCGCGAGTCTGACTCGCACTTGGCCGGTTTTTTATATACCATACCATGTCGGTGGTACCCAAGCGTACGACCCGCCTGATAGTAAGTGGTGACCGTAGCCAATGGACGCTTGCAAGTCAATTGAACAACACCTTTAATTAAATTGAGCAACATGGTTGACACTGCTCAGGTGATCGTTCTTTTCCTGAACATTGCCCAAGTAAAACATTCCGTTGATGGTGATGATGTTTCCAGTCTTCGGTCGAGGACATGGGCGTGGTGTTCTCGTTCCTGGCCTTCCTGTCCATGAGCCTCATGCAGATATTCCTCATGTGCTACTTCGGAGACATGCTCATGAGATCGGTGAGGACGAATGTCTATTTTGCTGGGTATTCTTTTAAAGTTATTTTTTGTGTAAAGCGCTGGATTTGTTTTATACCTACAGTCGATTAATACATCATCATCAATACCATATCAACAACATCCAGGCAATATAAAAAAATACCATTTCTCCAGAATCAGACGTGATATGGCTACCATTATGGCCAATGCATGCAAAGATTTTGCTATTTCAAGTACTTACAACTTTCGAGCGGCAGATATCGTTTAACTTGAATGGCCAAACTACTCAAAGCGAATCTTAGCCTCCGACACGAATTATCGCCAGTTGCCATAGGGCCTGATCGTGCACGATTTCCCGCCAGTTCATGGCTTCTTCGTAGGTATGAGTTAAAAATATATAATTAAGATTCAACATTAATCATTGACATGGAATGGAAAACTGGGTCCCAAAATGATACACTGCTTCATCTTCATACGCCAATGCGATTTACTCAGCTAATGTACAAATTGAAATATTTACCACGGGTCACTATTCTAGGAAAAATCTTAACAGCGTGTTTCAGGATCGTTGACATACGTAACAGCTACATCTAGTGGTCTTATAAAACTTTAAGTAAACAAACTGAGGTGACATTGGACATTCCGCCCAGCAAGGATGATTAAAGCAAGACAATCTCCTTTAATCCGCCCACCATGACCTAATAATCTAGAATTCTAGATGAACACTTTAACAACCACAACCTAACATTTCGCGTGATGTTATTTATGAGTAGTCAAAAAATTGTGGCTAGCCCGTAAACTATTGAATGATATGGTTTCAGAGTATGGAAATAAATGACGCCATCTACAGCAGCGTGTGGTACCAGGCGGATCAGAGTATGAAGAAGAGCGTGCTGTTCGTTTTAACCAAGTAGGTAGTACTCATAGAAACAAGATAAGTAGGTAACCTATCTCAGAAACACACATAATACTACTTTTAGGCTCACCACATACAGGCTGAATTCCGGGACCGAATCTATAAGGAGCGGAGGAGAGGATTTTGTATGGAATGGCTGCGGTTGGAATCACGCAGCGAAATTCGGCGAAGGAATTGGGCCTGTATGTGGCAAGCCTTTCTGTACTCTACAATGCAGGGGTGAAGATCGAAATTCAAATATCTCCATGCTCTATCGCTCCAATGTGGCCAATATTCCCATGATGTTACTGGCAACATTGCTGAGAACTTTTCTGTTGCCGGATAGAATTCAGATGTTGTTTTATCACAAAACATTGTCAGGAAAATATAGAGCATATTAGGAGCATATTGCACTCATCTCTCGGATCAGTTTCCCGCAGTTTTCTACCAATTTTCATGAGTGAACTAAAAGAAAACTTGTACCTACGCCGCACATCGAGAAAGTTCACGCGGTGGTAAAACGAAAGTTGGGGCTCCGCTAGCTCACTCCGTTGATTCGGATTCTTAAGATTATTCAATAAATAAATTAGGCGACAAGCTTACACAATTCGAACTACTCCCTTAGTAACATAGTAAGCTCAATAAGGCTTGTGTTATGGGTACTAGACAACGATATATTTAATAGATATAAATATTATAAAAAACACCCAAGACTCAGAATAAAATATTCATGGTTATCACATACGTGTGCCCTTAGCGGGATTCGTAGCCAGGACCTTCAGCTTCGTAGGCAGCGTCACTACCTACCAGGCCATTGGAAGAAAAAAACACGTTTCCACTATTTACAGGTCTCGGAAACCATGCAAGCTGACCGCAGCCCGATTTGCAGATGTCAACCTGACAGCATTCACTACGGTTAGTATAACAAACACATCATTTACAAATTGCAGCTCTCTACAGTAGAAAAAATACACATATTGACGCACCAGATCCAAATACTAAACAGACACCGAAGCCTGTGAACGTTTGCAACTCCAAAATAAACACAAGCGCGTTGCAGAGACCCTTAAGATAAAGAAAGAAAGAAATATATAGTCTGGATCTTCTGAGGTGAATTTTTCGCTCCGAGCCCTAATCTTTCAAACAAAGCCCATTGTCTCTATTATCGCATAGCCGCTAGCTCGGTAGCTAGCGGCTATGCGATAATAGAGACTATTACTCGGTAGTAAGCACGTGCCACTACAACATTCATGTTGAAAAACAAGCGGTATCGCCATAGTCTTAAGGTTCAAATTTAATGTCATTGATTCTAGATATTACGTTTTGGTAGTGTAGGACGATAGACTCCCCCGAAGCAATACGGCACTCACATTATTTTGATACTTTGTTAAAAATGAAGATTTTTTTTGTAATTGTAAGAGAATGATTCATTTAATTTGGTAAGGGTATATACATACACTTATGCACAAACACACAGGACACACAAAAACAACAAAATACACATATAAAACATGAAACAAGTGTGTCTCTGCGGCAGTGAACCGGACACTGGCTCAGCATTATGCTGAGGTGTCAGACACCTACAGCGCTGATTTTCAGCCAGCACCGTTTGGTGATCAGATAAGATATATAAGATAATGTTTATTGCAGAAAATGGGTACATAAAAGGTAGTATACAGGGTGACTGGTTATTCGACCTATTCCTTGAAAGGGGTTATACTAGAGCTAATTTGCAACAATTTATGTCCAGTCAACCAGGGGTCGAAACTCGCTGGTTTCCGAGATATTCGAGTTTTTAGTTTGTATGAAAAAAGTTCTTCTTGCAGCCTTTAAGCTGGTGATTGTGACAAAAGTACTTCCATTTGGATGGTAAAAAAACATTTTTGTCACAATCAGCACTTTAAGGCTGCAAGGCGATTTTTTTTCAAACAAACTAAAAACTCGAAAAATTAAAAAATTCGTGTTTTGGCTGACTTTTGACCCCTGGTTGAGTGGACATAAATTGTTGCAAATTAGCTCTAGTATAACCCCTTTCAAGGAATAGGTCGAATTACCAGTCACCCTGTATAGGTATATTATTTACAGTGGCCCACATTCGGCTTGGGTAAGCATGCAACAAATAAGTAACTTAATTTTGTTCATACACGATAGTCATGAAGCAAAATAAAGTCTAAAAATTACTTAAACAATTTTCATAAAGTTTGTCTATTATTGCTTTTCGTGTTTAGAAACTCTTTTATGGAGTATTTAGTAGGTAATAGTAAAGTTTTTGACTGCTTTTCATATTGTCTTACTGTACTACATATGAGAATAACTAACTTGTATCGTGCCACGTGGAATGTGGAATGAAGACGTACACGGAAAATCTACCGTTTACTTTACCTATTCTGTAATTCCCATACACATATTTAATCTGCTGTACGGGGAATTGAGCTGCGGCGCTACCACGAACTTCGAATCTCGAACTTCGTATGTCTCCGTCTCTGTCGCTCGAGTACCATAAACTGCGAGTGCGATAGAGACGGAGATATACGAAGTTCGAGATTCGAAGTTCGTGGTTATAGCTCTGAAACGTGCTTCATACGTTCTAGATGACGTCACCTTCAATGGAGACATTCGTCAAAGTATGGAACGACTAACGACGACGGCCGAATCGCTTAACTTAAGGCGCTATAGTATCATGGTCTTCTCTCCCTCTCGCTGAGCATAACCGTGAGCGAGATGGAAGTGCGTGTTTGGAAGCGCAGATATAATGTTTTTTAAATTTAATTTTTTGTGCGTTTAAATAAATAAAAAAGTAATCACTAAGTTCCCTCAAACATGATATTGCCGATTTTTAGAACCAATGTTAATATGTTTAGCTATTGTGCATAATTTGCTACGAATGTTTTAAGTGAATTTTAATATGTTTTAGACCTATGTTCGTGATTTTTTTCTATCGAGCGAAAATTGCTTAATTTCCCTGCAGAAAAGCCTCAAGATTACTATTCGTATTTTTTTGAAACCATATTATTATAAACAGACGCATTATATTGTTTCAAAAACTATGTTCGCTTCACTTCGCTGAACCTATAGCGCCTTAGTGCAGCACATTGCACGTCGAACCGATGGCCGTTGGGGTGGAAAGGTTCTCGAGTGGCGACCACGTACCGGAAGGCGCAGCGTGGGTAGGCCCCCCACAAGGTGGACTGATGACCTGGTAAAGGTCGCGGGAGTCCGCTGGATGCGGGTGGCGCAGGACCGCTGATTGTGGCACTCTTTGGGCGGCCTATGTCCAGCAGTTGACGTCTTTCGGCTGATATGATGATGATGATGGAACAGTCATGACAAGAATATTAAAAAAACATGTTGTAGTTCAGTTAGTAGTAGTTATCCTCCTTCAGTTAGTAACTAGGTAGTTATAGTTTAAAAAAACACATCGAGGTTATGTCTGCTAGAGTCAGAAAGATTGTGTTTTTAATGAAGCTACTGAGAAATTCTGCTGCAATGGACATTTTAAAGCTTGTTTATACCTCGATGTGCGAGTCGATACTCTCATACTGCATTGGGGTGTGGGGCGGCGCCTCCAGCTCTGCGCTCCTGCCTCTCGAGAGAGCCCAACGGTTTGTCCTTAAGGTTATGCTCAGGAAACCCCGGCTATTCCCAACGATCGCTCTCTATAAGGCCTCGGACGTCCTAAGCGTGAGGCAACTAATGATCCTACGAGTTGCTACTCACGTGCATAAAGATACGGTACAGTCTGAAGATTATACCACCCTATTCCGTAGACGAGTTTTTAAAATACCGGTTCCACGCGTAAAAACCACACATGCCAGACGTCTTCCAAATTTCTTGCACCCTTTTATTTATAATAAAGTGGTAAAGGCCTGCATGATATCGGATAGTACTCCACGCGAAGCAAAATCCAAAATTGTAAGATGGCTAAAGGGTCTTAGCTATTTTGAGACGGAAAAACTGTTAGAGGTCGTAAGATAAGTGGTTGTTTTGATAATACTCAACCCTGTAGCCTTGCATACATATCACTCAATTAAACTCAGTTAAAGACACACACACACACACACACACACACACAAACACACACACACACACACACACACACAAACACACACACACACACACACACACACACACACACACACACACATACACACACACAAACGCGCGCATATAAAAATTATTGTTTATTTGTTCATAATAATTTTAAGTAACTTTTGTAGCTAACATGACTAATGTTGAAACCGAATCTGGCCACCACGTGTCAGGCATAGCCTAGTGTGGGGCCGCAGGATAAACTGTATTGTAAAAAGGTTTTCTTTTAATAAACAATTTTTATTTATTTTTTTATTTATTAATTTTATAGTTGAAATTATTTAAACTGAGCTGATCTACTCTTCAAAACAATAACCATTCAAGTGAAACAATACGATTGTGTGCTCGGACGCGTGCCGCCTTTTTTTGCAAGAAAAAGGTTAGCGCCACATAAAATGTTCATTGAATAATGAATTCTATCGTCTTATTCAATAGATTCAAAATATTCGACGAACATTTTATGTGGCGCAATTTTTTTCTTGCAGAAAAAGCACGCGTCCGACCACACAATCGTATTGTTTCATTTGAATGGTATTGTTTTGAAGATAAGTAGATCAGCTGAGTTTAAATAATTTCAACTAAATACTCCTAGCGTTTTTCTCTTGTATCCTAATGTTTTTTTTAAGACAGTCTCGATAGTTCTACGTGAAGGATGCCCTTTAGAAGGCATTTGGGGGACAGAGACTAGGCGCACGTGCAACAAATACAAAATCGATTCCAATTCCATACATCTAGTCGAATAGCCCCGTTCTGTATGCTTACAGACCTACATCATTTATGTCGTTTCAGATACTCAGTCGATCGTGGTCTCTCTTCGCTCTACTGAAAACCGTCTACAAGTGAGACAAGGACAACGGTACTGCCGGTACTTGAGTCGCTAATAAATAATAATGTTACAAGTTTAAAACTATTGAAGTAGAGGTGTGTAATGGTCGAATGTTCGCTTAAAGGTGGGTAAAAGGTAGGTATAATAAATAAAATTATTATTGTATTTAGTCCGCCTTGTACGATGTATGTATTCCTCAGTTGTGCAAAACAAATAAATAGTTCGTATTGATTGAATAACTGTTGCTCTTTTATGTTTAGTAGAGTATTTCGTTTCGTAAATATATTTTTTGCGTAATTTTTGCTTCATCCAAGACCCCATTGATCCTACGTAATTTAACCTAAAAAGTTCATTCAATAAAAAAGCCTGCTTTATCTGTTTAAAAAGTTTACAAATCAAAATGCTGTGAAAAGTTTCTCTGACTATAAAATGAACAGCGGCGAACGAAATACGAAATTCGAACCTCGCAATATCTCTCTCTCTCTCTGTCACTTGTCTCTCTGGCCTACCGCGAAAGGCATTCGAAGTTTCCCCTTTCTGTCATACTTACGAGTTCGTACATAAGTGCGACAGAAAGGGAAAACTTCGAATGCCGTTCGCGGTAGGCCCTCAGGTACAGAGGGCCTACCGCGAACGGCATTCGAAGTTTTCCCTCTCTGTCGCACTTACGTACGAACTCGTAAGTATGACAGAGAGGGGAAACTTCGAATGCCTTTCGCGGTAGGTCCCCAGACATAGTAAAAGGAACGTAACACGAACGAACGAACGAAACGTTTCATAGTAGCCGCTCAGGACCTCGAACTACAAAAAGGACAGCACCAATGTTTCGGTGCTTGTCAAATAGTAACCCAAGTGCCATAAGAAGCCCGACTTAGCCCCGCGAGTATTTATAGAGGCCGGAGGGCGCGCGGCAGGTGCGAACTGTCAGACACTGACCCAAATGTACTAATATTAGTCATCTGGTAGGAATTGTAGTTTGTAGTGCATTTACATATGGCACTAAAACGTTGTCGCTCACAAGTTACAATGTGCCCATCGATTTAATGTGCCTCATAAGAAGGCTCAAAGTCACCCAAAGGGCAATGGAAATGGAGAGGGCTATGTTGGGAGTTTCTCTGCGTGATCGCATCAGAAATGAGGCTATCGGCAGCAGAACCAAGGTATAACCGATATAGTTAAAAATCGCTAAACTTAAAGGGCCCCCATACTACCGGCGTCTTGTGAGCTCACAAGACGCCGGTAGTGTTGGGGGGGCCTAAGTGGCAGTGGGCGCCACATTGCACGTAGAACCGATGGCCGTTGGGGCGGAAAGGTTCTCGAGTGGCGACCACGTACTGGAAGGCGCGGCGTGAGTAGGCACACAAGGTGGACTGATGACCTGGTAAAGGTCGCGGGAGTCCGCTGGATGCGGGTGGCGCACCGGTCATTGTGTCACTCTTCGGGGGAGGCCTATGTCCAGCAGCGGACGTCTTTCGGCTGATATGATATGAAGTATAGGCTAGTACCAGCACAGAACAGTTAATAGTAAATACCTAACTAAGCTGTAGAAAATCAAGCGAAACTCAGTTTATAATCGTCATTTCCGTCCTCTGATACCGTCTTCATTCCCCGACCGCTGTCGATTCGTTTGGTCTCCGTGCGACCATACTCAAACAATGCCCTTAGAAAAACTATCTGTTTAGGTTTCCAAGGGACTCCCAAACTCCCAACAGACACCCTTCATACACCCTAACACATCCAACTAAAGCCCAAACTCCCTTGCACCAACCGTACGCAACATTGTAACCTCGCAAAGTTATATTTGCATTCCAAAACAACCTTATTTGTACCTAGTTAAAAGCTAATATCGATAATTAGATGACCACCGTTTTACGTCATACATAATGCTATAACGTTCGACTCTATACCAACGAGGTACATTCTATTTTCGAATATTACATGTCTAAGTGGCCAGTTGCTAAATTGCTTAGGTAATGATGCAGTCATTGAGGTCTTCGGGCCATTGAAATAAAAGTGTTTTTGGTGTGTTTTTCTGATACGGGTAAATTGGTCCGAGGACACGACAGCGGGAACCCGTGTGCGGCGGAATGCAACGATACTGGGATCGACGGATACACGTGAGATAAGTATTCTGAAATATTTTTTTACTTTGTGAGCATATATTTATTAGAAAGAAAGAAAGAAAAGAAAGATACATTTATTCACAAACACACAGGACACATATTAAACAATAAAAAAAGCGGCCAAGTGCGAGTCGGACTCGCACATGAAGGGTTCCGTTAAATAAATTGCTTTCTACGATTTATGACGTATTAAAAAAAAACTACTTACTAGATCTAGTTCAAACCAATTTTCGTTGGAAGTTTGCATGGTAATGTACATTATATATTTTTTTTTAGTTTTATCATTCTCTTATTTTAGAAGTTACAGGGGGGAGGACACACATTTTACCACTTTGGAAGTGTCTCTCGCGCAAACTCTTCAGTTTAGAAAAAAATGGTGTTAGAAACCTCAATATCATTTTTGAAGACCTACCCATAGATACCCCACACGTATGGGTTTGATGAAAAAAAAAATTTTTGATTTTCAGTTCTTAGTATGGGGAACCCCAAAATTTATTGTTTTTTTTCTATTTTTGTGTGAAAATCTTAATGCGGTTCACAGAATACATCTACTTACCAAGTTTCAACAGTATAGCTCTTATAGTTTCGGAAAAAAGTGGTTGTGACATACGGATGGACAGACAGACAGACAGACATGACGAATCTATAAGGGTTCCGTTTTTTGCCATTTGGCTACGGAACCCTTAAAACATATAAAACATGAGACAAGTGTGTCTCTACGGCAGTGAACCGGACACTGGCTCTGGTGTCAGACACCTACAGCGCTGATTTTCAGCCAGCACCGTTGGTGACTCACGGAAACGTCATACAATGTTAATATTTAAACTATAGGTTGGTTATAGGTTGTACGCGGGCTGGGTTTCCGCAACTCGACGTCATAAATGCGCCTATTTTGCGTAGGGGTTTTGGCACTACTGTTATTCGTGCCAACCCAGTTCCACCAGGAAGCCTAGCAGACCCTTTACGTTGCCGACGGCCTCCGGTAGTGACCCCGGTGTTCCGAGGTACTTTGCCCTGTAGTCCGCCACTCCAGGACATGTCAGGATGACGTGGGCGGCTGTCTCGTCCTCTTCCATGCAGGCTCTGCAGAGAGGACTGTCTGTAACACCTAAAGTAAAAAGGTGTTTGTTTAGTAGTGCATGACCAGTTATAGCTCCTGTCAGAAGACGGAGTGCCGGCCTCTTTAGCTGCTTTAGCTTCCTTGACAATCCGGGGTTGATTGTCGGGAGGGCCTCCCTGGTTTGCCTGCAGGTTCCTAGGGTGTTCCAATGTTTTTGGTGTTCTACCTTGGTTTAGTCGCAGTGTGCTCCGCAGCCATGCAGAGGGTAGAGGAATTGTGGGTTCCGGTCCTACAGCTCTTGACTCTGAACCCTCTCTAGCCAGTGCATCCGCTGCATCGTTACCGCGTGAATTACTGTGCCCTTTGATCCATTGCAGGGTTATGTCGCTGTTATTACATACCTCTGATAGGATTTTGTGGCACTCGTGTATCAGCCCAGAAGTTGTTGCGTGACCTTGCAGGGCTTGCAGTACGGATCGACTATCGGAAAGTATGCGGATGGGATATCCCCTTACCTCCCTGGAGGCGATTGCGTGAGAAGCCATTATTATGCCCATACACTCTGCCTGGAAGACGGTGTTGTGGGTCCCTAATGGTGTCGAAATGCGTATGTTTAGGTCCTCCGAGAATACTCCTGATCCGGTGCCTGACCTTGTCTTGGACCCGTCCGTGAAGATTCTTAGCTCTCTGGGGTTAAGTCCTTCCTGGGGGGTTTCGTATAGTTCAACTTTGTACTTTTTGTCAAAGACGAACTGTCTGGGAATGATGTCTGAAGTTGCCTCTATAAGGGGCTCCCTACCTACAGCCTCGTAGAGTATTTCGGTGTGTGGAACCCTGGGCGGTCTCCAGAGATGTTGTCTTTTGAGCCTTATGGCTGCTGCCAGAGCCTCTTGCCTGATGAAAATGTGAAGCGGCGGAATGTCCATGATGGCTTCCAGGGCTGCAGTCGGTGTAGTCCTCATGCAGCCACTAGCCGCCATGCAGGCCAGTCTCTGGAGGCGTTGTAGTTTAGCTTCGATCGTGGTTAGCGTGGTACGAGGCCACCACACTATGGCACCGTAGCTTACTATTGGTCGAATTACTGTCTGGTACAGCCATAGAGTGATCTTGGGGTTTAGTCCCCAGGTCCTACCTATCATTCTACGGCACTGCCAGAAGACGACTGTAGCTTTTTGGATTTTATTGTCTAGATGACTGCTCCAATTAAGTTTGGCATCGAGTATTACACCTAAGTACTTTACCTCTGTTGACAATTGGAGTTCTGTATTGAACAGTCTGGGCAGGCGGTAGGTCCCCAGATTCCGTTTGTTGGTGAACATTACCAGCTCGGTCTTCCTTGGGTTGACTGTTAGTTCATTGTCATTGCACCAGCGTTCCACTATGGCGAGTGCGGAGCGGGTGACATCGCACACTGTACCTGCATGTATGCCGCTGGTGAGTATCGTTATGTCGTCAGCATACCCGATGGTGTAGTGATGACTGTTGTTTAGCTTGGTGATTAGGTCGTTAACCACCATGTTCCAGAGTAGTGGTGAGAGGACGCCTCCCTGGGGGCATCCCTTCGCTACTTGTGCTTGTTTTGTTTGGTCTTCCCCGAGCCTAATGACCCTTTGACTTAACATGTTGTGTATCCATTTAATCATAACCGCATTCACTCCATGCCTTCCCAGTGCTGCGGTTATGCTGGTGAATTTAGTCTTGTCGAAGGCTCCCTCGATGTCAATGAAGGTGCCTAAACACATAGTCTTGTTTTTGATCGCGACTTCGGCCTTGGTAACCACTGCGTGAAGCGCGGATTCTGTTGATTTACCTGAACTGTAGGCATGTTGATTCTGATGCAGGGGCACTCTCTACTCTCACTAGCGCCCTCTCTCTCAGATGTCTGTCACACAGCCTTTCCAACGTCTTCAGCAAGAAGGAGGTTAGGCTTATTGGTCTAAAGGATTTGGGGTCCGTGTAATCTCCTTTACCTGGTTTTGGTATGAAGATAACCTTGACTTCTCTCCACTGCCTGGGCACAAACGTGTGTGCCAAGCAGGCACTCAGGATGATGGTGAGCCTGTGTGTTAGCGCCCTCCCGCCCCATTTCAGTAGGGCGGGGAAAATTCCATCTGGTCCTGGGAATTTGTAGGAGTCAAAGCTGTCAATGGCCCATTGAGTTCTTTGAGGGGTTATTACCTCGCTGGCCAGTCGCCACCCTTCCTCTGTTGGGGCGGTTTCCTCATCCAACCGTACCGTTGGACTCGCTATCTCGCAGTCCGGAAAGTGCGTCTGAACCAGGACGCACTCTGTGTCCTCCGGTGAGTTGGTGAGGGTGTCGTCAGGTTTACGCAGGGATCCTAGAGTTAAGGCTGTGTTGTTGGAGAGAACCTTCCTTACCCTGTTGGCCTGTGTAGTGGACTCAATGTTGGTACAGAAGTTACGCCATGAGCTTGTGCTCCTGTATCTGAGCCGTTTTTTGTACCTAGACTTGGTGATTTTATAATCATCCCAGTCCTGGTCTGCGCCGGTGTTCATTGCCCTGTTTAGTTGTTTTCTCATTTTCTTCCTGAGTCTCTCCAGCTCAGGTCCCCACCAGTTGGCTTTGTTACCATTGCCTGTCGGCGGGGTTGTTAGAGGACATGTCTGGTGGTAACAGTCTATGATGGTATCTGTAAGGACACCTACCTGTTTGTCTATTTCTGCGGTGCCTGTTAGTTTAGGAGGAACCTCCGTACGTATGAGTGCCTGCCCTATTCGCTGTGCGTACTGGGCCCGGTTCGTTTTCCTGGGGTTCCTCCTGGGTGTTGCCGCAAGTGTATTTACCTGAATGTCGACTCGAATCCATCTATGGTCTGAGCATGAGAGTAATATTTAAACTATTATTAGATTTATTTACGATTTTCTATTTTAATACAAACATAACGTTTTAGACTTAGACCACTCGTAATCAAAACATTTTCGAACCAAGTGGGTAAATTGGGTACTTAACTTACCCACTATTCACGCTAATGTTAGATCGAAACTGTTGGATATCTTCATTGACTGTGTTGTAAATTGCGAATTAGTTTGCTAAATGATTACGTAATATATTAATAGGTAACCCAAGCTATTTCAAATCTTACAATTTCCATAAAGAGCGTACATAGTAGGTACACACACAGCCACCGCCTGTAAAAATTGAAGTTATAAACTGAACCAATTAAAGTTAATTTATAGACCAAACCTAAATAGTCCAAGTCACCCATGCCAAGAAATTTACGAAATATCCTCTATTTTAAGATGAAGAAATCGTCTGCAAGAACATAATTCGCCGAAACAATACATTCATGCAATCCATATTGGCAAAATATAGGGCACAGCTATTAGAATTATGCTCAATAATCAAAATCATAAACGTAATCTAACGTCAGTTTCCCCACAAAATTAAAATCTACGGTTGCACGCTAATTCTGGTTTCATTTCAGGCCATCATTCTGGTCAGACTGACGAGAGAATTATCGTGTAGCCCACGGACTGACGGACTGATGGTCAGTCTCGTGTAAGTTTTCTGTCATTATTATTATGCATGTATTTCCCGCTCACGGGACAATGATGTCCCGGACCTTTGGGAGGCGTGCGTGGGGCTAGGTACCTACAAAGTACCAACTGAGCCAACACGTAGAGGCCCTTTTGACAATTTAATGAAATGCAAGGAGTACACCGAGCGGATGCTGTCCCTGCCCGTGTCATGGGACGCACACAGAGACAACACCCGCTGGGGTGTATAGGGACTATTGCTGGTTGATGGAATCTAAAGAAAACGGGTTATTGGGTGAAAATGATGGACTAGTGGCTGGGCTATTGGGTGAAACATCGGACGCCTGCCTAATAAACTGTCTCATTTTTTATCTCTGGCAGACGGTGACTCGCCAACTGCTAGATGGGCCCCTATTAATAGCGACATTAAAAAATGGCCTAAGGGCAACACCAGTCAGAGAGGCTGGGGGGGTAGAGAGGTGGCACTGGACTTTAAACATATAGCCAACTCGCCACTTAGGTGTCCACATCTACCCTCGAGCAACAGCTCTTGCGACTCCACTCTGGACAGCCAGTTAAGGCAAGCCAGAGGTGGGGGGCCTGTCCAACCAACCACCCGATCGGCTCAGCCTGACCACAGGACACCCCCAGGAGCACTCAGGTACGTAGGGTCGCTACTCCCTAACAGCCCGCCACAAGCTGCCTTACGTTGACTGATTGCACCAGAAATCTGGTGGGCGATGGGGCCGTCACATCCCTACGCCAATTATTATTATTATTATTTATTCAGAAATCCAACAGCGATACAAAGTATGTAACTTATACTATACTATAATACACAGTAGTATGGCCAATTACAGGTTTACCTAAGTAGATAACTTGATATGTAAAGTTGACAGTTGAACGGACTATCATAACATGTGTGAAAGAGAGATGTTTTTTTTTAAATAAGTTTAAGTAATTGTTTCTTTTTTGAAGATGAAAGCATAACCAAGCATGTCAATCTATATAGGTTACCGCAAATGAGAATATATTGCTATAGTTTATCCTAATGACAATATTATTGTATTAATCCCATATTAAGAGTGAAACAAATAGATTTAGTAACTTAAGTACAATACTACAACATTTTTAAACATGATTAGAGCTGAGTTACCTATTTCTAATACTATTTATGTTGCTTATTTTTAACACTATTAATTACTTGCATTTTAAAAGATGCCTTTGAATAAAGATATCTACGCTACTGAAATCCGCATTATAAGTTCGAGCAATTCGTGTGAGCACGTTATTCTTAGCGTAATTGGTGCCATGCATTGGCACGTGTAACATTGGGGTATGACGAGTGCGACGAAGACGAGCATTAAACATTATTTGAGAGACCAATTCGGGACAGTCCAAGCGATAGTTCAGTATGTCATATAACAAACACATGTCCATGACTTTGCGCCTATCGACAAGCGGCAGCAGATTATGTTAGCGTCAGTTATTCTCATAGGATGACGGAGGTAAATAGGTGTAGACGATAGTTAAGGTGGTTAATATTTTTTTTTTGAATACGCTCAAGTTGATGAATGTATTTAGTATAATTCGGAGACCAAATAGGCCCGGCATATTCGAGAGTACTGCGTACATACGCAAAATATAGCAGTTTGATTACTTCTATGTTTTGAAGACTTTACAAGACCGTAGGATAAAACCTAGATTTCTAAAACCCTTATTACTAATATAATCAACGTGTTCTGAAAACATTAATTTACTGTCGAACGTGACACCTAAATCGCGAACTACATCTACTTTACTAATTGTGGTACCTTCAAAATTGTATGAAAAACAGACAGGACGATTTTTACGTGTATAACTTATACATTGTAATTTTTTGACATTAACAGTAATTATATTTTTAGTATAGTAGTTTTGTAATTGATTAAGGTCTGCCTGTAAAGCCGTATGGCTGTTTTACGAATGTAATATTCGTCAGGACTTTTGATAACGTAAAATATTTTTTTGTCATCGGCATACAATAAATGTATAGCATTTGTAAAGGAGTCAGTGATGTCATACAAGTAATGGCAATAAAAGAGTGGTACGCCACTAGGAATCTCACAAAAGTTTGAACGGTAACCTCCAAGAACTACCGCCTGTGATCTTTTGGTCAGATAAGATTTTATCCAGCGAAGAAGGTCTCCTCGTATTTCCAGTCTGAATAATTTCTCTAGTAAGATGACGTGATCATTCACAAGGCTTACACGATAATTCTCTCAAGAGTCAGATCCGAATGAAGGACTGAACTGAAGCTGGAATTAGCGTGTATCCGATGTCTTACGATATCTTCAGACATCCCCGCAAACTAAACCGCATGTGTACCCCGCTCGTCGCTTGACATAAGGCAGGCGGGGCCTCGAGTGCCTTGTCTTATTTTTTCTTTTTACTTTTTTTACAGTTTTTTCGTCGAGAAATCTGTATTGCACGATACACGAACTCTTTTTACGTATTTGTTGAAAAAAGCGTTCGTGGTTCGAATTACGTTTTCGTTCAAAAACGTTCTAAGCGGTATGAAATTGGATCGCGTTTTTAATGCAAAAAATGGCTTGTTAGATTTAATGAAAACCAGAAGCTTGTTATAGTGTTACATTATTCTAAGGGTGTTACATACTTACCTTTTTTGGGCCTTCTTATTAAACAAGCGAGCGAAGCGAAGCGAACCAAGTCCCCCGTTTCAGCTTAGGCCAAAATTCTCTCGTATGTGAGGATGTTCCGCTGTTCTGTTCAGTCAGGGCTTCCAATCCCGGATCCCGCCTTTTCTAGGACTTTTTCATACAGACGTATTTCAACTACAATACCGGGATACCGGTATTCTTGTAGTAGACTTGGAAGCTCTTTCTCTACTACTTTCAATGACATGCAATGAATGAATAAACTCAACAAATATTGTGTGCCAAACTCTGGCTGTATGTGACGAACAACAAAGTAATTGTGACCTTCTATAATTACTCACTATCAAACAATAAATTATTTGTATTTGTATTGTACAGGTTGCATTTCTCAATCGATTCTCGTGAAATTTTGAGAGCAGGATAATGATATAGAGCTCTTCTGCCGATTCAGTTTTTGGACAAAAAAATATAATTAAATACACAGGCTCGCGAGTTGTACAGCCTACACATATAGCCTAGTCATATACCGGTTTATATACCGACGTCTTGTGCTGTAACATGGTTCTATCCAAGCAACATTGTAGAAATTGTCACCACGCAGAGATATACTTACTCGTAATATCAGCATCGCATCAGATATGAGGCTATCCGCAGCAGAACCAAGGTAACCGACCGTTTGAAAGAGAGGTAGGGCACAGCGGAATGTCATCTCGCTCGTACGTGGAGCAGCCCAACTGGGGAAGTACCTCCACCTTACAGAAGACCGCAGCCATAATAGCACCACTGCTTTGTAGTGCTGCTATATTATTGCACGCTATGAAGTATGTGGTGTTGTGTTCCTGGTGGTGAGTAAGGTCGCCAGAGCTCCCTTGGGTGCGCTGTGTTGGGAGTGAGGGACTTGCATGTCTCTATCTGCCAACACAGCGAATCCTCAAGTGAATAAAGGGTCGGCAACGCGCTTGTGATTCTTCTGGAGTCACAAGTGTCCATAGGCGACGGTACCAGCTTAACATCAGGCAGGCCGTAAGCTTGTTTGCCACCGTCGTAGTATAAAAAAAAGAACTGATGGCCATTGGGGCGGAAAGGTTGTCGAGTGACGACTACGTACCGGAAGGCACAGCGTGGGTATTAAGTAGGCCCCCCCACAAGGTGGACTGATGACCTGGTAAAGGTCGCGGGAGTCCGCTGGATACCTACGGTTGGCGCAGGACCGGTCATTGTGGCACTCTTTGGAGGAGGCCTATGTCCAGCAGTGGACGTCTTTCGGCTGATATGATGATGATGAGAGATATATCTACTCGGCGAATGAGTCAACTCAGTTAACATCGAGCAACGCTATATAACTAATTTGCATCATTTATCGATCGCAAAGTATACCAAACCGGTATAGGTACTTTGCGATCGATCCACGACTACAACCTTAATGTTGCAGAAATAAGGTCTGTGTAGTCTCAATCGGTTGAAGATATCTGCTTCAAAATTGGTTTGCAAGATTCCACCCGAACAACCATAGGTACATACATTGCAAGTCAATAGAAAGCTTGTAAAAAACAATCTTACACAAATCCATCTAGCCCCAGGTTCAGGCTCAAGACTTTGTTATGGGTAACTACTGTAGTCAGGTACTATCCGAAGATATACATAGTATAGGGAATATAAACTGGGCTGCAAAAGAAGGTATAACAGTTTCAGTTATCGTCATGAGTGTTATACCTTCTTTTGCAGCCCAGTATAGATAAATACGTAAGCGACATAGGAAACAGCCAAGACTCAGGAATAAATAGATACTCACTCACTACTACAACAATATAACCGGCAAGTCAAAATGAAATCAATTTCAGTCAGACCATCGTATCCGCCCAAACCAGAAATCTAACTGAATAGGTACTGAATGCATGTATTACTTTTATTATTATTTATTACAAAATAAGAAAGGTTTAATTTCGTTTGATCACCATTCCTTTATTTTATGGCTATTATTAAAATAGTGAACCATCTCTGTGCTATCACCAACGCTTCTATTGCATCTAGATAAGGTCAATCTTCGTCTGCGCATTAACTACTAATCACAGTAATGCAGTTTTTAACGTTCTTAACACAGGATCATAAAGTGCATTTTTGCGTGTCTCAAACTGGTTCGCTTATGGTGTAATGTCAAAGAACTACCCTATGGAACAGGTTTTTAAATTTATCGGTTGTGAATTTTTGGAGCGTGTGTGGTATGGTTATGTGAAGTTATAGGTATATGTGTATGAGTGTGTGTGGGTCTTGCCGAACCCTAGGGGGCTTAGACGTAGAATACCAAGGGTGTGAGCTAAATTTACTAGGGGTGTGCCATTCGAAATATTTAGGGCGAACCGGAATTTATTGTGTTTCATACTATTTCGTTAGTAAGTAGGGAAAGGATTTTTAGGAATAAGGAAATCCACTGTGCGCTTTCTAAGTATGGCGTGGTAAAGTAAAACTCAGAAATAATAGTAGGTACATTATTGCAGAGGCCGGGAAATTGCAATTCGTGGATGAGTTGATTTTGTCGGATGAAGCGAAGCTGAATCCGCCAATAGAAACTAATCCACCGATTGCCATTCCCGCCGAAGCAGATATAGTGCTTTTCTCCAAAAATGCGAGGAAATCAAATAATATTTTCAATCCTCTTAAAACAGCGAGTATGTCAATAACCTATCAAGTCCCCACCCAACTTATTTTTTTAAACTATGTAGGCACACGGCATGACTCGTAGTGCCCGTTTCAATTTACATACTTAAAATAATTCAAAACATTAAAATCGATCACAATTTAATTTTTACTCCTTAAAGATTAAACGGGATTGAAGTCTAAACGCATTTTAGTTCGTTATGAATTTTATAACGATAGATATTTTTATTTCTTCGTTTCAAACTATTTGTGATATTTTTAAAAACGTCACTTCGATCACTTACAAAAGTAAGAGTTTTGTATGTGACAATTAGAAAAAACCGGCCAAGTGCGAGTTGGACTCGCGCACGAAGGGTTCCATACCATTACCTATAAAAATATTTATTTTATTCTGTTTTAGCGGCATCTGTTTTTTTGTTGTATAGCGGCAACAGAAATACATCATCTGTGAAAATTTCAACTGGAACTATCACGGTATCAGTGAGATACAGCCTGGTGACAGATAGACAGACAGACAGACGGACAGCGGAGTCTTAGTAATAGGGTCCCGTTTTACTCTTTGAGTACAGACTCCTAAAAAAGAAAACTCGGGAAAACTTTAGGCACACTACAAACGGGCGCAATTTGTCACACCAACTTGCAATAGTTGAAAAGAGGCCGCCATACATCCCTTTCATTCTAACAATAGCAAGTTGTTGTGATAAATTGACAGGCCTTGAAACGTACGAGCATTTGCCCTTTTTACTCAAAACATATGGTTAAAAGGTAAAAAACTATATTGGTAGTAATGAAACTTCATACAGTTTCCTGGCCGCTGAAACTGTACAATAATGACTTTTAACTTTTTAAATTGGCGCTCGGCAGTAACGAGGAACTTCAGGGACTATTTTTGCTACAGTAAAGCCTCTCACAGACTGGCGTGGCGGGGCCTGGCCGCGGCGGACAATAGAAAACTTGTCATTAGCTAATCGTCAAATTCACTATGGTCCGCCACCGCAGGCCGCGCCAGTGTGATGCAGGCTTAAGGCGGACATTTCCGAGCATATTGGACAAAAATAAATATGAATGAGATGAGTGTAATATCAACCTATAATTATCAACCCTTTTTTTACGACAAACGTTTCATTGAAAATATTTATTTTTCAGAAACAGTAAATTTTTGTGTATTGTTATAAAACAAACCTTACTAAAAAGTTAACGGTTTCCGCGAAAAAAAAACAATATAATGAAAATTCTGCGATACAATGGCATTCGGTGCAGTGCAACGTTTTGTCGGTGAAATAAAGGGATCCCAGCGTCAACTTCATGTTTACTATTGTAACGATTAGTAAATATATATCTGAAAATCAAAAAAGAACGGCTCACGTACGTAGGTACATTTCTTAGTTGTAATTTAACTGAAATATTAATTAGCATCGCCAACCCTAGTGATCGCCGCGGGGGTTGGCCCATACGCCACGCACACTACCACACACGCACAGACACACACACATGCACGTAGTCATAAACGGCACCCAGCTGGGCCCATGTGTGACTATTTGACAGCTAGCAGGTTCGAATCGAAACAAGTGACTGTGGAGAATGGTGGTATGCAAAAATGCAACGGTGTTCGGCGGTTGACAGGTTATGGAGAAACAAGCTCTTGTCCTTGATTCGTACGCGTCTAACATTCTAAATTGTAGCTTTCGTGTTATTTTGTATGATTTACACACAAATGATGATTCAGCACAAATGGAAAATTGACAACTCGAAATTATTGATCGAATCTGAAAAATGTCAATTTGAAAATCCTCGACATGGATAATTGTCCTGCCTAAGTAATGCTAAAATCACAGATGTATGAATATAAGGAGATCGGACATGGCGGCCGATTTGTATAGAGTGAGCCTGTCGCAAGTACATTAACCCACACAACGCCCAAGTAATTGACAAGACAAAGCACGCACACATCTAAAACACATACACTTGTATACCTACACTACATTTGACAATAAACGCGCATCATATCAGGCATTTTGGGAAAAAACGTAATATTCTCTGCGATCAGCACGCGTGCACAGTATGGCAGTGTATGCCCATTGAGCATACAGCTGCGACACGGCCGCCGGCGGCTTGTCCTCTCTCTAGTATTCTATGCTCTGAGGCTAAAATGTAATTAAGTACCTAAGTCCTATAGAAAAAGTAACATACTTCATATAAGTCGAAATAAATACGTTCATATGGAATTACATCCACTCCAAAAATGTGAACAATCGAAAATACGTCATAAGTATATGAATTTTGTTCAAAATTGTAGATTTTCATATAAAATTTTGATATTTATTTAAATTAAGTAAGTACACTGTAGACAACATTCACTTTGCACATATTTGAATATGAATATATTTCACAGTGGAAAAAAATCCATTTGGACGTGACGCACAGGAAGAAAAACTTACATAGTAAAATCTGGGACACTTTTTTTCTTGTATGAGGATCGATAGTATCAACGATTCTGAGTAAGAGTAAACAAAAAAAAAGTTTTGTAATAGGTACACTTTTTTTTGTAAAACGCTTACTTACTTACCTAAATATATCCATACTAATATTATAAAAACGAAAGTGTGTCTGTTTGGTGTCTGTCTGTTACCTGTTCACGCATAAACCGCTGAACTGATTTTGATGAAATTTGGTATAGAGATTGTGGAGAAAGTTTGAATCCCTGGAAATCATCCCCTAAGGAGGTGAAATCGGGGGGGGTGAACGTTTGTATGGAGCTACGATATAAACGAGTTCTACGCGGACGGAGTCGCGGGCAGAAGCTAGTGGATAATATTTAATACATATTTATTTACAGTAAAGTAGAATAAAAAAAAAATCGTGCTCGATCTTGACCGTTTTTAATTTAATCACTACTTTTTGAACGATGCTCGTACACTATAATTAAATATAATATGTTTTACACGTAATAAGTGTTTTTATATTCAAATACCCTAATTATAACAAATTGGTTGTGGCTTCTAAAACGATTTGGGTTTTAATTATTTATTCGGTTTATACTTAGTTTATGCAAATGTATGCTTAACTAGCAGCCCGCGCGGATCCGCCCGGGTTACTAAGAACCCAGGGGAGAAGCGGGATAAATTCAAATTCAAATGGTTTATTGCGTTTCTTGTGGTCTTAAAACTATATACAGTCTCAACACGAACCCTGCTAGGGTATAGCAACTGGGCGAATATTAAGCGTTTTATGGCGTTCTGTTTTCGTCAATGTCGTCGCCAGCAAATACTATTAAAAGAAACGAATATCAGAGTCCACTTTTGATGAAAACGTAAGCCAATACCGGTGCTGAGTCTTTTTTTATTTAAGTTTCCGCGGTATGTTTTATCTCTGCTGAAATAATCTTGAGCCGACAATGACGTTAGAACCGAGCGGTTCAAACGCTCGGAGATTGTAACTAAAACTAGGTACCTATTCACTAAAACTAATGCCCTAATTGGTAAATTATCATAGCTCATTTAAAAACTCTTGGACGGAATAAAATATATAAAATATACCCATGTAAAAAATAGGCCAAGCCTCGAAATTACTTACCTCTGCACGGCTATCAGTGCTATCACAAGACGGCGCGCGAGCTCTCTCGATTTTTCTCGCACTATCCGTCTCTCTCTTATTAGAACACTTAGAAAGAGAGGTGTTGAGCGAGAAAAATCGAGAGAGCTCGCGCGCCGTCTTGTGATAGCCGTGCTGCACCCTTAGCGTGGGATTGAAGTGAGTCGCGTCTACTATCGACGCTACCGCCTATCGTCAAGATTTAGTATGAAAAGTCTATACACCGCCCCTGGTGGTCACTCATAGAACTAAAAATCCAAACTGTAACGTGAGGCACTTATACATTACTTAATTCGCTATCGACTTCACGTTCGTTCACGATTTTCCAATATTCAACCTTATATCACTAGCATTTATCGTTTTAATTTAAATGTTTGTCGGTTATGACATTACAGAATACGCGCATCGCGACGTCGACAGTGTCGACTGTCGATACAATATGGCGGCGCGGAGGCCATTTATTTGCATTTTTAAATACAAAATACGCGACAATCCGAATTTTGCGGATATATGTTGTCAATTCAAAACCCTTATTTTTATAAGTTCTTAAATTTGAGGTAAATTTCGATCGGATCTACGGTAACTCTTGACGGAATAATACGATATCACGGGCCATTTTGCAAGTGAAATAGTAAACTACAGTCGCGACGGTATTCTTCGATTCGAAATGTCTCACACTACCGATTGGTAGTACGAATCGAACGTTAAATTACGCATCGAAAACTAAACGCAAAGTGCCTAACGTTTTGCAGTTGGTTTCGTAGTCCAACGGCAGTGTGAGTTACAAGTTTGACGGGTCGAATCGAAGAATACCGTAGCGAGATCGAAATCTATTCGAAGCGCGTTTATTCGAACTCGTATTAGTTACGTAACGTTAGGTTACGATTGTATCTCACAATAAGGGTACAGTTAGGTACGACGACGACCGAAGCGAGGGGTAGAGCGTAAGGTAGAGTAGAACGGCAAAGCGCCAGAACCGATTTTTTTAGTAATGGGGAATGGATGACAATTTATAAGTGCCTGATTTTTTTTTGGTGATAGGCATGACCTTCCTTAGCACCAGAAAAAAGTTGCAGACTTTTCAGCTGCATCAATTATTTTTGAAAAATTTAAACAGTTTCCTCACTTACGTTTTGGGTTTAGAACGGCGAATGAGACACTTTCCTTTATCCGTCTCATATTAAAAAAAAAATTCAATATCTGACCCTGGCAATGACAAATAAAGTTGCTGCAACTGTCAATATCATTGCCAGTGTCAGTTTACCATTTTTAAGATATCTTATTGTAATATGAGACGGATCAAGCAAAGTGTCTCATTCGCCGTCCTAAACCCAAAACGTAAGTGAAGAAACTGTTTATATTTTTCAAAAATAATTGACGTAGCTGAAAAGTCTGCAACTTTTTTCTTGTGCTAAGGAAGGTTATTCCTATCACCAAAAAAAATATCAGGCATTTCTAAAATTTTCATCCATTCCCAATTCTTACATTACATATTGTGTAAGTAAGAAGTCTAGAGGATTTTTCTAGTATGATGAGTAAGCAAAAACAAAGACACTGCTTATACTTATGCAGTCAGTAAGCTAGAGTCATTGGCCCGCGGGCCCGCGTTCGATGTGTGTTTGAAGTGTAGTTTCAATGTTTTACAACTTGCGCGGGCCCGCGCAAGACGCGCGCCCGACCCGCGCCCGCGACCGGTGTGTGGAGGCCTTTATAGGTGTTGATTGATTGTTATATATATTATATGAATATTATAATTGATAGGACATCCACATTATACATCAGGGTGTTCCCGGGAATTTCCGTTAACTTCGGCATATTGCAGAGTATATATATTAAACATAAGAAACAAATAAGCATAATTATTTCTTGAGAAAAAATTTTTTTTTTTTTTTTTTTTTCGATTTTTGTACAAATCCATTTCATGTAGCATTATCGGTTATTGTCTTATTGTACAAGGGTCTTCAAACTAGTTCAAAAACGTGAAATAAAAAATATGTGCCTATGTAAAAAATATGTAATATCGAACGAACACACTTTGTAAACCTTCTTGTAGTGTATAGGGACCTTACAAAATTTAATAAAAAGCTGTTATGAAGTCACAGTAAAGAGCCATTTACACCGTTTAAATCTGCAAAACTTAAGAGTAAGAGTTAAGATACTACTTTCTTGGAGAAATTAACTTTATCTATCTAAACTTCTAAACTATGGGCATAGTTGCAATTAACGGAAATTGTCATGAACACGTTGTATTCGTTACGATGCCATGCAATAATTTGGAAAGAGTATGTTATGCCAAACAATACATTTGACTAAATGATACATATTGGTAAAATTAAACATGACCAAGTAATTATATGTTAAACATTATTTTGCCAAATAAAAATTTGGTAACTGTAAAATTGCGATAAGATGTTTTGACTAATGATTCTTTGCCAAATGATAAATTGAGAGAAACGTTTTGGGTTGTTACTTTGGGAAAAGTGTTTTGCCAATAAGTAATCTATTTTGTATTTGTGTCAATTGTATTGTGGAATTTATTATTAATGTTATTGTAAGTGAAAAGTAGCGTGTAAGTATTTGTTTAATATTCCAAAAAGCTTTAAAGCGGGCAAGCTTGCGTCGGTTGATATAGTCATAGAAAAAATTACTAAATTGTAAACGGCTTGTACGCAAGTTTTTTAATTTTCGGAAATACGAGCGTGTGACAATACGTTGTCACACGTTTTTCAAAATTTCGTACATTAAAAATATTGTTATTAGAAAATATACTACGGTATTTTGCTCACTTCAATCCATTCTGAGCATTCACGCCAGCTTTCGAGAATTCATCAATATAATACAAAAACGTGTTCCTTTCTAAAGAACAAACTAGAATCCGGTAAGCCACGAAACATTTTTACAACCAGCCAGCATTCAGCGTTTACGGATCTGTGGAAAACGTTTCCATCGTTCGAGGCATCGGTATAACTGCAACAATAAGTCCCGTTGGGAGCAACAAGTGAGGGGTGCGAGGGACGTTCAATCGCGTCTCGTGATGTTCGTCTAGCTGGCTGAATACAATTGTAGGTACATTTTTTTTTAACTCACTGACGCGGCCTGCGGTGGCTGTCAAAAGGTTTGACAGCTAACGACAAGTTTACTATTGACCGCCGCGGCCCGGCCGCGCCAGTCTGACAGAGGACTCAGAGACCTTACTTGAAATTGTAACTACAACCCGACCGGGCTAAGTTTGCACGGGGCTTGACCATATATTTTTATTTATTACGGCTGGCCGGCTGTTCTCCTCTACAGGTCGCATTTCTGAAATGATTCTCTTGAAATTTTGTGAGCAGGTTTAATAGATTATTTTGTCGATTCGGTATTTCGAAATTTAAAAAAAATAGGGTCGCAGTTCTACAGCTCACCGAGCCACTAGTTATGCATTTTAACCGGAACATAATATTATGCATTTGAAACATTAATTTAGACACGACATTTACCTCTCGTTGTATAAGTAGGTATTTCCAATGAAAAAAAATGAATGGTCGGATATCTAAATTAAGTTTATTTAGTCGAGTCGAGACACAAAACAATATATACCTAATGTTCACGCTATTGGTGATTTATTTTGATTTTGTTTGCAAGAAAACGTAGTTTTATATCGACATGACTTTATTGACTGACTTGACACATGACATGATATTATTTTAATTAAATTAACCATAGAGTTCTGAACGTAGTAAAAAGACCGAACACCTAACACACAGTATTAGGTACATGCCGATGATGAGATTTATTCTACAATGGACATAATTATTGTTTCTTTCCCACTATTAACTGTGAGTAAATATTTATGGTAGTTATTAGACAATAGAAACCATTTCCATAAGAAAATAACTATTTAAACTAACCACAGACGCACTTTACTAGCGACATTAAATTAATTGCATAAATATTGAGATGGGTATATGTTATTATGTTACAACTTAATGATAGACTGTTTGTCGATATTAACATCTTTAATCGTCGCGTCCTCCTCATGTATATTCTCTAACTCATTAATATTAAACGAAATCAATACTATTTAAATTTCACATTCTAAGTACAGAAACTTCAGTAGTCACTTGAGGCTCAAAATGTCGTTACTTTTCGATGAATCTTTACGAAAAATCGAATTCCTTTTCAAATATTCCGGACTACATTTGGAACGTACAATTCATAACACTCTCGGTGACATAATAAAGTTCCGATGGTGGTTTATAATAAACTTCCTCTGGCTGAATACAGATGTCATCGGCGAGGTATTTTGGATGATAGATGGCGCGCTTAGTGGGAAGAAATTCCTAGAACTGACTTACATAGCGCCGTGTACAACTCTGTGCATGCTTGCAAATATAAAAACCCTATTCCTAATTTATAATGAAGACAATATAAAGCAACTTTTAAAAAATTTACGAGCTATGGAAAACATCAGTAGCGATAATGAAGATAAAGATAAAATTGTTGATGAGGAAAAGAGATATTTGAAGGTGGTTATAAGTGCTTTGAATTTCTGGAATGCCATGACAGTAATAGCGTTCAGTCTGAGTCCAGCGCTTCTCATGGCCCTAGCATATAAGAAGACAGGACAAATCGAGCGGATGCTTCCTTTCCTTATTATATATCCGTTTGACCCTTACGACATTAAATATTGGCCGTTCGCATACTTACACCAGGTTTGGTCTGGTATGAATACATTTTTGATCAAGATGGTTTCTTTACTTTATCTAAAATGTCTTTCACTTTGATAGTTGTACTTGTAAATTTTATTTTTCAGCATGCATAGTGGTTCTTGGCATCGGTGGAGCCGACTGCCTCTTTTACACATGCTGCACATGTATTCGCACGCAGTTTCGCTTATTGCGACATGATATCGAATATATCATTCCTGAGCGGGCGTTCGACGAGAGAGTGTTTCGGGAAAAGTTTAAGAAATTGGTTGCTCGTCATCAAGAGATCATGCGGTATGCATATTTTTTCCTACTAAGATGTTATGGCTAAAAGTAGGCAAAGATCTCTGAAAGCAGGCTTTTCTCGCCTGAGTTTCCACCCTTTCCGGCAAGGGAGAGAATTTGAAGCATTCTTAATTACTACCCGTGGTGCTTAGCAGAATATATATATGCCTCTAATCTTGACCAAGAAGTGAGATTTTCTGCCACCATAGCGAGTGGTTATAGCCGCTTTACAGAATGACGTAAAATCTTTATTAACTGTAATTAGTTGCAGTGGTTAATAAAACAAACTTTCCTTTGTTTTTCGCAACCGTTTTAGGTCGGTGACTCTATTGGAAACCATCTATACGAAATCAACGTTGTTCAATTTCGTGTCAAGTTCATTTCTGATATGCCTTACTGGTTTCAACGTCACGGTATGTTGCTCAGTCTTTAATGTTTCTGCAGATTCCAAGGTATTGTTTATTGTATAACCTAATTTTAGATAATATCATCAAATCTGCTCTCATAAGTCAAATGGCGGCATCTTAAAATTGCATATCCTTGTCAGTTCCAATGATATGTTATATTACACATCATCATCATCATCATATCAGCCGAAAGACGTCCACTGATAGACATATGCCTCCCCCAAAGAGTTGCACAATGACCGGTCCTGCGCCACCCGCATCTAGCGTACTCCCGCGATATTTTACACGTTACACGTGATATCTTAATTTAAAAGATGGTATACTAAATTATTAAATAAAACGTCAGAACCTTGGGGCGGTCAAATACAAACTGGTTTATTCATCTCGCACGGCACTATATTGTTTACATTTAAGGGCTGTGACGTCACACAGCTATCACGGCCCTCCTGCAAAACGTTTCGCTCTCGAAACGTTTAAATACTAGGTTTTACAACACAATAATTTTCATTTTCTTTAAACACAAAAATGCCGACAAAATTTCAAACTACACAATAGACCAAATAAATTTAAGTTTAGGATTTAATCTATTTTGAATCTACCATTCGAATAACTCCATGCTATATTTTTCATGATTTTGACACAAATATAAACTTAATACTTAAGTAGGTACTAATACCATTCAGGTTACACAAATTTAGATTACATAATATAGTTTTGAAAGTACTTTCGCGATAAAAAGTAAATACTAAGTTTCAACATTAAAAATAGGCTTAGACTTAAACCATTCGTTTGTTTACATCTAAATAAACAAAATAATGGCCAGTTCGATTTTATTCCCAAAGCGCTTTGTTTGGAATTAGGTTTCACTCATTTATGTTACACTCATAATAAAACTTAAAATTAAGAACATTATATCTCTAAGCTATGATACCATATATTAATAATTGTTTTCTGAGAAGTTTTTCAGCATATTCAGTGTACCTGAAATCAAACGAATATTAAACAACTCATCATTCAAAATCATCCTTTTTTTTTATTTGCCACTGAATCTCAAGAGGACTCAAACCCCTTTTTTATACTCGGCTAAGGCAAAGTCCCGCTAAGTGTTTTTTTTTTTTTTTGACAGCTCGATGACCAGTTCAGTTTTTTTTGTATCACCAGCTGTTATGTTATTATTGTTTTTCAGTGGTGTAGTGGCACATTTGTTCTGATTACTTATGTTTGGCGATTCGTGCTCGTTTGCAAAGGCAAACAGCTTACGCCTAGAAAATAATTATTTTGGCGGTCTATGCTCATTCGCAATAGCAAATAGCTTACGCCCAGATATATTATTATTTTGGCGGTCGATGCTCATTTGCAGAAACAAATAGCTTACGCACAGATATATTATTATTTTGGCGGTCCATGCTCATTTGCAGAAACAAATAGCTTACGCCCAGATATATTATTATTTTGGCGGTCCATGCTCATTTGCAGAAGCAAACAGCTTACGCCCCGGTATATTATTATTGTTTTTGTCATTAATTAGGCTATCACGGCCATTGCATCTTCACGTACTTCACGATTCCACAATCGTATGCGATCTTTAGGCACAGTTTGAATTGTTTTCTTTTGTATATTTCTGACTTTGTATCTATCCTTTGGTAAACATTTTTCAATCATAAACGGACCATTATAGCGTGGATTTAGTTTACTGAGTCGAGATCTTTGTTGTTGAACTGAACATATACATACAATGTCACCTTCTTTTAATTTCATATTGTTCCTTCCAGTTTTATCAAATCTTAACTTTGTTTTTGGTGCATTATTTTTAATCGTTCTTCAGCGGTGTCCCTTAATTGTTGTACGTCCAATGGGGATTACATTTTAGGAAAATCAGCATTAATACGTCGAATTGCATGTACTTCTGTAACTTCATAGGTGTACAACCTATACTTTTTTTTTAACTGTTGTATTAAGCGTTAACTGTATCTTCCAAATAACGCTCGACCATTCTGACCCTCGATTTACTTCACAAGCAAGTAAGTTTAATTGCTACGTATCTCGGCTTGACCACTTGCTTAGCTTGCTCCTGTTGCAATAAAGTGTATTTCAATGTCCATATTTTTTTTAAGTTCTTTCGTTTCTCTACTTGAAAAAAAATTGTTCCTTTGTCAGTCATTAGATTATTATTTTAGTCGTTGCGAACCATTTGCGAACTTGACATATTTTCGAGAGGTAATAACATAGTGAGTTTTGTTTAAGCATCCACCAATAATAATAAGTATCTGTACTGTACTGTATATTGGCAACTTTTCTATCGGATGCAGGAAACCTTGTTTTAGTCCGCTAGGTCGCTTAGTGTTGCAAACTCAGGTATGTATTTGCGGAAAAATCAGGCCATTTCCATCAGAGTTCTCACTTGCTTGATGGACTTAGGTATAAGAGCATTAACTAATGCTTGAATTTTCGTTTTCCCAGGTCGAATTTCATCTTCAGATACCACTCTTCCTAGGTATTCTATTTCAGCGGCATCGGATATCTCTCCTTTAATGTAATTCTATTCAGGGCGCGGTAATCAACGCACAATCTGTCACATGAAACTTTTTCTTCACTAGGTAGTATGACTGGCGATGCATAAGGAGAATTCGACTCCTTAATTATATTGTTTTGTAAGAGTTTTGTTATTATATTTTGAACTTTCAGTCATTCTTGTGACAACATACGATAAGGGCGGTATACTATTGGCTCTTGTGTCTTTGTTCGAACATTCATAGTGGCGGTTTTTATTTCAAGGATGTTATTGTTAGCGGCGATAAGGTTGGAGTACTTATTTAAGAGTTCTCGGAGCTTCGAATGTGCTTCTTTCACACAGGGCGCTTGGTTCACAGAGTCATTTATCACGTCGTCAAAACTATAAACAATTTCATGAGTTGAGCATTGTGATCGTCTTGTTATTTGAGTTCCTTTGTTAGTTGTTATAAACATGATATACTTTGAAGTTATGGCGTTTATCCCAATGATTGCACCTAATCGAAGATCTTGCACAATATGAAAATCGATTTCTTAAGTTATGTTTTCTAATTCCACAACTACAGTGATTTTCGCAGTAGCCATTAATATGTAGTTTGATAGTCCATTCAGATAGATTATTGAAGGCTGGCGGTGAAGTCGTACTCGTTAGTAGCGCAGTTAACATCGCTAGACTTCTTTTTACTGACCAATCTTTCCTTCGTCCAACAATTTTCCGAAATATCCCCGATTTTATGACAATAATAACATTTGTTCACTTGATTTGTTGAAGAATTGCTTCCGGAAAATGTATGGTTACTCATATGGCAATTTTGTTGTATGTGCCCAAGCCGATTGCAACGATGACACCTTTTAGTTTCTGTAGAATATAATCGCGGTCTCTTCGATAATTCGGAAGTGGTTGGAGTGATTATGGAGTTGTTTACAGGTACGTACCGTGCGAGTTTTCCAAAGAGGCTTGATAAGGAATCTGCACTGCTCGCAATAGATTGAGCATGAGGATCAGTTATGCCTCCAGTTATAAGTTCTAAAATTTCAGCTTCACTGAAGCTTATTCTTAACTGTTTAAGTATTCTATGCTTTTTTGTTGCATACATAGACACCGTTAAAAATTGCTCACTTAGCATATTTGCAGCGACGCTAAAATCCCTATGCAGATCTCTACATTTTGGGAATGTCGTCTGCAAGTCTTCCTTCAAAGTAGGCCAATTACGCACAACCAGTGTCCATTCACTATATAAATCCTTGGCTGGTCCATTCAAAAATGGCACGCACCTTGCTATGGTTTCCACGTCGTCCCAATTATATTTTGAAGCCAAAGCATCGACTTTCAGCACACCATTCTACCGCTTCAATAGCTCCAACACTTGGGTCGAACGTAGGCAAGGATATAGCCTTGCTAGATCTTTTCTCCTGTCCACCGTTCAGTTCGGGTTCACTTACACTTAAAATATTGTTCACAGGTTCACTGCTCACTGAGTTTACACGGATTGGTATTTTTCTGCCTTGTCTTTTATTATTCATTGTTTTTAATGTATTTATCGCGGGAGTAGGTAATATAAAGTTTTCGTATCCCACTTCTGATGATATCTTAATTTAAAAGATGGTATACTAAATTATTAAATAAAACGTCAGAACCTTGGGGCGGTTAAATACAAACTGGTTTATTCATCTCGCACGGCACTATATTGATTACATTTAAGGGCTGTGACGTCACACAGCTATCACACGTATAATAGTTAATATTATTTATACGTGTAAAAATTAAATATAATTTTAAATTTTGCTGTTTTAAGGCGATAGACGACTTAGCGTTCGTGTTGTCTTTCCTCACGTTCCTGCTGATGAGCTTGCTTCAGATCTTCTTGCTTTGTTTCTTCGGCGATATGATAATGACATCGGTAAGTAAGTACCTATACGTTGCTCTAAAATTAAGACTAATAACAGAATCATTATAACCCAATTGTAAGTAACAAGAACATAAAATAACTGACTTAGCTGTAAATAAGCCATTAATAGCTTTAGCACATTATCATGATCATGAAACTCTGCAAAAAAAAGTAAGAATTATTTGGAACTTTTAATAAAAAATAAATAAAATAAAATACCTAAATACTACTTTAAAGCTTGATTCGTTACCTAAGCAAAAATGTTGAATGTTACATACACAAAGCATATTTTATCGCTTCTTAAAATCGTACATTTAACACGAAACTAACAACAACGTAATTGAACTAATGGAATGTATTTTTCCAACAGAGTATGGAAGTAAGCAATGCCATGTACAACTCCAAATGGTATTTAGTGAACGCCAAAACAGCAAAGCAGCTGTTCTTGGTCCAGATTAGGTAACATTTTCCTCAGAATATTAAAAAAAAACGACCTGTGTCGCCATAACCGTAAATTTCTCGCGGTGTAGTCCGCGTTACAATTTTGGATTGTTATGAAAGAGCAAAAACAAAACCTCAATTAGAAATAAAGGTTACTTATAGCCTTCGTCTCCATTTTAGATTGTTATGAAAGTAATCTTGAATGGAGTATTTTGAGACTCCATTTCCAAACTTGGTGTAAGTATTTGTTTTTAAACAGTGTTTGAAGGGTTTCAAATATTTACAGGGCGCAGAAACCATGCAAGTTGACGGCGTCCAGTTACGCCGACGTCAATCTAAGGGCATTCACAAGGGTAAGCTATTCCTGGAAAAAAACTCTCGGTTGCTATTGTTTCGTATGTATAAATTCCTGGTCCTTTAAACATAAACAATTCATCCACATAATTGTAAATGACCAAATGTCTATCTGCATATTCTGCATGCGTGTCTGTTATATTTTTATGATTAAATAGAATCCATTAAGAATTTGGTATTAGAGTAGAGTACCTACATATACTCTATTTTCTCTATTATTCAAATATGAACCTGCTTTTTTTTTTACAGATTTTGAGCACCGCTTGGTCGTACTTCGCTCTTCTGAAAACCATTTACAGCTCACCGAGGGCGTAATTCTTAAAATTTTAAGAATTCGTTGTAGCATTTCTAGTTCATAGCCACATTGGTAACATATGACACTTATAACACGAGAGCAAAAATTGTATATGTAGTACCACATACAATTTAAATATAAAAATATATTGGTACATATCTGTATATGTATATCTTTACTTTTAGACAACCTGAATGGTCCATAGATTGTTAGTTAACAAAAGAAAAAACCTTTAATGACCCTATGTTAGTGATAAAAATAAAACATGCTGAAGATACCTTTGTATCACTATTAAAAACTTAAGTAGAAGACAATATTCCTTCAATTATAACTAAAATAAACTTAATAAATTAATATAGCTACTAACCAAGGAGAATGAGCGTGCTCGTGACTTGAAATAAAAAATATGTAGATACATATCCAAGTACAGTTGTATAAAGCACGGAACATTCCGACATTAATATTTTTCCGTCACGCTCCCTGTGCATTTAATATTCGTGCCAATGTCAAATGTCACACTTCCAAATTCAAAAACCTCGCTACACCAAATTGAACGACCCACCAACAAGATACATGGCAATCCAGCAAAACTCGCACTTTGCTTTGCACGTTTTGGCGCCAAACGTAAGCGGGATGCCACAATAACTTCGTCTATGCCGCAGATCCGCGGCCGAATGAAAAATGAATCCGTTTATTGAGTATCTGTGGACAGCATAATAAAGGCTTTGCTTTACCTCTGTCTGCCTTTCGCTTGTGTTTATTTTTGCGTCTGTGAGTCAAATGCGGCATTTTACTAGAATGCGTTGTTGAATTTATTTTTTAAATATAAACTATGAGCTATGCAAAACTTTGGCACGCTACATGCTGTTGCCATTTAAGGTAACGAACAAAATTGACACTGGAAAGAAATGTCTAGCGGTATTTCTAGATCTAAAGAAGACATTTGACACCGTCTCTCTTCCCACACCTGTTGACAAAATGGAGCGAGTAGGCATTAGAGGTCCCCCACTCAGTTTGCTTAGTGACTATTTACAGGGACGCTCGCAGAAAACTAAAGTAGCAGACTACACTAGCGGCAATGCTGACATAACATTTGGCGTCCCCCAGGGGAGCATATTGGGTCCCACTCTTTTTCTTATATATATATCAACGACTTGGTTAACCTAAAAGTTGACCATGGATACGTCCAGTCTTACGCTGATGACACAGTAATCGTATTTGAGGGGGAATCCTGGGTATCGGTGTTTGAGAGAGCGAATATGGGTCTCCGGAAGATATCGAAGTGGTTAAATTGCAATCTCCTTACGCTAAACGTAAATAAAACAAATTATATATGTTTTACTAAATATGACAGCACACAACCACATAATAACCTGAAACTTAAAATACACACCTGCTTCCCTACTGATAATTTACTCTGTAACTGTATGAACATTGAGAGGGTCAATTCCACTTAATATCTAGGTGTTATCCTAGATCAGCGCCTCTCATGGCATCCCCACATTGAATATGTAAATTGTAGAATTAGAAAACTCATATGGATTTTTAAAATACTTAGACATATCGCTAGCAAGACGCTTCTTAGCCAACTTTATGTTACCTTAGCACAATCCATCATGAGCTATTGTATTACTGTATGGGGTGGAGCAACTAAGTCTAAATTTATTGAAGTTGAAAGAGGGCAGCGATGTCTACTGAAGGTGATGTATCTGAGGCCACACAGATTTCCCACTAAAGAGCTGTATCAACTATGTAATCAACTAACAATGAGAAAGCTGTACATCCTCTGCACTATACTAAAACTACATAAAACATTAAAATATACTAAAAGTATACTTTCTAAAAGACGTAAACACATTGTTGCCCCCCTGACAACTTGTAGATCTGCATTCGCTATAAGACAGTATTTATCACAATCTGTATACCTCTATAATAAAATAAATACTAAACTTCAGATACACCAGTTGCAACAATACAAATGCAAGAAAGTTGTAGCGGAATGGCTTAAAACGCTCACTTATGAGCAAACGGAACTTTATTGTTCCGAATAACATAAAAGTACTTAAGCAAATTGTAAGTATAAGAATAAGTTATTAAATAAGTAAGGACCCAACGGAATTAAAACTAAAAATTGTTTACGTATCAATATAGTTTATTGTGTACCCTATAGTTATGAGGTATCAAAAGTTAAAATGTAACCCACGAATTTCAGGTATACCACACAAACACACACACATACACACACAGCACAGGCTGGCGTGTTACATACGTGCAGCCTTTCTGATCTAAGTAGCAAGTAAGAAACTAATGATAAGAACTTAACTTGATTTAGCTTACTCTTAACTTAACAACAGCATGTAATGGAGGAGCGGGACTTCCTGACACAGGTTTTTTACCTACTAGGAAGCTCCAACCTTGTTATCATTTTGTGACATGTTTTTTCTCAAATAAATTTTCATTTTCATTTTCATTTTCATTTCAAGGTGGTTCGATTGCCATACAAAACGGTATTTGACATTCGCAGGCTAACGGCGTGATATTTTAAGAAACTTATATAAATAAATAATAATAAATATTACGGGACAATCTTACACAAATCAACCTAGGCCCACGGTAAGCTCAATAAGGCTTGTGTTGTGGGTACTAGGCGACGATATATATAATAGATAAATACATATAGATACTTATATACATATATAACATCCATAACTCAGGAACAAATATTCGTGATAAACACACAAATAAATGCCCTGACCGGGATTCGAACCCGGGACCTCCAGCTTCGTAGGCAGAGTCACTACCAACTGGGCTACGGAGGCCGTTAAACATGTATGTAACAAACTTTCATCAATTGGCTTCCCACTTGCGCCAAATTCCCACTTTCCTAGATTAAACTTGTATAAACTAGATTAATTTTATTGGTCGCTCAGTCAGAAGTCCAAATTGAACGCTTGCCAACGCGCGATGGAGCGCGGTATTTTAGGTGTTAAAAGGATGGATCAGTTTGGGTCTAAAACTACACTGGAATCCAAAACTAACTTAACTGACGTGGGTGCAAAAACTGCCAGGCTGGGCCAGCCACGTCTGCTGGATGCATCCGGACAAGTGGGCTAATATAGATACCAAGTGGTTATAACGGGCGACGCAGACGGGCCCGACCTAGACAAAGACGGCGGTACGGTCTGGAGGCATTCCTCACCGATTGGGCAGAAAAAGCACATAGTAGAGACTCATGGAAATCACGGTAAGAACCTTTGCACAGCAGTGGGACACTGAATATGCACAGAAAAAAACTTGCATACATTTTCATTTGTCAAATACATCGACATCACGAATCCTGTTATAATCGTTTTGATGAATAAATTGTCAACTAAATGTGCAAAGAAACTAAAAGACTTGTTTGAAAACGAAATTTTGAATGAAACTTTTTTTTGTACTATCCAATCCCGGGATCCCTGGATCCCGGGATTGATGAAGAACACTCCCGTTTCAATACCGGGATCACGAAAGGTCCGGTATTTGGAAGCCCTAATCGGTAGTTAGGAAAAAAAATTAACCCGCAAGCAAAAATGCTATCAATATTTTTATAATAAAAACATGTTTGAGTACACAAATTTGGAGACTTACTACCTGAATCCAAAAATATATGCATCAGGAAATAACGGCATTTTAATTAAATATTTACGACCTTGAGATAATATTGAATTTCATCTGACCTATAAAAAAGTTTATTCATTAACAAAAATAAGTGGATTATGCGCGTATCCCAAAGAACGTAGGACGTAGTCAATTATAAAGTAAAGAAAGTTTATACCAAAAATGTTACAACATGGATTTAGAACATGGCTAGAAAATGAACTTAGAACATGAAAGTCAGTCAAAGTCAAAATAATTTTATTTCAAATAGACTCGCAGAGTGCTTCAGAAACGTCACAAAAAAAAGTTAAAGTAGACTAAATACACGGAAAAGATTGCAATCAGATTCAGAAATGTCAATCATATCACATTTAAAATTACACATTAAACTTTAACGGCTGACAGTCCACACAAAATTAGAACCACAAACAGTTCACATCAAAATGAATAAAATGTTAAATTAATAACTAGAATAAAATTGAATCTCACGAGCAATGACTTATTGGCTTATAAGAAGTTATTGTCTTCTACAAATTCCTTAAGACTAGGTATACTCGTAGGTAATAGCAATAGGCCTAACAGTGTTAGGCTAACACGCTAAGCGGTCTTTTATAATTTTCTGAAATTTTGAAAGTGATAGATTTAAAACATCTTTAGGGATTTTATTGTAGAAGCGTAGGTACAAACTTTCCCATCAAAGACGAATTCACTTTATGGAGACGGAACCGAGGCACAACAAGTTTGTCCTTACCTCTTGTACATGTAGATATTGTTAATTTAAACAGATGCTGATTTCTTTTGACATACTTACATGATATTTTCAAGAATGTACTGGGACGCAACTGTGAGAATATTAATGTGCTTGAACTTTTCTCTTAGGAAGACACGCGATCCTAACTGATAAATTGATCGTATTGCCCTCTTTTGTAGGATAAATATGGTTTCAATGTCGGCGGCTTTTCCCCAGAGCAATATGCCATATGACATTACACTATGGAAGTAGGAACAGTAAGCCTGGCCGTCTCAACATCAGTGAGATGACTTAGGAAACCCTTGATTCGGTACCCATAAACCCATAAAATCACAGTATTAAAAAGTGACCCAGGGGAAGTAATCATGGCAAGTTTTTAAATATCATGAAACCTAAATAGGTAACGTAGGGTCATTTCGCCGGTTACGCGACCACCTTCGGTTAGAGACCACTTGAAGAACATGGTTTTTTCAATTGAAGATAACATCAATTCTACAGAGCCTATTGAAACAGTCAGCCGTATGCCTTATTGTTTGTAGTTATGGAATAGGAATTTACAAAAAAAACGAGAAAATATACTTTCAGTTCACCAAGTCAGCTAAGTGGTCGCTAACCGGCACATGAAATTAGGTGGTCGCCAACCGGCGAAATGACCCTACTACCTCATTCGACCAACGAAATCAGGATAATTGGGTACCTACTTATAGTCGAATATACCTATAATATACCTACCACTTAACTAGAACAATCATAATGGGATTAGGTACTTATATATAATAAGCGTTATTGTTATTGCTTTTATTTCAAACAAAAACTTAACAGTTGTTAATTCTGACTGTCCAAACCAATAATCAGTGATCGGCAACAATCAATTTCGCAATTAAATCCATAGACAATTTCACACAACGTTTAAAAAAGTTAAAAACAGTTTATACATATGATTAATCCAACCTGCACAAAACCTTCCTCGAGGGTATGTTTAAAATTGAACGCAACCTAACATTAAGCGAAATTGCGTTCAGGTAGAAACCAAGATATTCACATAGAAGAGAACAAATTTAACTTTGCTGGTAATCAAATCGGTAACTAACGCGTCTTTCGACTTATATAACCGGAACCTTTCGTGTCTATCGTTGCTTATAACTGCACAGTTAAGTTTGTAATTCTATACAAGGCGGTGAAAAAAAGGAGCGCTTTTCTAAGAACTTTGCCTCAGCTAGCCATTTATGAAAGCCCTTTTTTTTATCTGTGTAGCGTTTTTCGTTTGTTTTTACTTTTTATTACATTTTAGACCGTGAGTAGATAACAAGAAAGCTTTATTTGACTTGACTTTGTGTGGCTTCCTTGGACTGGGATTTAACAGCTTGAAGCCTTGAATGAAGAAATATTATTTTTATATTTCGTTCTATTCTGTTAATAAACTCGTGTAAAACAAGAATTTCGGTTTTTGGGAAAATGCAAGTGGATGTTCCGCAGGGTATGTGGTGGGCCATTAATTCTTGCTTTAATCTATAGGTACTGTAATCCATTGTTAACTTCATGTTAAAGTTAATTCCAAAATGTAATTTTTAACTGGTTCCCCGCGACACAGGCGAAGCCTAGTGCGGAGACCTCTGGAAATTAATGTAAGAAAATATGCCAAATAAAACTTTTATTACTTTTTTTTTTTTTTTATTACTTTTTTAAGTCTCATTTATTTACCATTGACAAATAATATTGTCAATCACAAAAATATTGCACGTTTAAGGAATTATGTTCTATTGAAATTCCGCAACATTGTCGCCCCTAAACCTGGAAACTAGGAAATTCATACTTCGATATGTATTTCCAACGTACCGTAACGGGTCTAACGCTAACCTATGCTGCGCCGCTTATAAAAATCTATGATGCGACCTGAAATTAATCCATAATTTTTAGTTTCTAAGACCGGTCAATCACTTCACTGTAAGTTTACTTACAGTATTTGACAACAATACTACGTAATACAAAAACCCTACGAAAATGCGCTGAAAACATCAATCTTAACAATATATTTGCTATGGTCAATGTGGGCAAATGCTTTATTTAAAGTTATGTTTGTTCGGATTATACAAGGTTATTATTTATTCCAGGATAAACGGCCTAGAGTTACCTACAGGATGATACATATTATATTTTACAATTGTATTGTACTTATTGTATTTGTATTGTATTATTTACTTATTGGTAAATATTGTCATTTACAAGTCATTTACAATCAAAAAAGTATCACATTACATGTCAATTCAATATAATATAATTATTTAATAAGTGAATAACTATTCAATTAATTTATGCATTAATAATTTATATACATAGGTGATACTAACATTTTAATAAGGGGCTGCATTAAATTAGGTTCGCGACTGAGCCAATGTCTTGTGGCCATCGAAAAACTCGTCGTTGGTATAGCAAGCCATTTGCAGTACTTAGCTTTTAGTTTGCGGACAAATATTGCATCGCTAGAAGCTTGCTTTATTTCGTCGTTCATGTCGCTTTAAATCTCAAATTATATAAATACCTATATTACTATGTTGACTAAGAAAATCGTGACGTCATTTGCGAGTATTTCCCTATATATAAGTACTTAACTTGATACTGACAGCGTTTTTGAACACAATGTCGTCAAACGCTGTATTGCTCTGCATCTTTTTTATTTTATTATACTTACAGAGACAGGGATAGGTAATACACGAAAACAGCACGGCGAAGTTGAGATATTAAAGGCTGGTTTCCACTTTGATTAGTGATTAGTGCGAGTCCATACAAAAGCTACTCGCACTTGCAGCAAATGTATGAACTCGGACTAATCACTAATCAAAGTGGAAACCAGCCTTAAAGTACTAAAAAGACAGAAAATAAGCATGCAGTTATTCCAGTGGGGTAGGTGAGGTGAGTTAGCTAGGTATACCTATACCTTCGTTAGACACGATTATCATTTAGCTAGAACTATGTACCCTTTTTTAGGGTTCCGTAGCCAAATGGCAAAAAACGGAACCCTTATAGATTCGTCATGTCCGTCCGTCTGTCCGTCTGTCTGTCTGTCTGTCTGCCCGTCCGTATGTCACAGCCACTTTTTTCCGAAACTATAAGAGCTATACTGTTGAAACTTGGTAAGTAGATGTATTCTGTGAACCGCATTAAGATTTTCACACAAAAATCCAAAAAAAAACATTAAGTTTTAGGGGTCCCCATACTCAGAACTGAAACTCAATTTTTTTTTTCATCAAACCCATACGTGTGGGGTATCTATGGATAGATCTTCAAAAATGATATTGAGGTTTCTAACATATTTTTTTTCTAAACTGAATAGTTTGCGCGAGAGACACTTCCAAAGTGGTAAAATGTGTGTCCCCCCCGCTGTAACTTCTAAAATAAGAGAATAATAAAACTAAAAAAAATATATGATGTACATTACCATGTAAATTTCCACCGAAAATTGGTTTGAATTTGAACGAGATCTAATAAGTAGTTTTTTTTAATACGTCATAAATCGTAAACCGCAATTTATTTCACGGAACCCTTCATGTGCGAGTCCGACTCGCACTTGGCCGCTTTTTTATTTTATTAGCCTATTGTGTGTCCCACTGCTGGGCAAAGGCCTCTCCCCGTGACCTCCATGCGTCCCTACTAGATGCCTCTTCCGCCCAATTGCTGAGGAATACATCCAGGTCGTCCCGCCATCTCCGTCTAGGTCGGCCCCGTCTGCGTCGCCCGTCATGTGGCACCCACTTGTTAGCTATGCTAGCCCACCTATCTGGATGCATGCGACAGACGTGGCCGGCCCAGTCCCACTTGAGCCTGGCAGTTTTTACACCCACATCAGCTATGCGTGTTTTGGAGCGCAGTGTATAGTGTTTCGGACCCGATCCGTCCTTTTGACACCTAGAATACTGCGCTCCATAGCGCGTTGGTGCGTTGGTTATGTACACTTGTACAGTCTATATAATTTTGCATGTAAAATAAACAGGCTAGGGCTAGTATTAGTGGAAGTTTTACCGCGTATCGATAACTAGCGCATGCATATTATATTTTTATAATCGTAACTACATGTCCTCATTTAAATATGAAACTAGCGGTTTCATGCAAAATTAATTTCAGTCTAAGCGGCGCTGGTGACTTTACTTCCAGCATTTTTAATACCTACAGCCAACTACACTGTCCTAACTTACATTGAAGAAGACTCATATAAATTCACTATTAAGTGTAGAATTAAATAAGTTTCCGTCAAAAATTTCATTTTAGGTACAAGCTTTTATGGCCGACTGTACTTTTCTGCATACCATCATCAACTACTCATTGAGAAGATTCTAACGAGCCCAAACTCGATGGGGTTGTGTCGTTTTATTGCGGAGTTCCTAAGGCCACCTTCCATCTCCAGCATCAGATCAGCTCCATGGCATCATAATATTGCATTGTCATGCGATATACACATGCATGCAAAATTTCAGCTCAATCGGAAACCGGGAAGTGGGACAAATTTAACTTGCAAGATTTGATTACAGACAGACAACGGGACGGGTGTAACTAAATAAAAGCTTGTAGGTAAATAATATGATAATCTAGGTACCCTTTTGTGTTTGTTATTCTGTCCCGTTAGTCAGGAGACATGTTAGAATTTATTATAAAAAATGTTATTTACAAAATTACAACTATTTACAATTTACAACATGGTTAGAAGATGGTTGTTGGCACGTAAATGTTAACAAAACATTTGTTTATACGTACCGGCACATTTGGTGGATTAAAACCCATAAAAAGTTAGGTACCCAGGAGACGTAGCCATGGCAACTTTAACAACAAAAAAAAAGATTCACCCAAATATGACTTTAGGTTCAGTAATGTTTTGTGCTTCATATAGGGTCATTAGCGCCATCTATATTTTCCTACCAACATTAAACTCGGTCGGTACAACAGAGCGCAGTTGGCAAGTGGCGCCTGCCCTGTTTTACCGACCGAGCTATGACTAGCTGTCATGGCGAATTGTGGTGTACGTTTTCGTGCACAGTAAAACCAAAATAATGATTCCTATTAGGAATATTTTAGATAAGTGCGTGAAGAACTGCTGTGGATACTCTAAAGTATCATGACTAACGTGTGCTAGTTATATTTAGATTTAAGTTAGTGAAAATGGACAAGAAAAATGCAATTCGGAGACCCAAAAGGCCTTCTAAGGTTCTTGAAGAAAACTATTGGGACTGCAGCGTTTGCACGTACAGGAACAATGCAGAAGCCTTCAAGTGCTCGATGTGTGACGTCAGAAAAGGTAATTTATAATAGAAGAACAGACAGGTTATTGCCCTTTGTCCCAATTGTCCTTTTGCAAGTTAACGACCTATAATTTCGACATTTCTATGCATTATCGAGCCACGTATGAGAATTTTGCGGTTTTCACATTAACCATACAGCGGATTCATCTCGAGTGATGTGGGAAACTGATATTTATCCTTTATATGTCTAACTTAGACGGTCGTACTTGAAATATCGATCTAACTTTTGTCTGACTAGCCCTTGGTACGACTATAGCACGCACGTAATTGCATTTTAGGTCTTAATTCCTTGCCCGTGGAATTTTTACTAACTCGTCGAGTTATCTGCTTCTAAACATTGACAATACTGTAAGTAACAATAGAAATACTGATCAGTATTTAATTTCTCTAATCTAAAGTATGCTTTTTATCACAATTTCTTCTTGCACTTAAAATTTATAACATAAAAAAGCACCTATATCGGTAATGTAAACAAATTCCCTCGTAAATTTAGTTCTCACATAGGCCACGGTATCGAGTGGCGTCATCGTCGCGCATTACCCGACTAAATTAGAATAGAGTTTGTTGAACTGACGGTGCTGTGTGAAAGTGTGTATTTAATTTAGTCGGTTGTTTTAATGCATTCATTGACCTCAGTGTGACGTTTCGCAGGTAATGTAGGACACAAGTTCACGACTCACGTATGCACTTGTTTTATTTAACTACCGAGCGAGTCAAGGTAGCGTTATTAATTATTATGGTTTTAGTTTACCTACAAATAAATTCTGCATTAAAGTATGTACCTATTTTATGTTACATTTTAAGTTTTAATGCAAATAATTTCCTAAAAGGAAATTACAAATTTGTACATTGAATTTTCATTGCAAGATTTAAATTAGATTTAGATTTATTTATTTCATAATATAAAAATATAATATAAATTACGCTAAATTAACTTACACGACTTTAGCAAAGCATTTAATCATAGGTAGCTACATTTATAAAGAGGACAACTGAGTGTGAGTAGGTCCTAGGTACCGATACATACCTAATAGGTACCATGTCAGGGGCGGTTCACTCTGTGATTCCGTCGCGCCGCTACAAGTACATGCCGGCGGCCGCCAAATTGGCGGCCCATTAGTAGCTGCCGCGTGTTGGTACAGGACGCTCGCACGGGTCGCAGCGCGTTGCATGCGATAGAACGGGATGGCCACATTTAGGCACGTTTGGTGTACCTAAACAGGGAATTTGTTAACAGAGAACCTTCTGTACGTAGTACTATTACTTATTCTGTGACCATGTTCGGAAACGCGTATGAGGATTTCTAAAACGTAACCTGCCTACTTCTAAGAGTTCTAACCGGGAGTCTGGGAAAAATATAATTCAATTGAAGTCGATATATGTACACATAGCGTTGCGTACTTAATACCTGTATGATCTTGTTGAACTAAGTAGATAAATAGAACAGGTATTTCTGAAATTTCCGATTACAATGTTAGCGGGACATTCTCGTTGCACCAACTTACGATTACAGATCGATCAACGTTAAGTGCCCGTTCACGTGCTCACTAGCACCACTGGTAAATAATTGAGATTATTTAAATTTAACTATAGATATTTTTAGGGTTCCCTACCTCGAAAGGAAAAACGAAACCCTTATAGGATAACTTTGTTGCCCGTCCGTCTGACAAGACCCTTTTTCTCAGGAACGCGTCGAGGTATCAAGCTGAAATTCATATGACATACTCAAGTCTACTGTCCCTTGAAGCTGTGAAAAAATCAAACTTCTAAGCGAACGCAATCTAAAGATACAGCCGTTTATGCCGCAAATTTCCGCAAATTTTCGAAACTCGCACGGGAATCAAAACCTACAGGGTACTTCCCGTGAACTCAGATACTTGAAATTTGGTACGAAGCAACGTCTTATAGCACAGATAAAGGAAAAATTGCGAAAACCGTAAATTTTTAGGTACATCACTGAAAATGTAACGTTCAGAATAAACTGACACGCACTAAGTATGTGAATACATACAGTGAGTGTCAGTTTATAGTGGACTTGTTTCTATTGTTCGAGGTGGTCCGGAACCCTCGGTGCGCGAGTCTGACTCGCACTTGACCGGTTTTTTTTTAAGGCGACGTAGGTTCATGGTCTTCTCTCCCTTATGCTCAGTGATGAGCATAAGCGTGAGCGAGATGGAAGTGCGTGTTCTGAAGCGCGAATATCATGTTTTTTTATTTAAATTGTTTGTGCGTTTTATTTTAATAAATAAATAAAAAAGAAATAGCTAACTTCCCACAAACATAATATTGCCGATTTTTAGAACCAATTTTAATATGTTTAGCTTTTGTGCATAATTTGTTAAATATTTTTAAGTGTATTTTAGACCTAACTATGTTCGTGATTTTTTTCTATCAAGCGAAAGTCAAGAACTCAGGATTTGAATAGCTATAGTCCCTTGAGAAAGGCCTCAAGATTGCTAATTAAATTTAGGGCAGCCGTATTATGATCCAAACAAGCGCTACGACTTTTTAAAAATCCGTTTTCTGAGCCTACGACACCTTAAGCAGTTATCCAATAATTCACCACTGAAACTGTAGATAATTGATAATTTAGAGGTAATTAAGGAAAAGTATAACCGACAATACACGTCTTTCGGCTGATATGATGATGATGATGACAACCGAAAATAACCGTAACCGGTTATTCAAAATTCCGTTAACCGATTATGAAATTTTGTAAAAATAATCGGTTATAATCATAACCGGTTTTTTCGGTTTCGGTTAAAACTGGTTTGCATTCCCTATATAATACCTACTTTAGATCCGACCGTACATCAGAATAGGTACGACATAAGTACATACAAATGGGGAGCCGAGCCGGCTTAGAGCGCGGGGACGCATAGACAACGGTTTCAGGTCCCGAGGGGGGGATTTTGCGTACTGAAGCTCTGAGCGGAAACGGAAATGGAGTCTCGGTGATCCTTGTCTATGAACTGTTAGAGACAACATAGGTTACCATTGCCGTGTTTTCTCTTCGCGCATACTTACTAATATTATAAATGCGAAAGTGTGTCTGTCTGTCTGTCTGATACCTCTTCACGCTGAGCCGAATTGGTATAGAGATAGTGTGAGTCCCGGGGAAGGACATAGGATAGTTCTTATCCCGGAAATCATCCCCTTAGGGGGTGAAATGGGGGTGAAAGTTTGTATTGGAGCTACGATATAAACGAGTTCCACGCGGACGGAGTCGCGGGCAGAAGCTAGTTAGAGTAGTAAGTAATAATACTAGAGGCTTTGTAAGCTAAAGAAATCGCGAGTCTATCATTTAAATTAAAACAAAGTCGAAAAACAGAATTGACGAAAAAATCTATATAATTATTGAACCTGTAGGTCAATCACGTAACGCATTGTACGCGCGTCTGACAGTAAAATCACAATCTAACTGTCATTTTTCCATATAAAATTGACATTTAGACCTTACAGACGCGCGTAAGAAAAGTTACGTGATCGACCCACTGCTCACAAAATTTCATGAGAATCGGTTGAGAAATGCGATCTGTAGAGCCGGAAAGCGGGACATCCGGACATAGGAACAAATGTCTGCCGAAGCTGAAACAAAGAACTTCGCTCGTTCAATAAATTTAAGCGCGTTTTTACGGTCTTAGTGTAAGGCCTGAGTGGACGCTCGAGTCGGGCGTGCGAGGGAGCGGGGCGTGTGGCGTGCATGTTAAACAAATTAAACTCATACTGGTGTCCTGAGTAGACGCTGCACAAAACGAATGCACGCTCGCCCGCCCCGCTGCACGCCCCGCTGAACGCTCCGCTCCGAGCGTCCACTCAGGCCTTACACTTATTCGAGTTCAATGAGCTATGTATCTATCATCAAACTCTATATCTCACTGGGTCTTCACTAGGTATCATAATACCAAAATCTTGTGCTTTTTACGGGACCAATGCACCGCACCTACCTTATCATTAAAAGCTCGTAAGTATGTATATGAAAATCAAAAATCTAATTAGTTTCGTAATACTTATAACTTATGCATTCAGGCAAAATGGCGTCTCATTTTGTCACAATAGTGTCGGATTTCTATACAACGTTCAAATCTGAAAATCTGATACACGACAACGCAGATAGCCTACACTACACGGAGCACAAGGCCGCGCGCGCGAGTATAATATACTGTACTGACGGAAAGTTTCCTATATTGCGAAATTTTACTGCAATTTAACCTAGGAAATTTGCGGAAATTTCTCTCATTTTGGTATGGAAATTGAAACTTTCCATTTCCAACATGGAAATTACGTATCTGAGAAGCATAACACTGTAACTCTTATGTAACACACTATGTATAAGATTTACAGTTTTATGCTTATCAGGTATGTTAATTTCCTTAATTCCTCTGCGGAACATGGTTTTCTGAATTAGGTAGGTAGGATATGATATTCTTGTATAAATAAAAAAAAACACTGCTTTGTAGTGTTGCTATATTAGGTATTGCATGCTATGAAGTATGTGGTGTTGTGTTCCTGGTGGTGAAGAAGGTCGCCAGAGCTCCCTAGTTTGCGCTGTGTTGGAAGTGAGGGACCTGCATGTCTATATCTGCCAACGCAGCGAATCCTCAAGTGAATAAAGGGTCGGCAACGCGCTTGTGATTCTTCAGGACGGATAGCATGGATGGCCTTATCACGCGATAAGTGATAGGATAGAGCTGTCGTCCCTGGCTGACACCGTTCGATAGAATGAGACGACGCGCTTATCCTATCACTTATCGCGTGATAACGCCATCCCGTAGCATGGATGGCGTTATCACGCGATAAGTGATAGGGCCTGGAGTCACAAGTGTCCATAGGCGACGGTACCAGCTTAACATCAGGCAGGCCGTAAGCTTGTTTGCCACCGTCGTAGTATAAAAAAAGAAAAGCTTTTGTCCTATATCTAGGACACTTAAGACTGTGTATGCAACTATGCATGCTTAACAATAATTGCGAGGAAATCATTATTAGCTCATAAAATCTCTTAAATGAAAGCTAACACTTTCTATCCAAGTCCTATACAAAGTTGATAAACACCGGGGTAGCGGCTATTGCACCATTAGCCATAATTCACTGTTTATAATGTGTGCACTTTATTAGATAGGTTCCCGCGTACTGACTAACCATAGACTATGAGTTGGGACTTAGGACGTAACATGTTTATAAAACTAGTTTTAGAACTTTTAGAACACTACATTTTTACAGTTATTATTTAATGAGTATGAAAGAAAATCTGCGTTTCTAAGTAGAAACTCTGTAAACATTCAGGAAAATAAATATAATAATTGAACGAGCGAGCGAAGCGAACGACTGTTTCAGCATTGGCAAAAAATATTTCGTATGTCCGGCCGTTCTCTCCTACAGGTCGCATATCTCAACCGATTCTTGTGAAATTTTGTAAGCAGGTTCAACAATTAGTAGTAAATTATGTATTTCTACTCAGGCATTTGCTGGTAGGTGCTGGTAGGGGTCATCTAAGTTAAGAGTTACGGCGCGAGTACGAATTCTGCTATTCTGATTCTGTTTACATGGAGCTGTTTATCTTCATTATATGTTATTTGTATATTCATTCAAATACATGATCGTTTCGTAATTGAAGATATACTATCTAATTATTCTCGAAGATAACGAATCGTTTTTAAAAATGGGTCATATGGTCGATCACTCATGCGTCTATCGTATATCTAACAGCCAATATTTTTGAATCTATTTCACCAATCATCTTGGAATTAAGAAAAAAGACCCGTTTGTTTTAAAGATCCGTTGCACGTGCAATGCAAACAATGTAATTTTTTTTATAAATTTTCGAATATAAAGCTGAGTTGATTGCAAATTTAAATTTTAAAAGAAGATACATCGTTTACGCAGGCACATCGACGCGCAAGCCACGCATCAACCCGGCGCTGGTGGCGGCGCAGGCGGCTGGCACCGCGCCCACGTCCTCACAGAAACGGCCGCGCTCCGCCAACTCGCACAAGAAGAAGCGACGCCCGCCGCGACTCAGCAACGTCGACCGCAGCTCTGCCCAGACCAGAGAGGTAATACAAGGCCCCTAACCAATCATCATTAGGTACTGGCACCGCGCCCACGTCCTCACAGAAACGGCCGCGCTCCGCCAACTCGCTCAAGAAAAGAAGCGACGCCCGCCGTGACTCAGCAACGTCGACCGCAGCTCTGCCCAGACCAGAGAGGTAATACAAGGCCCCTAACCAATCATCATTAGGTACTGGTACTGCGCCCACCTCCTCACAGAAGCGGCCGCGCTCCGCCAACTCGCTCAAGAAGAAGCGACGCCCGCCGCGACTCAGCAACGTCGACCGCAGCTCTGCCCAGACCAGAGAGGTAATACAAGGCCCCTAACCAATCATCATTAGGTACTGGCACCGCGCCTTCGTCCTCACAGAAACGGCCGCGCTCCGCCAACTCGCACAAGAAGAAGCGACGCCCGCCGCGACTCAGCAACGTCGACCGCAGCTCTGCCCAGACCAGAGAGGTAATACAAGGCCCCTAACCAATCATCATTAGGTACTGGCACCGCGCCCACGTCCTCACAGAAACGGCCGCGCTCCGCCAACTCGCTCAAGAAGAAGCGACGCCCGCCGTGACTCAGCAACGTCGACCGCAGCTCTGCCCAGACCAGAGAGGTAATACAAGGCCCCTAACCAATCATCATTAGGTACTGGCACCGCGCCCACGTCCTCACAGAAACGGCCGCGCTCCGCCAACTCGCTCAAGAAGAAGCGACGCCCGCCGTGACTCAGCAACGTCGACCGCAGCTCTGCCCAGACCAGAGAGGTAATACAAGGCCCCTAACTAATCATCATTAGGTACTGGTACTGCGCCCACCTCCTCACAGAAGCGGCCGCGCTCCGCCAACTCGCTCAAGAAGAAGCGACGCCCGCCGCGACTCAGCAACGTCGACCGCAGCTCTGCCCAGACTAGAGAGGTAATACAAGGCCCCTAACCAATCATCATTAGGTACTGGCACCGCGCCCACCTCCTCACAGAAGCGGCCGCGCTCCGCCAACTCTTCAATTGTCAATGTCGTCCGCAGCTCTGCCCAGACCAGAGAGGCAACACAAGGCCCCTAACCAATCATAATTAAGTACTGGCACCGCGTCCACCTCCTCACAGAAGCGGCCGCGCTCCGCCAACTCGCCCAAGAAGAAGACACCCCCACCACGACTTTGCAATGTCGACCGCAGCTCTGCTAAGACCAGAGAGGTAATACAAGGCCTCTAACCAATCATCATTAAGTACTGACACCGCGTCCACCTCCTCACAGAAGCGGCTGCGCTCCGCCAACTCGCTCAAGAAGAATACACCCCCACCACGACTTTGCAATGTCGACCGCAGCTCTGCCCAGACCAGAGAGGTAATACAAGGGCTCTAACCAACCATCATCATTAGGAACCAGCCCCGCGCACACGTACCGAGTGCGGAACAGCCAAGTCAGCCATTCTCCAACTCAAGTCATATAATCATGCTTATCGTATAATCGTCAACCTCATTTAGGAATAAAAAAGCGGCCAAGTGCGAGTCGGACTCGCACATGAAGGGTTCCGTAAAATAAATTGCGGATTTATGACGTATTAAAAAAACTACTTACTAGATCTCGTTCAAACCAATTTTCGGTGGAAGTTGGCATCATATATTTTTTTTAGTTTTATCATTCTCTTATTTTAGAAGTTACAGGGGGGACAGGGGGACACACACATTTTACCACTTTGGAAGTGTCTCTCGCGCAAACTATTCAGTTTAGAAAAAAATGATATTAAAAACCTCAATATCATTTTTGAAGACCTATCCCGTATATAAACACGTATGGGTTTGGTGAAAAAAAGTTTTTGAGTTTCAGTTCTGAGTATGGGGACCCCCAAAAATTGCTGTTTTTTTAGATTTTTGTGTGAAAATCTTAATGCGGTTCACAGAATACATCTACTTACCAAGTTTCAACAGTATAGCTCTTATAGTTTCGGAAAAAAGTGGCTGTGACATACGGACGGACAGACAGACAGACAGACAGACATGACGAATCTATAAGGGTTCCGTTTTTTGCCAATTGGCTACGGAACCCTAAAAACCGGCCAAGAGCGTGTCGGGCCACGCTCAGTGTAGGGTTCCGTAGTTTTTCGTCCGTCACAGTAAAGTGTGTGAAATTATTTTGTAATTTTTTTCAAAAACTATTCAACCTATCAAGTTCAAAATAATTTTCCTAGAAAGTTTTTATAAAGATCTACTTTTGAGATTTTTTTCATATTTTTAAGACTTAGGTATGGTTCAAAAGTTAGAGGGATGGGGGGACACATTTTTTTTTACTTCTGGAGCGATTATCTCCGAAAATATTAACATTATCAAAAAAAATGATTTTAGCAAACCCCTATTCATTTTTAAATACCTATCCAACAATATACAACACGTTAGGGTTGAAATGAAAAAAAAAACACTTCCCACGTATAGGGGAGGTACCCTAATAAAATAAAGAAAACACTTTTTATTTTACCACTTTGTCGGCGTGATTAATATACATATTAGTACCAAATTTCAGCTTTCTAGTGCTAACGGTTACTGAGATTATCCGCGGACGGACGGACAGACAAAGCGAAACTATAAGGGTTCCTAGTCGACTACGGAACCCTAAAAATGGTAAAGGTTAAGATGGTTCGTCGTAATTCAGAAGCACACTGGCAGATTATCTCAAGCTTTCGACAATTTAAAGTACTTAATGCCAATTTCATAAAAGGTATTGCCAATCTCTCTAAGAAACAAGAACTACAAACACAACTGTAACTAAAGTGTAATAGTACATTTTACAACTAGTGTGAAAAGAATGTCTTTTTACCACTAGTACTGAGGTATCTTGCCACGAGCTGAAAGCGAGTGGCAAGACTCGGTACGAGTGGTAAAAGACATTTCACACGTGTTGTAAACGACGTTTTTTAATACAATTGCGAAAAAATAATAAATTAATATTCGTCATTTATATATTAATGAATTCTTTAAATAAATTTATATTATTGTACCTCGATCTCAACTGTTAGTGGCTGCATCGAAACTTCTGCTTGCGTATGCGCTCCTGGTACCTATAGGTGGACCGTTTAACTCGGTCCTCGCCTGCGCGGCGCGCGGGTGCAGGGGTATGACTATAACGGGCTGCGGGCGACGTGCGGAAGGCAAACCCCGGCGCCCGCACCCCGTTATCGTCATACCCCTGCACCCGCGCGCTGCGCAAGCGAGGAATGAGTTAAGCGGTCTACCTACAGATGCGTACATTTTCAGCTTCAAAAATGACTTTCATACTAACGCGATCAAAAATAAATACTCCTAGTATTCGTAAGCGTTTTTAATTTCATAATTTCCAAGTAAAAAATCTAATATAAAATTACTGCGTTTCGAAAGTATAGTTTGGAACTAAAAAGTAAAAAGCACTAGTGCGAGAAATTGAGCTTCTCGCACGCTACGCAGCCACAAAAAGTACCACTTTTTGAGCAACTGTATTAAAAAATATATCCTATCTTCTTCCACCAGGTAACGGTAAGCGGTGTGACTGTGGTGATCACTGAATACAAGCCGAAGAAATCCGTCACCAGCAGCTCAAGTGATGTGGAATCGTCCAACGACGCGCGCCCATGATGTCCTGGTCACTCGCACGAGGTTTGGAAATGCTGATGATTCTTCAATAGTTTCTCGGTGAAAATGTCTGTCCTACAGTCAGGCAGTTCAAAGAACGAAAAAATATCGCGTACTCGTTACAAATGTAATGTTAGTTTTCTAACTAGGTACTACTTCTCTAAATAACGAGCATAATAAACTCGACGAGAAAGGAACACTTTTACTAACGTCAAATAACAAAAAAGATGCTGTTTTGTGATTGTGATTTATGTAGGTATTCACTTTCAGTTTGATAATCTTCCAAGATGTTTGTGAAACAACCTACTGAAAATGTACTGCGTATCTTTTCGGTTTCCGAAAAATATACCACTGAAAAGTTGGCTAAGATTTCGCTACACTTTTACAGTTTACAGAGCTCTTGTAAACCTCTACGGTACTGTGAATCATGATTCAACATGCTGAACGGAAGATCCCATACACATAGACCATCTCTAAGTATTCCCTCGGCGTAGTCGCAGTTTTCTACTTGGCCGGAGAAATTGCCAGCGTAGTATCTTTATACCCGTCTAATCTGTGTTGTGTATCTATGTTTACGAGAGTCTTGTGCTTTTCCAACACAGTACGTACCAAAATAGCAATTTTTTGACTGGCTTACTTTAAAAAACGTCAATTACTTGGACTTATTTGTTACTTTCAAGCTATGTACTTTATAAAGTACAATGAGTTTGTCTTATGGTAAAAAATATGAACACGTACGCAAATTTTAGGCGACTTTAAATTGAAATCTTCTTCACTTACGTAGGGGTATTTGGAACTAATTTAAAGCGTACATGTTTATATTAATATTTTGTATTAAGTCGAATTTTATTCGTGTTTCACTTAAGTGTTAAATAAATTATTTAGACTATAAAATTAGACTCGCCACGTGGGAAGTGTAAATATTGGAAAGACCAGCTGGTCACTGCCAAAATGCTAAATGTATGTACATTATCGATTTGACGATAAGTTAGGGCTGTGGGTAGGTATATTGATCAGTCAAAATTTACAGTTCAGTACTTGAATTTAGAAGTCCATAAATGGAATTGTACGTCATGTCATGTAACACAAAAAAACACTCGTCGTTTGGAATCGTGAAAAAACGCCTTGAATAATGTATCGAATATGCAATACTGGTGCAAATATTACACGCATTTTAATCTTGAATCTTGACGATGCGTTTTTTCCTCCTAAGACTCGTCTAGAGTGATCATTCTTTTCAAAGTATTCAGAAAGTTTTTGTATAGTACGAAATAATCGCTCAAAAACTGACAGTTTTGACCGATCATGCTGCGATTGTTACTAAAGCCTTTAATGGAATAAGTACATGAAGAAAGTGGACTGTCAATGTTGGTTTGCTTTCATCGATATTTTTTTTGGAAAATATTTGTATGTATTTTATCTGATCTCGTTCATTTCTTTTAATCGATAGTGTGTTTTTCGTCCAAGTGTTCAAAAATATTAAGTCGTTGGAAAAAATGCATGGCATATATTCAGATTTTGAATAGGTACTTGATTTATGAACGTTTTACGACTCTTTTGTGACCTTTCCATTTATTTATGTGCAAAATCACATTGGTACCTTCATCTCATTACCTAATGATATAAAATAAAAATGCTTTAAAGATAATTCTATAAATCTTCAACAAAAACGCACAATTGAATCAAACTGATGATACGTGTTATCACAAAATAAATTAATTGATTGTAATTTAATAAGAAAATTATTTATATTTGGTATTATAATGCATCACTTGCTATATAAAATGTGTTTTATTTTTAATTACCCTGTTTACCAATTGGTCTATAAAAAGGACACTAGCCGTAAAGTAGCAACGTCACTTTTCTACGTTTTATACTCGGTGAATAGCATCTTGATTTGATTCCACATATTGTGTACTTTTTAAAGGCCATCGTTTTAGATTTATAAGTAAGTTTTGTTATTATTTTGAGGCCGTATTTCTTATAAATAACTAAATGAAAACAGTGTCTCTTGAACAGACTACATTTACGCGTATTATTTTCAAGGCCAGTACAGATCTAGTGGAAATCTGTAACCAGTATTAATTTGTAAATATCATAGATCAATTATTTCGAAGTACTTTATGTACGAACATAGGTAGTGTACACTACCTATGTTTCTTTTCCAGATACATGTGACAGCAGGTATTTGTTCCACTAAATCTGTAGCGTTTTTTACGGTTATTCTTTATTCTTAATTGTATTCAATGACTAGCTTGAGTAAGTTACCAAAAACGATCGGCCCTGTTTTGTGTTCCTTGCGTTTTTTTTAAGTATTTATTTTAGATATAAGTCATATACTTTCCTTTAGCTTAAGAGTTTAGAGTTTTAGGTGATTGTTATGTATTTTATGAAATTGTAGTGTCTAGGTGATGATTTTAGAATACTTGAAGTCTTTTTGGAATTTGTTTTTATATTTCGTTCTGTAATTGAAGACCGAGTAACAAGCGTGAACGGTCAGTGTTTTTCTTTAGGCGGATTAAATTGACAATTACGTGCTTTAGTAAATTATGCGCATTGGAACATTTGGAACACGTTTTCTTGCCTATAACTTTGTTACCATAATGAAGTAATCACATAGGATGCGCGTACGTATATACCAATCACTCTTCTCTGGAAAAAAAACCGATGTACAGTTGACGTCAAAGATATTTATTTATTTATACTTAAGGAATACCAACAGCTGCAAAAATATGATATAAAACGTACATAGTAATACAATGTCAATTAAAGGAACCCACAGATAGAAATTCCATAGAAAAAAGTATTTGACACACTTAACACACATGTACTGTATATGATAAGTTATACTTTGCACCTTATACCAATGTTTACGAGTATATGTCTTTGGCGTTGACCGGCCACGGCAAAACTATATGTTCTCAAACATGCAATGAAATGTCGTCATTACCTACGTGGGTATATAAGCCTGATATAGGCTTAAAAGTATCACGTTTCGGATGGATCAACTCGAGAGAACTGTAAAGGAATTTCATACGAAATTGAAGGCCTAGGCCGGGAAGAATCTTTTTTTAAATTTCATTCCACTATTTGTGGAACAGCATCACGGCATTCAGCCATGAACATTTGTTTGATTTGAGTTTTTTTTTTTCTTTGCATGTTTGAGAAAAGCACTATACATGCCTGGCCGTGAAAAAGGCTTGCCGGCTTCGTATCACAATCCGGCTAAGTCGGCCGTCTATACCTACTCACCCGGCAAGCCCTTCTTTCCCGGCGTCTGCAGTAATGTACTATTAATAGATGTAGGTATATAAGATACGTGCCATTGTGGAAATACCTTTTTGCAAGGCTAATACAAATTGAAACATTTCGGTCAATTATAATTGTGAAAGTTTTTTATTTTGCTGAAACTCGTCTACATGCAAAGTTATGTTTTTACATTTTAATGATATATCATCATCATCCTCCTAGCGTTATTCCCGGTTGTGCCCCTAAAGGAGCCCGGGGTCCGCTTTGACACCTAATCCCAAGGTTTGGCATAGGCGCTAGTTTTACGAAAGCGACTGCCATCTGACCTTCCAACCCACAGGGAAAACTAGACCTTATTGGGATTAGACCGGTTTCCTCACGATGTTTTCCTTCACCGAAAAGCTAACGGTAAATATTCCGTACATAAGTTCCGAAAAACTCATTGGTACGAGCCGAGATTCGAACCACTAGGCTACCGTAGCTTTTTTTGCATTTTAATGATATATGTATGTATTAACAAATTGAATAACACTAATAGTATTACTAATGTATTTTCATTAATTCTAAATATAGGTTAAGTACATATTTGTCTATGAAATAATAAAGCAGAAGATTTTACGACCGATTCACATCAGAGGTCCTAGCACACTAGGTTTTGTGTCGCGTTTTACGTGACGTTTCAGTACATTTACGCTGACATAAAACCTAGTGTGCTAGGACCTCAAAGAGGCATACATTTTTGTCATATATAAATAAATAAAATAAAATAAATAAATATTTGCGAACATCTTACACAAATCTACCTAGTCCCAAACTAAGCAAAGCTTGTACTATGGGTACTAGACGACGATATACATACTTATATAAAGAAATAAATACTTAAATACATAGAAAACATCCATGACACAGGAACAAATATTCGTGCTCATCACACAAATAAATGCCCTTACCGGGATTCGAACCCAGGACCTCTTGCTTCGTATGCAAAATGTAAATGCCGAGGCATTATAAAAGTAACAAGTTTAGTTTTCATTTGTTTGATTTTCGCTTACTGTTTAAATCATATTCAATTTATCAGTATATTTACAGCGTCAATTTCTGTTTAAGATCTTATATTGGTGTAAACGTCTAAACATTAAAAATTATCAATACATACGTAATGTATTTTCTTAAATAGCTACGGAACTATGTTACAGATGATAACTTATCTTAATAATCTTTAAGTATTAATTTATTACCGGCGATGAAAATTAATGTGCGTACTTACCTATTCTTGTAACCTTACAAAAAAAAATCTAGTTGGATTAAAAAAATAGGAGTGTACCTGAATAAAACTTGTGAAATCTTTTGTATTTTTTAATGTAATTGAACAAAGTAAACATTTAGTTTGTATTGTACTCATAAAAAATAGCCAAAACCAATAATTATCTAGCGAAATACGTTGCGCTTCTAGCTTCTCGGTCAATATTCTCATTCAGTCGTTTAAAAAGGACCACACGTAATTCTTGTTTGGTGAGTAACATACATACATAAATATTCAACAAAATACGTATTGATTATATTTGTTTACCCCAATCAACGAGGGATTATCTAACACGATTTTAGTCGCTATATTTTGAGGCAGGCCTTTGCCCAGCAGTGCGACATTATGGGCTAGAAATTATGTTATTTGGACGGCTCAGGTGCAATGAAATTATTATTTTAGACAGAGTGTCTATATATTAATATTCATCTGTCGTTTATTTTTTGTCAAGGTCAAATTCTTCGTTGATTGGATTATTTAAACTTGAGAAGATTTTAAACATTATCTATGGTTTGTATTCGCTACATATACAGTATATTTTTGTACGAATAAGGTAGTGCCCCGGTTTGTCCATACATCAGTTAACCTAATTGTACGTAGAGTAATGTTAATTATTTCTAAGTATGTATCGACTTATGGTCTTGTATATAAAGGTGTGGAAATGTATCGTGTACTACTTTTTTAATTACCTCCTTAAATATCCCAAAAATAAGTAAATTCGTAACAGTACCTACTGCCAGTTTCTTAGTAAAAACTAGCGGTAATCATGTTTTTTGAGAAATTCGAAAGACAAAGTAAAATGCTACAGCTGCCTCTGGAAAAGCGTTGTCGGGGGCGCGGGTGGAGGCGTCCAGCTGGGCTGTTATTCGCTACGCGTTAATGCGGCTCACTCCGCCGGTCACCCGTTACGAAACTAGACCTCTACCTACGCTTAATTACTTGTCGCATTGGCGCATCGCGGTGTCAATGTATAATTGTGGGATAGCGTTGAGGTGAGCTTAAAACAAGTTACAGAATAGGGGGTAGGACGGCTAGCTCGACGTAGGCGTCAGCGAGGGCAAGGCTGTTGGCGTGCACGACAGCTGTCTCCGCTGGCGTCGTCGGGAATGCCTGTGGAGGCGTCCAGCGGGCGTAGCATGGTTGCCATTTTTAAACCCCGACGCAAAAAGTGGGGTGTATTGCCAAACACTTTATACGTGCAGCCTGTGGATCAAATACTTATACGAAACGAGCTTAAGAGGCTGACAAGACCAAATTTGTTGAAATTGATATTATTTAAGCAGTTGTTTAAGAAAAACTATTTGTTCTAGCACATCAAAAAAAATATATGTTAATATTCATCATATTTCCAAGACCGTAGACGGACTCGAAACATAATTGGATGAAATCGGCTCCATAGAAAATAATTGCAAAGATTGGTCTTAAAATCATCTTAAACGGTTCTATGTCCTTATTTTTTGACGTATGGGTCTGCAATTAAAAACATGAAGTCCACATATTCATACCTAAACCGTAGACGAGCCATATTTCACAAAAAATCCACACTTTTTTTATTTTAATTTTTATTCATTATTTTCGTCTAAAACCTGGCCGCTCAAGTAACACTCGCTCTCGTTTACTCCGATACAAATAGACAGTGTGCGCGTTTTTGGTGTTGACAGCGCCTTAATAACGGGTGGACGATTTCCATGCAATAATGCGAAAACGCATCTTTTCCCAGATGTGCCGAGTAAGAGACAGCTCCAACAGTTTTCTTGCCGAGATAGGGGTATCAACTCACGTGCCTTTATATAAATGTCCTAAATAAAGTAAACTAACATAGTGATAAGGAATTTGTAACTAACACTGGATCGTTGATGTCCGAAATAAATTATTAAAAAAATAAATTTGACGGGTCTGTTTGTCTGTCATAGGCATCGTAGCTCCTATTTTAATGCGGTTTTTTTTATCCGAAAGCTGACGTGATCGAGATGAATCTTATTACGTATAGCTAGGTTTCAACAATAGGTTCAGCCGTTTTTGAGATATTTAACTTTGAAATGAAACTTCGAGGATTCAACTTTTCGCTGTGGATGCATCCGTCACGATCTGACAGGTATGCGAGTGCAAGAGTGACGGATGTCTTATCCACAACGATAAGTGATAAAATGGTATCCATGCTACGCCCGCTGGACGCCTGGCTCGACGTTGGCGTCAGCGAGGGCATGTGTCTACGATAGCAGTTTCAGCTGGCGTTGTCGGGGTGCCAGTAGGGGTGTCGGCGTCAGCGAGGGCGAGGCTGTAGGCGTCCATGACAACTGTCTCCGCTAAGGTGTTGTCGGGAGACACGTTCTACAATAATATGCATAATTTACTTTAAAGACAAAGTTTAAACCGAATTCAATTTAGTACTTCACCAAGCCACATTGTACATGAAAATTGCCACATTTCCTTTCCATTTACCACATAAACTGCTTTCCAAGAGCAAATGCGTTGATTATTACAGAAAAAACCCAAGTTGCGATATGTGATCTGATCATATTTGAGGAGTTCTGTCGATTCCTCAAGGATCTCAGAATTAACATTTCATTAGTTGCTACTTCAACGGAATCATTTTAGAATATTTGACGTACATACTTTACATCTTTGAGGAATTCCATAAGTCATCTGTGGTCTTCGTCATCAGTTCCACTTAACCAAAATTGTCATTTCCGAGGGTAAATACACGAGTAATAATAGAAAATCTGAAATCACTACACGCGTGCCTATAAATTTTGAGGGTTGCCCTTAATGTCCCTGGGATCCAATCATCAGATCCTAAATTGGTGTGACAATGGGATCACCTCGGGAGTAAACTCTTTCGAATAAAAAAATAATTTTGGAAATCGGTCCACAACTGACGGAGAAATCGGCGAATATACATTAAAAAAAAACATACATACCGTGGAACATATAACCTCCTCCTCTTTTAAAGTCGGTTAAAAGGTGCCGGTTAATGTACGGCCCGATAATACGCGTCCATCTATCTTTCTCTTTTTGCATGAGTTAAAAAGAGACAGAGATATAGTGGACGCCAATTATTGGGCCGTACATTAACCGGCACCGGTTAAAAATGAAATGCAACTGATTAGGAAAAAAGTAAGGCAGCTTGTAAAGCAAGTTCGCCGTTCATAAGCGAAATGGGTAACCACGTAACGTTTCGAACGCGCGTTAGGACAATTGAACTGTCATTTTTCCATATAAAAAGTGACATTACATTAGATCTACCTGACGCGCGTACAATGTGTGTACCGATGTCATGCCACGCAGTCTGGTTCGACACCATGCGTCTACACTTGTGACATTTCATCGTACACGGTTTGTAACCGTGTCAGCACAATCTCGAGCGTCCACATTTAGCGTAACATGTTCTGTTGCAATGCCACGTAGTCCGGTCCGTCGTCAAGTCACAAGTGTGGACCCACCTTTTACGTGATTCGTCTGTATGTTTTTTTTTTCATGTGTTTTGTTAAGCGATAACTCGGTAATTTATGAACCGATTTGAATTTTTTTTTCTTTGTTTCGAAGCATATACTTCCGGATTGGTCCCGTTGTCACCAAAATCCAGTTCTGATGATGGGATCCTGGAGAAATCGAGGGAACTCTTCAAATTTGATAGGCAAACTTGAAGCAATTTGGCTACTGATTTGAAGTCGGTTAAAACTTTGTTTTGAAAAGTAAATGATCTGCAGTCATCAACTAGGTAACTAGTCATTGGGAGGTTTCCAATGAGCATGTGTAAAAGGTACCTAGCGATTAGGAGTTGCTATGGGCAGCCTCTATCTCCATCATCAGATCAGCTCGGTGGTGACGTAATGTTGCGTTGTAATTTTTTTTTAATATCATTTATTTCAAACACATTCTGTTACATAATTACCAGGGGTCCCCACACTACTCGTAGGCTACTCCTGTATCGTGGAGAACCAGTTAAAAAGTTTATATCAGATATTAAGAGTTCGCAGTAAGCTCGATTCTCCATACAAACGTAGTTACGCTCTCATTTTAAAACTACGTGTTGGATTGTAACGAAACTTTGCAAATACAATGAAATAAGGTATATCTATGTCTAAAATTAGTTTATATGGCTTCAGATACCATAGGGAAAAAAATACAGCGAATTTAAATTTTTCATACAAAACTTGTTTTTGCTGCATTTCATTTGTTTTATAAAGTGGAGCCATATAAACTAATTTCAGCCTTAGATGTACCTCATGTCATTGTATATGCAAAGTTTCGTTACAATCCAACACGTAGTTTTAAAATGAGAGCGTAACTCCGTTTGTATGGGAAGGTGTAATTCGGCCTAGCTTACTGCGGCCTCTTAAGTTAGGCTTAGAATGTAGATATTTATTGTAGTACCTAAGAAAAATTAAGAAAGTATTAACTTAGAAACTAACTTAGATATCTAAATATAAAAATCATTGTCACCGAACTTACATAAACTAAGAGTAGGTATACGAAATTCTGCCCAGTTGGATACCGGCTTACCGGCAAGTAACTTGCCAGATTTTACCTGCATAGTAACTGGTGAAGAATGCAAGTTAAATAAAAGCTTTTAAGAAAAAAGTCACTTCCAAATATCGTATTGAATTAACTTTATTTACGCTTTTCATGGGATTCAAGTACCTACCCAGTCTTCATCTGCGCACGGACATATCACATGTCCAATATTATCAGTAACGGTACTATGTCAAGCCCAACTTAATACAAACCTACCCACGTCCTTACCACATTAGTACAAGCTCTGAAATAGCTCGCCTTAAATCTCGGCGAGTTTGTAACCGTATCACTGTCAGCCCCGAAGTGTAAATAACCGAAGTTGAACCTTACACGGATATGATAAAGTGGATTATTGCTTGTGGCGGCTGTCAGGTAAGATGGTGGTCCGCACAGTGACAGCCCTGGCGGGTCTGACTGACGGCGGCGGCGCTTTGAAGCGCGCGGCGTTTTTGTAGTGAAGGCTACGGCGCGGCGAGGTAGGGTTGACAGATTGAGGTTATAACCCGTTCGACTATAGGGTGCGTGTGCGTCCTTCTTGGTATTTAATACCGTAATGGGATCTCAAAGTGCTCGCTCGATTGTTTCCTGGGTCCTCTGTTGACACGCGGTATCTCCCGATCCCATAGGAGAAGGGGGATTTTTTTTCGTCTTTGTTTCTCCTTTACGTATAATTCAAGGACGATGCACTTGATATCTGATTTTAAAAGTAGTAGTCAGCTCGTAAATTACTTAGGTACTAAAAAAAACAAAACCGCCTAAGTACTCTTTTATACTCCGTTCGGTACCTAACTAGAGTTGCCACAATCAATTTGGGGCTGTGCGAAGTTAAACTACTTAGTTATTAATATGATGAAATCTGAATAACAACTAATTTGAGGTTAAACGTAACTGTTTTCATGTATGTACCTACCTATTTTACTTGGAATAAGTATTTTAAGTAAGGGTCGCGGGAGTCCGCTGGATGCGGGTGGCGCAGGACCGGTCATTGTGGCACTCTTTAGGCGAGGCCTATGTCCAGCAGTGGACGTCTTTCGGATGATAATATGATAATGATGATGATGAAGTATTTTATATTCTTGGTTCGTTGAATTGCTTCTAAGTGTCAATTTGTGTTATTTTGCAATTCAATCTTCGCCTCTCCGCTAAGCAAACTTCTAAGACTAGTCCACACAGTTTTAACGTTAAATCCCATACCAAGTGCTTATTTAGTTTTGCCAAATTGGGCCAGCACGTAATAGCATTCGTACGACCTCTCGCATTTAGGTACGGGTACAGTCACCGGCATAAATATATGATGGAACAAAGACCTCAAAAATATCTGATGACAACTCTATTCCTAGAGCCGTAAGAGCGTGTCAGATATTTTTGCGGCCTTTGATTCATCATTATATTGATGCCGGTGACTGTACATAGTAATATTTGCTAGCGAAAGACAAATCCGATATAAATGCGATCATGCTAGCGAGGCTGAAGCTCATTGCACAAGCGAGCGAAGCGAACGAAGTTCTCTGTTTCAGCTTGGGTAAGGATTATTTCGTATGTCCGGCGTCTGTTCGGTTGTTCTCCTCTACAGGTGGCATTTGTTTCCGATTCAAGTGAAATTTTGTGAGCAGGTTCAATAATCGGAAGCTAGAGAGTCTTAATGAATCTGGAAATAGAAGATCTGGTGGCTGAACCTAACGCCTCAGGAGAGATCAAAGCTCACAGACTCCGTTGGCTTGGCCACCTGGAGAGAATATAGGAAGATCGCAAAGTCAAGAGCATACCGAGGCTGTCCGGAAGGTCGACGTCCGGTCGGACGTCCAAGGTACCGCTGGAGCGCGAGCTCCAAATCTGCAATTGGCAAGAGCTAGCGCAGAACCGAGAAAAATGGCGCACTCTCGTGTCGGAGGCCAAGATCCATTTGATGGGGTCGCTCAGCCAACGGAGTAAGTAAGTATAAGGTTCAATAATTATACCTACCTATAGTTTTTTTGTCAATTATTTTCTTTCTTTCAAACGGAGAATCTACTGATATATAATCTTATCTTATCTAGGTGAGGGCCCTTTCGGATGCACTTCGACCCAGTGGGATCTTTTGTGCATTTGCCCTCTCCTTTATACCTGCTCCCAGGCTTTGATATAGCCATTAGTTGCATTGCAAGTCAGTCAGATAAAAATGAAGCGCACTGTTATCGAGCGAATGTTTATCAAGAGTATCGACGGTTCGGGAGGCAGATTCAACTTTTTGCCGATGAGACCAAGGCACGCTGGCACTTTACGGCATTTCAGGCATCTTATGGGAACTAGGAAGGAAGCTTGTAATGAAATAAACTATCTTTGTAGAAGGAGAATTAAGTATGCTCCCTAGTCGTATATAATTAGTTTAGTGTAGCTAAGTGTGAATTTATTGAAACAATAATCATTATTAATCAAATCAATTAACAATTCGCGACCAAGCGGTACTTGAATCCACATACATCTTACTGTACCTACTTACCGCACATAGGTAGGTGTAGGTAGTAAGTAGTGGAGTATTCTTCTGAAAATTATGATGTTCTACCATTAGTAACAGGCTAGATTGATCAATGATGAATAAAGTGCGAGTCGGACTCGCGCACGATAAGTTCCGTACCATTATCTAAAACCGGCCAAGTGCGAGTCAGACTCGCGCACGAAGGGTTCCGTACCATTATCTATAAAAAAACTATTTTATTCTGTGTTTTAGTATTTGTTGTTATAGCGGCAACAGAAATACATCATCTGTGAAAATTTCAGCTGGAACTATCACGGTATCAGTGAGATACAGCCTGGTGACAGACAGACGGACGGACGGACGGATGGACGGACAGCGGAGTCTTAGTAATAGGATCCCGTTTTACTCTTTGAGTACGGAACCCTAAAAACCAGCCAAGTGCGAGTCGGACTCGCGCACGAAGGGTTCCGTACCATTATCTATAAAAAAATATTCTATTCTGTGTTTTCAGTATTTGTTGTTATAGCGGCAACAGAAATACATCATCTGTGAAAATTTCAGCTGGAACTATCACGGTATCAGTGAGATACAGCCTGGTGACAGACAGACGGACGGACGGACAGCGGAGTCTTAGTAATAGGGTCCCGTTTTACTCTTTGAGTACGGAACCCTAATAAAAACGGCCAATAAAAATCACGTTTGTTGTATGGGAGCCCCCTTAAATATTTTTTTTTTTCTGTTTTTTAGTATTGGTTGTTATAGCGGCAACAGAAATACATCATCTGTTAAAATTTCAACTGTCTAACTATCACGGTTCATGCCTTCATGAGATAACGCCTGGTGACAGACGGACAGACAGACAGACGGACGGACAGTGGAGTCTTAGTAATGGGGTCCCGTTTTACCCTTTGGGTACGGAACCCTAAAAACCGACTTTAATTTGTAGTTACCTACTTAATTAACCACCATCTTCAGAAAATGAAATAAGTCATAGAAAATACTGGAACCACAATGTCCACAACAATCAATTAGTACTTCGGTATGGTCACTAACGAATGTAGGGTTCAAATTATACCATGGCCGAGCTCAAAGACGAATTTCTGAAGATCGCCTGAACGCTGAAAACGAACAGTCTGCATTAGGGCGCGTTGCGCTAACATACGATTACAGACCGATCAAAGTTAAACCATATTGACGACCGCTTTAGCCTAGTTGGTAGTGACCCTGCCTACGAAGCAAGAGGTCCTGGGTTCGAATCCCGGTAAGGGCATTTATTTGTGTGATGAGGACGAATATTTGTTCCTGAGTCATGGATGTTTTCTATGTATTTAAGTATTTATTTATCTCCACTTATAATAAATCTCTAAATTAAAAAAAGAATCAGCCAGTTTGAAACTAAGCTTTGCGCGGTTCGAATGTTCTCAGCATCCCATGAACGGAAAAATATGAAACATTTTATATAGGTACATTATTATTCTAGCTGCAACTTAGGATAGTTTTTATCCGACTGCGACAGTTAATTAATTTTCCGAAATATACGACTTCATTTAATTTTTCATTTATTTTTATTGAAATCAAACGCTGCTCCAACTGTCAGCTATAAGAACCGTCAAATTTTCGTCAAAATGGCGGAATTGCTTTGCCTTTCACTTATTAATAATTTAAATCCCGTCTACGATAGACCTTTACGAGACAAATGCTAAAATATAAACCATAAAAAAATATTCGATTCTGATATGAGAACTTATATGCGCAAATGTCGTTTTATGTCGTAATTTCAATAAATGAAATCAACAAATTTGAACAATATAATTAACACGAATTTGTTTTTTTTGAATTACAATGGCACGCGCTCGGCGCATTCAGCCAAAGTACCTGCGGCGCTACCACGAAAACCGATACTCAATGTTCATATATTTGCATCCCTGTCACTCGAGTATGGTTAGTGCGATAGAGATAGAGATACCCGAATATTTTCGAATTCCGAAGTTCGTGGTTATAGCTCAGGAATCGAAAATATGGTAAATAATCATAATGTATTTTCTCGAAAAAGAATTTAAAATAAATATAGTCAAATGGAGAAAAAAACAAAGCAAGAGGTTATATAGGTAATGATTAAGTTATAAGAGTCCTAAGTTTTAAGAGGGGGTATGTTCTGTCCCTTTTCCGCAAAACGCACCTTCATATGAAACGATTGTTTTTTACTATGACGCTCGAGTATATTGACGTCACAGTCCCTCATCGTTTTCTCACTCTAACAAGCGACATTAAAACGGATGTAGCTTCATAATTTTTTGAGATATTTGAATGGGAGTTTCATTATCTTCTATCTATTTATACATAATAAATGCCTATGTCCTGACTGACTTATTCACTCAATCACTCACTCACTCACTCATCAACGCACAGCCGAAACTACTAATCTTAGAGAGTTGATTTTTGCACAGTATGTTGCTTTTATAACGTGGGCTAGGGATAAAAAGGGATTTTTGAAAATTCTACCCCTAAGGGGGTAAAATGGGGGTGCAAAGTTTGTATGGGAGAACCTTTTTTTTTTGAGCTATAGACTTAAACTTTGTAGAAAAATTAGTTATTAGAATACAAATGAAACACTTTCAGCGTTTTGGAAAATTCCACCCCTACGGGGGTAAAATAGGGGTGCAAGGTTTGTATGGGGGAAACATTTTTTTTTAAATAGAGACTTAAAACTTTGTAGAAAGATCAGTCATTAGAATACAAATAAAGAACTTTCAGGGTTTTAGAAAATACTACCCCTAAAGGGGTAAAATAGAGTGCAAAGTTTGTATGGGAAAAACTACTTTTATAGAGAAATGATTCATTAGAATACAAATAAAGTACCTAGATTCAGTGTTTTAAAAAAATCTACCCCTAAGGGGGTAAAATAGGGGTGCAAATTTTGTATGGGGGAAACAATATTTTTTTTAAATAGAGACTTAAAACTTTGTAGAAAGATTAGTCATCAGAATACAAATTAAGTACTTTCAGCGTTTTAGAAAATTCTACCCCTAAAAATAGGGGGCTTAAATAGGGGTGCAAAGTTTGTATGTGGGAAACTATTTTTTTTAGCTAGAGTCCTAAAACTTTGTAGAAAGATTATTTAAATACAAAGAAAGTACTTTCAGCGTTTTGGAAAATTTCACCCCTAAGGGGGTAAAATAGGGTGCAAAGTTTGTATGGGAAAAACATATTTTTTTTTAATAGAGACTTAAAATTTTGACGAAAAATTACTTATTAGAACATGAAAAATACTACATTCGGCGTTTTACAAAAATCATTCCCTATGGGGGTTAAAAAAGGGTGCAAGGTTTGTATGGGGAACACTTTTTCTGAGCTAGACACTTAAAACTTTGTAGAAAGATTACTTATAAAAATACAAAAAAAAAAACTTTCAGCGTTTTGAAAAAATCTATCCCTAAGGGGGATAAAAAGGGGTACAAAGTTTTTATCAGGGAAAGTTTATGTTTTTGAGTTAGAGACTTGAAACTTTGTAGAAAGATAACTTATTAAAATACAAAAAAAGAACACAAATCGTTTTAGAAAATTCCACCCCTAATAGGGTTAAAAAGGAGAGCAAGCTTTGCATGGGCAACACTTTTTTTTGAGTTAGACTTAAAACTTTGCAAATAGATTACTTATTAGAATACTAAAAAAGAACTTTCAGCGTTTTAGAAAACTCCATCCCTAAGGGGATCCTTAAGATCCTTAAGAAGGGTAGCCAGTGTTGTGTGGGAAAAACTTTTTTTTTTACTAGACTTAAACTATTCAAAATGTTACTTATTAAAATTAATAATAAAGTACTTTCAGAGTTTTAGAAAATTCCACCCCTAAGGGGGTTAAGAAAGCTTTGTATGGGCAACACTTTTTTTGAGCTAGAGACTTAAAAGTTTACGAAAAAAGTTCTTTCAGCGATTAGAAAAATTCAACCTCTAAGGGGGTTTAAAAGGGGGTTCAAATTTTAAATGGCGAGCAATAAAATTTTAAAGTGTGAGTAAGAGATTTTTAACTTCGGTCTTATTCTGTACGTTAAAAGACTACAAAACTGATTTCAGAGTTTTTCCAAATTCATCCCCTAAGAGTGTTAAAATTGGTTCAAAGTTTGAGTATTTCAAGGCATTTTTAAAGTATGAGATTTTTAACTTTGGTTTTAGACTGTTTGTTCACAAACTAGAAAATGAACATCAACTTTTTTTTTAATTATCCCCTAAAAGAGGGTTCAAATTTTGTATTGAGAGAAATCATTTTCTAAGACGATAAAAAGTTCTACGCGGACGAAGTCGCGGGCAACAGCTAGTCTATATATAAGTGCACGCATTCAACATCCCGGTTCACAAGTGGGAGGACCTTGCCGTGGACAGGGACAAATGGCGCAAACTGGTGTTCGATGGTCGTCAAGTTCATGATGAAGCGTGGGTTAAAACACTTGCAGTAAATCGAGCCAAGCGGCATCAACGTGGCACCTGTTCGCCGCGGGCAAATTACACCTGCCAAGCTTGCGGTCGTGTATGCCGCTCTCGCATTGGCTTCACAGCCATGGAAGACGTTGTCTCCTTTCTTAACACTGCTTGTATAGTCTGTAATAGACTTAAATGACTCGGAAACCAGCGAGTTTCGACCCCTGGTTGACTGGACATAAATTGTTGCAAATTAGCTCTAGTATAACCCCTTTCAAGGAATAGGTCGAATTACCAGTCACCCTGTATAAGTATGTTTATCTTCGTCTAGTACCCATAGTACAAGCTTTGCTTAGTTTGGGACTAGGTCGATTTGTGTAAGATTTATTTATAAATATGGTCAGACGTTATCCAACTAGTAGGTAGCGTACTGCGGCTCAGTGTCCCGCATGTCCCCCGCGTCTAGGGTTGGCATGTGGAAAAATTAATTATCCTGATAAAAATCCTGACATTACCCTAAAAGTCCTGACATTTCTTGTAACAGAGCTGTATCATTTCATTCGAACCCTTTATAGGGGCAACTTAAAAAAATTAAGGCAAAAATGACCACCTGTTAAGGTAATAGACGGAGAGCTGAGGGACCAAAACTGCAACAGTTTTATAAAGGCTTTTATCTTTTTTGTATTTTTTTATGGTGGAGAATTTTTAGTTTTATGCAATATCAAGAGACTTGAATTATGTATAAATTTTATTCTTGCCCGTCAAAGGGTTAAAACTGTGTTAAATTTGTGACATGTATCATAAAAACATACTTACAGGTATTTAATTTTTTATTTTGTATTTTATGAGGTCAATTATAAAAATCCTGACACTTGCCAAGTCCGGCCGCAATCCGGACAGAGGGTCAAAAATCCTGACATGTCCGGACAAATCCATTTTTTATTTATTTTTTATTTGGGGAAATGCCTTTACGCATCCCACCTAGCCGAGAAACTAGGATGGGTATGACGGGCTCCCGGGAACCCCTCGGACTACCGTCTAAAACTACCAAGGTATGCCCTCTCTGCCGTGTAGTAGGGGCGTCATGGGATCGCGAACATTTCACCACGACGCCCCTCGGCAACAGCCGCAGCTGCCCTCACTACTGAGGCAAAAGCCCCCCGTCGTAAGCGTGCAGGGCGACACCACACGCTTCCCGACCCGACCAAAGGACCTCTACGCCGGGAGAGGGTGATAGACCTCGGATTCACCCTCTCAGGTCCCCTTGTAACTTTTTATAGAGGTTTTCTCCCTCGCAGCCACAATTCGGCCCCGGCCTGACGGTTGCAGCCCCCGCGCCTAACATGAATCCTCTGATAGCAGAGGATTTGTCAGGGTTCCAGGTCCGTTATTTATTATAGAGGCAAACGGCAATGGCCTCTCCCTCAAGCCGCACCTGGGGAATCTTGCGATTCCCTGGGCGAAACCCCCCGACCCCCCCGTGTCGGGTTATTGGTAACACCAGCAAGCGATAACTTAGGGTTCACTAAATTATCACTTGCCGTTGTCTCCAGGGCGCACCGGCCAAGACACTACCTATTCCTGCGGATCAACCGAATCAAGAGGAATCGGTAGAGTCCAGACACTCGAGGAGGTTACCCGACATAGCGCCCCATGTCCGGACAAATCCTGACGTATGGCAACCCTACCCGCGTCAAGCTACGTGCGCGCGCGCTACCGCTGCTGGCGGCCGGAAGGCCGCTGCCGCGCGCGCTGATTCTGCTCAATACCTGGCATCGTGCATCGGTGCCTGAATGTGACCTGTTTGCGTGGTGATGGGTAGCCGTGTGCCGGGAATGTTTGAGATTTTGTGACACGCATAAAATTTTCCTGTGTTTCTGTTCCCAATATTGTTAGATTAAGGTGTTACCAGCATCAGCATCAATAGTAGATTGTACAACAAGCTTGAGTTTTTAGAGAATTTAACCTGAGACGTTTATATGTCTATGGATAGTTAAGTCGAGGGGTTAAAGTTAAATGGCTAATTTATGCCCGAGTTATAAACACTGCTTTTCACTTCGATTGCGAGAAAATAACAAATAATTGCAAAATAAAATAAAATATTAGCTCATTCCCGTCACTTAACTTTTTAAAGTTTTTATGTTTAATTTTCGACACGTGATATTAGACTTAGGTACCTACTTACTTCATACTGCCAAATAATTTAATGGTTCAATACGTTTTAAAATAATAATTGACTCCTATTTTATCTGGTTTTATTAATTTTGTAATGGAAAACACGGATGTGAAATTTATTAAAGCAAATCAAATGACAAGTTTGTTCTACGAAGTTTTATTGTGTGTTTTACCCTGAGAAAATTACGGTTTTTTGGAAATAATTCAATATCACGCTAATTATTTGTATACGGCTTTTTTATGTTATTTTAAACAACTTTTACTATTGAAATCAATAATTCTATGGACCGGAAGTTAAAAAAAAAAATTAACCCGCAGGCAAAAATGCTATCAGTTTTTTTATAATGAAAACATGTTTGAGTACTCAAATTTGGAGACAAGTCTCCAAATATAAGCAAGTAAGTTTACTACCTGAATCCAAAAATATATGCATCAGGGAATAACGGCATTTTAATTAAATATTTTACGACCTTGAGATAATATTGAATTTATCTGACCTATAGAAAGGTTTATTCATAATCAAAAATAAGTGGATTATGCGCGTATCCCAAAGAACGTATATAGACGTAGTCAATTATATAGTAAATAAAGTTTATACCATTTTCGCCTGATTTTTACGGAATTTATGAAGATTACTTTTCATTATTTTTTACCGTATCGGTATTAAATTTAGGTAGATTATTAATGAATATTTAGTCAAAATACCTAACCTATTTTTTGGTGTAAAAATATGGCTGATATCGATAGGGGGAAGCGGGGCAGTTTGGTACAAGGGGCACATTAAAACACCTACATTATTTCCTCACTGAGTAACTTAAATTCACCTGCGGTGACCTTAGAGCATTAAACCAACCGGAGTAGCCATTGCCAGGCGTTCCCCTCTGCCAAAGGTACGAGACCGCCGGTCATAGCGGTTATATAAAACTAGTTGCCGCGCGCTCCGCGCCATTCAATGAATCACAGTGAGCGCGGAATGACCTGAGCTAAAAATGCCGAATTGCAACGTGTTCTCGTGTAATAAGAGATCAGAAATATCTAATGTACAAAAAGATAACGTTACTTTTCATCTGTAAGTATTATTACGTTTAAATATTATCAAATAGTGCATTAAATTTGCAAAATACTAAAAAATATTGTCAATCTAACAGTGTTCCCACTTAATGGTACTAGCTCTACTTTTGGGTATTTTTTAAAGTTGACTGTATAAATTTTTAATTATAAGTTCTACTTTAAATTCGTTATTATTAACACAGTTTATCCAATAAAAATGGTACTAACCATAAATAACGTGAAATTTATAATTGTAGATGTTTAATTAATTAATGATGGATTACTGTGATGGATGGAGTGATCACTAGCTGCCAATGCTAACGGACGTGTTACGAGTATAATTGTCTGCAAATTAAAGTCGTGTGCAAAAATATTGACCTACATCTCGACGAAATCACGTACGCGATCTTCGCGCGTTGATTTTGTTTGTGTGTGCAACTATGTCAACTGATTGTGTATAATTTTTCTAACTTTTAAAAATGGGTGATGACAGTAGTCAGAGCCCATTTGGCCGAAGTGGTAAAATTGCGCGCAGCCCTCCATCAACACCCTTACCTTTGACTGCCGTTAAAGAAAATCCCCAACCGCCGAGGACGAGAGCTCAAGAACCAGACCAAATTGTAGCTGTATCTACAGCAGAAATTGATAAATGGATGACCTACATCGAACAGTGTCTCAACGAAATTTGTAGCATCTCCACAGAAGGGAAGCTGAATACCGATCAAAAATTGAAAGTCCACAACCTTTGCCGCAAAGTCTCTAATGGCACTTCAAGTATGGCTCTTCACTACCAGGCACTTAAAAAAACAGCCGTTGTCAATAAATGCACCCTTGAAGCTGTACAGGAAAGGCAAGATCTATCAGAACGTCTCCAAGCCCTCAAAGACTCTATCGATAATGTTCCTAAGCCTACCTCAAATGCACATTCCTTCGCCGATATAGTTAAAACTAGCGGTAGTAATGTTATTCGGCCCAGCAACTTGAGTTCAGTTGCAATTTATCCCAACGATAAACTAAAATCAAGTGAGGACACAAAAAACTTAGTTCAAAAAATGATAAATCCCGAGCAAATGAAATTACATGTAAGAGCGCTGAGAAAGATCAAAAATGGCGGTATCATTATCAGCACGGACTCAAAGAGTGACATCGAGAAACTCAAGCAAACATTCAAAAATACCTCCTCGAGCCTCACCATCGACGAACCTTACAAACGCAGGCCCAGAATTGTGATAGTCGGCGTACCGTCAGCCCTACAAGAACAAGAAGTTTATAAGTGCATTTATGAACAGAATCTAGCCGATAAACTGCAGGACTTATCTAGGGAAAAATTCTTGACCTCCATTAGATTGAGTCATAAGTCGGGCAAGAAAGATGCTGAGACCTGTAATTACGTCATAGAAGTGCCAGCCCTTATACGCAAAGCGCTCATATCCCAAAACAGAGTTTTTGTTAATTGGTCTTCGTGCCCAGTGAGAGACTTTACGATCGTCACCAGGTGCTTCAAATGCCAGCAGTTTGGTCACGCCGCCAAGACGTGCAAGCAATCTGACCTCACGTGTGGACATTGCAGTGACGCAGGGCATTCAGATAAGGAGTGCCCAAAGAAAGGAGATCCGCCCAAATGTGCAACATGCACATTTTACAAAAAGCCGAACGAACATAAAACGGGTGACCTTGAATGTCCTGCTAGAAAAATGGCCGAGCAACGTTACATAAACTCGATTGATTACGAAGGGGTCTAATTTAAGGACTTTTGTTTTTACTCATTTTATATGTACTTATAGATTTACTTATTTCACCTATTTTTCATATTTAAACCCTAATTCGTCATATTTTAACGTCGTTCTAGTAAACATGTAGGCCGCAGCGCAAGCAATTATTCGTAAAAAAATATGTATTGCACTCAATCACTTAAACTTGCTTGACCTACTTAGTCTAACGCAAATGCAGATGCTGACACTGTAATAATGTATACCTAATGTAATTTTAATAGACGATTTTGATATGTATACCTATACTTAATTTGTTTAATTTAAATATATATAAGTTACTATGTTCTATATGCCAATTGTTTCTAAATGTACGATAATATTATATACCATTCTTTTGCACAAATTGCACTAATTAGTTTGTGTTTAATATCTTTGTCTGAGACACAGGATCATCCTAGTTCAGACGCAATCTAATGTATGTACTATGTATTAATACGCAAGCACTTTGTTAAAATTAGCAGTAAGGTTTTTTTCAATAAATTATATTATATTATTATTATATTATATTATATATATTATATTACTGTTTGCAAATTCATTTATTCTTTTATTTTCACCATATATTTTTATTTAATGTTTTAAATATAATATGTTTAGGTTGTATTTTATTAATTATACGGAATTTACGATCGTCACTTGTTCCGTAAATAGGCATTTTTAATTTGTTACTCTAGCAACACTATACTAAGAAAGTTAGTGAAGGGACAGCACAAAAACAAATGTCGATAAACATTATAAGTATGTTCCCAGCATTTTGAATGTTATTTTATAAAAGTTGCTTTTTATTCTGTGTTTCTTGTTTTATGTTATCTCCAAAAGATACAGTACAGTGTAAACCTGTCCTGCCTGAACCAAAATTCAGACCATGTAAAAATATATAAAATAAATATATAAAATGTAAAAATTCATGTGGAAAAAAAATCCTGTTATCCTTTTACCGTCTGTCCAAAGATCGTATGTTACGTGCATAAAAAAAAATCCCTTTTAATAAGTACCGATCATGGCATTTCAATATGATATCCTATGGCCGCCTTCCATCTCCATCATCAGATCAGCTCGATAGTACTCGATGGTATAATATCTTATATCTCGAAAACTGTACAAGATATCGAAAAACTTGATAGAATAAAACTTGTGGCAAATTTAATCAGCTTTCATTTTGTTTAGAATAGTTATGTCGCTAGGACACATAGTTTCCGAGATATAGGTGAAAAACCTAAGGCTCAAGGGTTACGTGCAAGGACTTTTGATATGTTTACCTCCTAACTAGTCCAAACAAAGTTACGAAGTCAAAAATTGTGTTCCATGCATTTCCCTCTATACCTTTTTTTGAGCATTCGTTTCCGGACCTACATGAAATCTCGATAAGTTTATTATTTATTATCGACATGTTCCTCGCACTATCGATGTTTATTTCGAGCTGACGTCATCTCTTTCACAGACAGGTTGTCTGTGTATGTGTTTGTACTTGTGTGAGTATAGTTTATGCTGGTGTTTGATAATTTTGTCGTGTGCGTGTGTAGTGACGCTATCGGAAAAATGCATTGGTGTTAACATGATTTGTGTGCGTTGCCTCGTCCCCCGCGCCGAAAACGGCATACTTTTTTAGATAGAAAAGTGTGCGCGTGTCGTCTCCGGTTGGTTTAATGCTCTAAGGCGGTGACACTGACGCATGACTTTATACATTTGAGTAGCTCGCCTGTAACGGCGCAGCTCGCCAGTCAGCCGTTACCGGCCAGCGAGTCACAACGTGTTTTCACGTCCTCTGACTAAAAATATACCTTGTGTTTGTCGAAGTTCTAGTGCCACATTTTGAACTTTATTG